>PVJD01000937.1:0-326468 GCA_004026545.1 Mormoops blainvillei | reverse complement strand
AAGAATCAAGCACATACATAAGAAAATCATAATAGCATAATTTGAAGTACTTGGGCATAAAACATGATTTTTTACACATAACTTTGACAGTTAAAGCTCAGAATTATGGAAGATTGCCTGACAACTCTGTGGACTAGTTATGGGAGTTTATCATTGTTTGACATCAGTTTTACCTTCTACAATTGTATCCTTTACATATATCACATTGCCTTGTAACCAAGGAGGGTGGATGACTTTGAACTCTTGTTTGTAGACAGATACCATGTTCATTATTTAGAGAGGTAAAGTGAATTCTCTTGTATAATGTATTATTAAGCATTATCAGTTACTAACATCCAACTCTTTGCTATATCTACTTAAATATACAGCGCACACTAGCATTTGCACTAAATACAGTGAGATTCCTAATTTCAATGATATATTACCATTATTTCAAGGGAATAGGTAATTAGGGAAGAAAAGTTTCTTGTGTGATAGGCTGAATTGTGATATTACCGAATGCAGTTTGGCAAAGAGGGGGAACAGAATAGTATGAGAGGTCACTCAGGAGACTTGGATGATGCTGTCAGAGTAGAACTATACTGAGAGGTCAGAATGTGTAGTGTTTAAGTTTGGGATCACAGCTGGAAGGAAGGAAAGGCAGCAAGTATAAAAGAGGAGAATTAAAACAGAAGAAAAGGTGTCACGTAACGCAATGATTATTATCCTTTCAAGAGGTTATTATACAGCAGAAAGACAAGTTGCTTCTATTTACATTGAGACTAGTATTTATTCATCACAGCCTATGTGACCACCACAACTAACTATACTGTTAATCACTTCTTTATTTTCCAGATTTATTGAGGAATAATTACCAAATAAAACTGTGTATGTTTAAAGTGTACATGATGATTTGGTACACATATACGTTATGAAATGTTTGCCATGATCAAGTTAATTAACGCCTCTACACATCTATCACCACATACAGTTAACTCTCTCTTCTTTTGTGATGAGAATGATTAATATCTACTCTCAACAAATATTGAGTATACAATTCCAAATTATTAACTATAGGCACCATGCTTTATATTAGATCCTCAAAACATTTTTATCTCATAACTGAAAATTTTGACATATCTCTCCCATTTTCCCCTCCCTCAAGCCCCTAACAATCATCATTCTATTCTCTGATTCTATAAGATTGACCTAATAATACTCCATTATAACATTATAACATTCAATACATATCATATTTTTCATCCATTCATCCATCAATGGACACTTAGTTTCTTTCTGACCAATGGACTAGAATAGAAAACCTAGAAATAAACCCACACATGCACAGTGGACTGAACGTTGACAAGGGCACCAAGAACACACTATGGGGAAAGACCACTTACTTCAGTAAACAGTGTTGGGAAAACTAGCCATTCACACACCAAAGAATGAAACTGGAACCCTATCATATACCACTAACAAAAATTAACTCAAAATGGATTAAAGACTCAAATGTAAGACGCAAAACTAAAACTCCTAAAAAAAAATCAGAGGGAAAAAAATCCTTGATATTGAACTTGGCAATAAATTTTTGGTCATGTGACCAAATCAGGTATCAAAAGCTGAAATAAACAAGTGGGATTACATTAAGCTAAAACTTTCTTCACAACAAAATAAACCATGAACAAAATGAAAGGCAATCAACAAAATAGGAGAAAATATTTGCAAATCGTGTATCTGATAAGGGGTTAATATCCAAAATATTTAAAGTGAGAAGACAAATAATTCCATTAAAAATGGCAAAGAACCTCACTGTGCATTTTTCCAATGAAGACATGCTGTCGGTCACCAGGAACATGAAAAGAGGCTCAACATCACTAATCATTAGGATAATGAAAATCAAACCACAATGAGGTATCACTTCGCACATGTTGGAATGGCTATTATCAAAAAGGTAAAAGGTAACAAGTGTCTGTGAGGGTGTGGAGAAAAGGGAGTGCGAATGCACTGTTGGTGGGAATGTACATTGGTATTGTCATCGTAGAGAACTGTACAGTGGTCACTCAAAAAATTAAAAATCGAGCTATCATCAATAATGTTTAATTAAAGAAAGCCAGTTTTTTTTCCGATGCTTTCTTGCAAAGTGACCTTACAATGTGTAAAGTTTCTTAGGATGGGTCCGGAGCACACTGGTGAGGCTGTTTGGAGGTCTCTGCCTGATGCCTTATGTATAATGAGAAATTTCCACTCTGCCTCTTTGGAAAAACAAACTCTTCCCAGCCCTCACTGAGTCTTAGAAATATCCCAACTACTCTTTCCAGGTGATTCTTTTTATGGCCTTAGATTTTTTTTTTCCTTTCTCAAATGTATACAGATTAGTGGCAATGAATTGTTGGAACTCCTCTGACTAATTTCTGTAGCTTTTTAGGAAGTCCCCTCCTTTTAGACACGTTGACCTCTCTGAATCGTGATTTCTCTCTCATCAGCAAGCTCTGTTTGCCTTAGTCCCTTCAGTGTTACATCCCGAAAATTTCATGCATGCCCCAAACTGGTGCGATCACGTGGGTCGCCCTGTTTGTATCTATTCTCTCAGTGATCATAGTCCTGAACTGCTGTCAGATGGAGGAAACCAGCATTTTAAAGATTCAGCTATTTTTTAAAAATTGTTCATATATTTTCAAAATTAAAAAACAAAATGTTAAATGGGGGAGTCTTGCTCCATCTTGTCTGGAAATAAAAATTCTCTGTTTGGGATATTTTACAATTTTCATTTTCATTTGAAGAATTATTTCTCTAAAGTTTAATATGTAAGTGCAATTCTGTATGATTTTTAACCTGAAGCCTATGTGTTTATCTCTGAAAGAGGAAATACATCTAAGAAGCAGAATTTAGAAAAATAAACTTTCAAGGTCTTTTTCAAGTTTGCATACTTTTCGGCATTTTGTGTACTTTTTACACATGTAATAATAAACTTTTTATGGACTAAATGTGTTCCTCCAAAATTTGTATGTTGAAGTTTTAACTCCAAAGGTGAAGGTGTTTGGAGATAGGGCTCTTGGGAGGTAGTTTGGGTTAGTTGAGGTTGTGGGGATGACACTTTCTTGATGAGATGAATATCCTTATAAAAGAGACACCCAGGTGCACAAAGGTCATGTGAACAAACTGTGCTGTGGTGGCCACCGAAAGCCAAGAAAAGAGTTGTCAGAATTAAATCCACCTTGCCTGCACCTTGATCTTGGACTTTCTAGCCTCTAGAACTTTGTGAACTACCTTTCTGTTATTTAAGCTAACCAGTCTATGGTATTTTGTTTTGGCACCCCAAACTAAATAAGACACGCTGTCAGTAAAGAAGATTACAATTTTTTTCTAGCGTGGGCACGTTAGAAAAGAGAGTAACAGATTCTAAAACACACAGATTATTTCCACCGAATGTGTATGTCACTATATTTAAATGAGATGTGTGTGAAGCGTGTGTACTCGTGTGTGTGTGTATTTAGATAGGAATTAATCCTTCCCAGAGCAAGAAGAACCTGAATTCTGAATCTACCTGGTATTTCTGGCCGAGAATATTGATCAGGCGAGTGGGCTTTAGAGTCTGGCTATCTGAATTGAATCCTGGCACTATCTCAAATGACCGCAAGGTCATGTGCAAGTTACTTAGTGTCTTATATGTTAAATTGGACTACTAATAGTTTTTATCACATAAAATTTTTGAAGTATTTAGATGAAAAGCCATCTAAAACACATCAGTGACACATTTTAATTTATAAATAACTTTAGTGATTATTTTGTATCACTACTAACTATGCTACTGGATAAGTAAGTCACTTAACCTTTCTAAATTTGTACTCTTTCCTTTAAAATAGACATAAGGATTCTCACCTTTCAAAGCTTACAGAGAAAAGAGATAATGTGCATGAAATACTGAACATGATTTCATTCAGAATATATGTTAATAATACTTCAATTTTATAAAGTACTTACAACTAATTCTATTTTTAATATTTTAGAATTAGCTTGTTTTAAAAAATGTTTTCATTGAAATTTGTAATATGTAATATTTAATATGTAATATTTTTCCCTAGGAACATACCATTTCTTCTTTTCTCAGAGATGCAATAGAAAAATAAACTTTATTTCAATGCATTAATCTGTCAGTTTTGTGATAAAACTAGTAAGAAATAGAAACCTTATTTAAAGATCACAGGAGTGGGAGCTCTGTAGTTTCAATGCATCAGAAGTCTTTGTTGAATCACTGCATGAGTTCACACCAAACCAAAAAGCATAAAGATCACATCAAAGTTATGTTCCTTGTGCAGAAGAATCATTAGGATAGAAAGTTGGCGGGGGTGGGGGGCGTGGGGCGGGGAAACTTTTCTTTGAAATGGCAATGACTTCTGTTTAAATTAAAACAAGTGCAGATTTTCCCAGTATCAATTATCAATCATCTTAGTTAACAGAAGACTGTTCTGGGGGAAAAAAAATGCACTACCATAATTTCTAATGACGAAAACAATTACAATCTCAAGTTCGATCAACAAGACCGATAACAACAACCATATGTTGGTTTTCTAAATTTTAAAAGTCTATTAAATTTAAATTTTGAAATTGTTTAGAGTAGCTCTCTTAAACTAATGCACTAGTAATCCAGCACATGTGTCAGATATGACATTGCTTCTAGGAGCATCATTTATTTTACATTGAACTTTTTATATGGAGATAATTGTAGTGCTGTGGTAAGGAATAACACAGAAAAATGAAAATTCCATGTACTCTTTACCAGGTATCACCGATACTAGTATCTTGCAAAATGATAATATGATGTCAGAACCAATATATTGACAAGGATGTGGTCACAATACAGGACACTGTCATTAGCACCAGGGTCCTCTATGGTGCTCTCTTAGGGCCATGTTTCTCTCCCACTTCCACACCACCGTGACCTCCAGCAACCAGTAATCTGTTCTCTATTCTTTATAATTTTGTCCCTTCAAGAATTTTATGTAAATGAATTACAATATGTAAACTTCAGGGATTGGCACTTTTAACTCACCAGAATTCCCCGGACTTTTGTCCAGGCTGTTGTGTGTATCAAGGGTTCATCCCCTTTCATGGCTGAGTGGTGCTCCATGGTGTGGAGTACCAATTACTTTAATCATTCCTTCATTGAAGAACACCTGAATTGTTTTCAAGATAGGGTTATTATGAATAAACCTGCTATAAACATTTGTGTACATTTTTGTTTGAGCATACATTTTTATTTCTCTGGGATGGGTGTCCAGAAGTACAATTTCAGGGTCATATGGCAGGACATGTTTTGTTTTATAAGAAACTAAGACACAGTTTTCCAGAGTGGCTTTATCATTTTATGTTCTCACCAGCAATGAATAAATTCTGGCCATCGTTTGTTGTTTTCATTTTTTGTTGTTTTAGTCACCGTGATACATGAGTAGTGATTATTATTGCAATATTTAAAAATATCTTATTGTTTATTCTACTACAGTTGTCCCAATTTTCCCCTTTGCTCCCACTCCCACAGCTGATCCCCACACTGTTGTCCATGTCCATGGGTCAGTCATACATGTTCTTTGACTAAACCCTTAACCTTTGTTCAACCAGTCCCTACCTCCCCCACACCACTCATCACTGCACTTTTAAATTTCACTTCCCTAATGACTGCTGATATTTAATACCTTCTCATGAGTTTCTTTACTATTTGAACACTTCTTTTGGTGTAATATCTCTTTATGTCTTTTGGCTATTTTTCAATTAGATTTTTTTTTACACATTTTGGATTTTTTGATGTATAAGTTTTGGAACTTTTTTACTTCTGGTAGGAGTCTATGTATTCCAGCACCATTTGTTGAAAGGGCTATATTTTCTTAATTAAATTTATTTTTGTCTTTTTCATAAATTAGTTGGGGTGGATCTGGACGGATCTACTTTTCCATTGATCTATGTGCCTATCTTCCCACCAACACTAAACGGCATTGATTATGGGAGATATACAGTTAGTATTCAAATCAGGTAGGCTGATTCCTCCCATTTTATTCTTCTATATTAAAAAATATTTATTCTAGTTCCTTTGCCTTTTTAAATAAATTTTAAGTTAACCTCATATATCCATTTGGAGAAAACATATCTTTCTATGTTAAATCTTTTAATCCATTAACATGGTATTTAGACAGATCCTTTTCAGTTCTTTCATCAGTGTTAGTTTTTCAGCAGAAAGGTACTACACATGTTTTGTTAGATTTACATGTAACTGTTTTCGTGTGTATATTTATAAGTGGTATTGTAATTTTAATTTTGTTTTCCACATGTTCATTTCTAGGAATAGAAATATAATTGATTTTTTATGTTGATCTTGTATCCTATAACCTTGCTGAATTCACTTGTTAATTTTAGAAATATGTTCTAGATTCCTTGGATTTTCAATGTAGAAAATCATACCATTTGTCAACAGGGACAATTCCATTTTTTTCTTTTCACTCCAAGTCAAGTCTACTTCCATGTATACCTCCTTTCCCCGCCTCCACCTCCCCCCATCCCCTTCCATCTAGCAGTCACCACACTCTTGTCCATGTCCGTGAGCTTTTTCTCTTTTTTTCTTTTTTCCTCAATCCTTCCAGCTTCCCTCCCTAGCCCTTCAACTCCTCCCGCCCCCTGCTGTCAGCCTGCTTTCTACCTATGAGTGTCTCTATTTTGCTTGTTAGTTCATTTCTGCTCATTAGATCACACACTGTTGGTGGCAATGCAGATCGGTGCAGCCACTGTGGAAAGCAATAAGGAGTCACCTCAAAAAAATTTAAAAAATGATTAATTTCAATAAGAGAAAAATAAGTTTGGCAATAATTAATTTTTAATCACTATTTTTCATCTTTCCAAACTAAAATTCCAATAGATAATTAATAAAATGGGTTTTAATTTTCTGCTTTATCTCCTGGTTTCCCACTATAATAGTTAGAGACTAGCCATTATTATTTCATAAATTACTACTCAGCCAGAAGACTTGGTGTTAGTATAAATTACCACCTTATTAGGGATCAAAATATTTATTAATTTACTCATGTTTTATACAGACTAGTTGAAGTTGATAATAAATATTTGGGGAAAATTGAACAAATACAAATAGTTCATTAATTTATACCAAAAAAATGCCTTTAATGCCAAATATGTGTGCACTACTGAATATTTAGACACCAACCATAATGGAGCCATTCAATTGAGAGCACAAAGGTAGTCTTAGAAACAGAAGTGCTTTAAAAAATAATTCTCCATAATTATAATGTCAGTTTTTTAAAACTTAGAGTTCAGACTCACTTGGAGTTTAAAGTTTTGTTTTTTCATCTCCCACTCTTTTGGTAAAAAAATCAAATATTTATCTATAAATAGTGGACTGGTTAAATCAATTATGAAACACCCATATAACAGATTATAGTGCTATGCAGACTTTCATAAATGGAAAGAGAATGTCTATGTCCATGTTATTAAGTGAAAATAGCAAAACAGAATGAAAGATGTCAGGTAGTTTTACAGTAGTTTATAAACATTTACCTATTTTTAAAATTCAATCTCTTGAACTATTTATCATCTACCTACTAATGCGTGCACAGGGAAAGAAAAGAACCCTACATCCTGAAGGAGATACACCAGGGTGTCAGTGATAATTTAGAAGTGAAGGGTGGGGTTGTAGGAGTGCGCTGAAAAGGAACTTAAGGAGACTTTCATTTTCTACTTCCTATAATTAAGTACAATTCAAATGCTTTATGATTAGCGAGAATTACTTATATAATCAGAAGTGTTTATTTTAGAAAATAAAACAGAATGGAGAATACTTATTGTAGCTTTGCGGGAATTAGCTTTATTTTTAGAGTCAGTAATCCTAGTGTTCAAATCATATGTATTTTCAAATGTTACCAGCATCTAGAAAACGTCAGGATGCTCTTTTTTGTTATAAATAATATTAAACAATAAGTTATTCTGAATGGAATATGAGGTAGTAAGAAAATCAGAGACACTTGGAATAGATATACTTACTCTCTGCTTTCAAAGGTGTATCAGGGGAGCACTAAGACAGTGGAAGGAATTCTTCAGGAAGAGGGTAAGTTACCAGCAACAGAATAGTATCAAGTAAGGATTTCTCTGAAGGAATTCTGGAGGAGAGAAAGAATTAAGTAAACTTCAGGACTTACTCACTCCTCAAAGGCAGGATTCTCAGCTCTTTTCATTTACTCGACAAATTTGCCAGTACTACGGTACATTTTCATAAATGTCTATTAGGTTGTGATGAGGGAATCCTGCTCAAAACAATTAGTGAATGTTTTTCTTTACTTAACAGTTTTGCCTCACCTAATTTTATACATTCCAGAAGACATTTCTAAGCAGTGTACCTAGCAGTGCAGAGAACAGAGCCTGGAGCTGACTGCTGGATTTCACATTCCGGCCCCATCTCTTATTAACTGCATGTCTTTGAGCAAGATATTCAAATTTATGTGCCTCAGTTTCCTCATTTAGAAAGTGATGGTAATAGTACCAATTCATAGAGTTGTTGGTAAAAATAAAGAAATAATAAAGTCTTTGAATCAGTGACTGCACATTGTAAGTGCTATATGAATGTAACCCACTACAGAGTATTATGGTTTGTCCAGCTTCCTGTCACAAACACATAAATGCAGCTGAAGAGTTGCATTCATCCAATTACTTTTATCTATTATCTACTGGGCAGAAAAAACCTCAGACTCACTGTTGACACCTTCTTTTCTCTCAATCATATGTCCAGTTCATCTCCAAATCCTATCAGCATGCATTTTTTAAAATTTAGAAAACTCTTAAATATGTTCACTTCTCTTTATCACCATCAAAACTATCCCTGTCCAAGCCTCTATCATATCTCGCCAAGACACTTGGACTAGACTGTTAAATGATCTCCCAGATTCCACACTTGGTCTTGTCATATTTATTCTCTATACTGAAGCCACAGTTATGTTTTCAAAATGAAAGTCACTTCCTGCCTCCATTGGCCACCATGTGCTACTCTACCATGTGTCTTTCTATTGCCCTGAAGATGAAGATCCAAAACTTTGACATGGCCTGCAAGGTTTTGCATGGGTGGCCCTTACTGTTCAGATTTATTTCAAACCTTTCTTCTTTTTTCCCTGTACTTCAACTATCCTGGACTTGCATTTCCTCAAATCGCTCATGTTCTTTATTGCCTCAGACCATTTGCACATGCTGTTTCCCCTTCAGAATAAATTTCTTCTCCTTATCATTTTTCTCTCTTTCCCTTGGATGACCTATTATATAGATATCAGGGTAAGCCATCTCAATAGCTTCTTCACCTCAGTGAAGGTCAGATTTTTTTTAAACATTTCTCAAAGAATACTCTTCCTTTCCCTAACAATGCTTAGATCAGGTAGTAAATTGTCATTTGTTAGTGCAATTATTTAATTAATGTCTTTCCTTTTTTAGTGCAAATTCTGTGAAAATAAGGATCCTGACTGTTTTTCTCACTATTTTATCTCCAGGCTTTAACACACATTGTGAATTCCAGTGACAGACTCAGTAAATATTGAACTATAATCTATTGCCACAGGTCATGCATAATACCTGAGATCCGGAGAGAGGAAATGTGAGTTCTCATTTGATACCTCCTATTGTTTGGTACGTGAGCTCTTCAAGAGACTTAGAAATGAAGTATTCATTTATTATGTAACTTTGGGCAAATTACTTTACTTTTCTTGAGGTCATTTTTTCTTTCACCTCTTGAAAAAGGGCCAACACTGCCAGCCTATGAAAGTACTATATAAAAACATTGTAAAGACATTGTAGTTTTATAAAGTATATGTTGTCAACATCATTAAGTCCTGGCTATGCCCTACATTATTCCAACCACAGATAGCTCAATACTCATTAAAGATTGATGACATTCTTTTCACTGTAAGCTTTTAAAAACCTTTGTAATATTCCTCTAAAATAAATTTTTGAAAATAAGCTTATTCTTCTGGTAGTTGTAACCTAGAGTAATAACACTGCTATACTACAAAATTTGAGGGTTCAGAAGATATTACAGATATAAAGTAATCAAATATTTTTTAATAATATATGCGAACTGGTCATTTTCCTTAATGAACAGTGCTAGAATTAGAAGGTCATAGTTGGGGAGTTATTGGACTACCAGTCAAGATGGAGGCACAGGTAAACCTCTCTTGCCTCTTCACACAACCACATCAAAGTTACAACTAAACTACAGAACAACCATCATTCAGAACCGTCAAAAATTAGTTGAATGGAGGTTCGACCACTACAGAATTAAAGAAGCCACATCCATCCAGATTGGTAGGAGGAGTGGAGATATGCAATGAGATGGTCTCACATCCATGTGTAGTGGATAAAAATTCAGGAGGAATATCATGGGAGCAAGGAGTCCAGCCCAACACGAGGCCCCCCAGCCAGGGTCCAAGTTCCAGGAAGATAAGTCCCCATAACTTCTAGCTACAAAAACCAGCATGGACTGAGTCAGTGGAAGAAACTTCTGGTGTCTCTAGCAGTTCCTCTTAAAGAACCAACACACAATCTTTCTCAGACTAACTCCCTCTGAGCTCCAGCTCCAGGGTAGCAGTTTGAAAGGCACCAGTGGCATATAGAGAGGAGCTGTCTGGGAGACAGCTTTCTCCCAGATGGAAAAGCAGGCAGGGGCCATTGTCCCTTTTCTGAACTCTCCCCCAACAGACCCACAGTACCATCAGGTTGGTGCCATATCTGAGACTTCATCAACCTATCTAACACTGTTTGCCCAGCCCTGGAGATACCCTGAGGTTCCATCCCACCCAACTTATGGGCCCACCCAAGCTGTTAACAGTGGCTTTTCCATATAAATGACTGGTCTTGGCTTATGCTTCTGAATTTTCTAAATCCTCTCAAGCAAACAACAGACAGCCTCAGTGAGCCACCAGCCCCTATACCTCTTACTAAGTAGCCCCAGGCCTGGCACTAGCAGCCAGTAGCCTAGGTTCATAGCTGACTTCGCCAGGGAACCTCCAACCCAGCACAAGTAGCAGCCATTTGCAGATTACTTTATAGCTCATGCAGAGCGGCCCTGGGCAAAACACAGTTGAAAGTTGACCTTGGCCAGCACCACCCAGGACACCCCAGAGCCTGTGCACCAAGTGGACAGCGACAGACATGCTGGAACACCACCACCCTGCTCTTGCTCTCCTGATCCTCCACAGATGGCAGACATTGGTGGTCAGTGGTCACAGCCAATCCTTGCAGCTGACTGGCATGGCTAAATCCCTCCCATTGACCTGCCAACAACAATCAAGGCTCAACTACAACAATCAAGGCTCAACTATAAGAAGACAGTGTATTCAGCCCACGTGAAGGGTGCACCTCAAATACCCAGCTTAGGTGAGAGGGGAGGCTGTGCCACTGGACCCTACAAGACACCTGCTATATTAGGTCATGCTGCCAAGACAGAGAGTCAGAGCAGCATTCTCTAATACATAGAAACTAACACAGGGAGGCTGCCAAAATGAGGGCACAAAGAAATGTGGCCCAAATGAAATTATAGAACAAAACTCCAAAAAAAGAACTAACCAAAATGGAGATAAGCAATCTATCAGATACAGAGTTCAAAACACTGGTTATAAGGATCCTCAAGGAACTTGGTGAGGACCTCAAGAGCATAAAAAAGAACCAGTCAGAAATGAAGGATACACTAACTGAAATACAGAACAATTTATAGAGAAACACAGTAGAGTGGATGAAGCCAAGAATCAAATTGCCCTGGTTTGTGTGGCTCAGTGGATTGAGTGCCAGCCTGTGAACCAAAGGGTTGAAGGTTTGATTTCCAGTCTAGGGTACATATCTAGTTTGTGGGTGAGGTCCTCAGTAGGGAGTGTACAAGAGACAACCACACATTGATGTTTCTCTCCCTCCCTTCCCCTGTCTCAAAATAAATAAATAAATAAAAAAATTTTTTAAAGAATCAAATCAATGATTTGATTCCTAAGAAAGAAAAATGACAACAACAAATGAGAACAACATAAAAAAAAAAAAGAAGTCAAAATACAAGGTGAGCTTAAGGAGCCTCTAGGACAACTTCAAGGGTTCCAATAGTCACATCATAGGGGTGTCAGAAGGAAAAGGGAAAGAGCAAGAATTTGGAAATCTATTAAAAAAGATAATGAAAACAAACATCCCTAATTTAGTGAATGAAATAGACACGCAAGTCCAGGAAGCACAGAGAGTCCCAAACAAGATAGATGCAAAGAGGCCCACTCCAATACACATCATAATTAAAATACCGAATATTAAAGATAAAGAGAGAATCTTAAAAGCAGCAAGAAAAGCAGTTAGTTACCTATGAGGGCGTCCCCAGAAGACTGTCAGCTGATTTCTCAAAAGAAACTTTTCAGGTTAAAAGAGACTGGCAAGAAATATTCAAAGTCATGAAAAACAGGGGCCTACAGCCAAGATTGCTCTACCCAGCAAAGCTATCATTTAGAATCAAAGGGCAGATAAAGAGCTTCCCAGACAACAAAAAACTAAAGGAGCTCATCATCACCAAATAATTATTATATGAAATGTTAAAGGGACTTATTTAAGAAGAAGATCAAAACTATGAACAATAAAATGTCAATAAATACATATCTATCAACAATTGAATCTAAAAAATTAAGCAAACAAGAAAAATATATAGTCGTGGATGCAGAGAGACTTTTGACCGTTGGCAATAGGAGAGGGGAATGGGGTCATAGGTGAAGAGGGAAGGGGGTTACGAAGTATAAATTGGTAGTTACAAAACAGCCATGGGATGCAAAGTACAGTGGTACAGTGTAGGAAATGGAGTAGCCAAAGAACCTATGTGCATGACCCATGGGTGTGAACAACGGTGTGGAGATTACCTGAGGGAGTGGGGGTTGCTGAATGGAGGGGGGTGAAAGGAGAAAATGTGGGACAACTGTAATAACATAATCAATAAAATGTAATTAAAAATAAGTTCATAGTCAATACTAGACTAAGTGAAGTTGCCACTATATAACTAACAATATCTCTAAAGCCTGTAGGTCAACAATTTATTGGGCTCACCACATGTATATGACCAGGGTCCATTAATAATTGACAAATGAGTTAGCTGTTCTGATATTATCATTTTTGTTTTAAACCTAATAACTGTTTATTTAGTTGAGGTCTAGGTGTTTGCTTGTTAGAATTTTATCCTAAAGTCTAACTATTTTTAGCAATATGTTTATGTTCCAAAGGCATCTAAAGATAATACGTATATACAATAAAATAATCATTAGGTAATAGAAGACTATCAATGTGAGCATAATGAATTATTTCATGAATTATTAATGAATTCTATTTCACTTAATAATGTTATGTACAATATTTTTTGCTCAAGATTTCTTAACTGGAAAGAAATTTTAATTTATGTATTAAAGTTTTGTAAAAATGACATTGGTCTAAGCAGATGGGTTTTTTTGGCCTAGCATTCATTTAGTGACTGCTAAATTTTGAATCATATAGATGAAAAGCCATGACAGAAATTAGAAATGCAAAGGAAAAAACTGAGTATCATTATTTAAGAGATAAACCCTAGACTGATGACATTAAAGGTGTTCACCACGGGAGGTAACAGGAAGATTAAAAAGAACCTCAGGCATTTTCCTATAATATCTTCAGAATTACAAAATCATTAGAGTCAAAAATTGACTTTATTTGGCACCTGTAATAAGCTCTCTTTTACAGGAAAAGCCAAAAAGGAAAGACCCATTAAACTAGAAAAGCAAATAAAGTAGTTTCCTGTAGTTTTGCTAATTCAATGGAGGATAATTACAGAAAGTTACTTGGAAAAAGAACACAACGATATTTGCAGGGAAACTAAACTCTAAATAAAGGAGCTTCAGAGAAAAGCAATCTTTTTTCTTTTTTACTTTTAAAATTTTTAATTAAATTTATTGGGGTGACATCAGTTAATAAAATAACATGTTTGACATGTACAATTCTATGATACATCATCTGTATATTGCATTGTGTGCCCACTGCCCAAAGTGAAATCTTCCATCATCATATATTTGGCTTCCTTTACTCTTTACTATCCCCTAACCTCCTTCCTTCTTGTAACCACCACACTGTTTTTGTGTCTGAGGGTTTTTTGTTTGCTTTTCTTGTTTGTTCATTTGTTGTTTTCAGTTTTATATCCCACATATGAGTGAAATCATTATTCTGATTCATTACTTGCTAAAAGAAGTTATAGTAGACTTTGGAGAACATATTTTTATGATAGAACCATATCTTATTCTATTTCTCTACTTCAAGTTGTTAGTGTCCTATATATTATATACTTAATAAAGGTGTTATTCTTGATGATGAAGATTTGGATAATGGTAAAAAGTATAAGGCAATCCTCTTCTTAAATTTGGGATTTAAACAGATAATTTTATCTGAGCAAATTTTAAAAATAGGTGGGCTATACTGAACACTTATTAAAGTATTATTTCAGTTGCAGAGATGGACTATGTCTGGGTTGTGGGTTATATTAGGTAAAGGTTAAAAAGTGAAATGGTATAATATATTCTCTACATTTTTCTCCACATTGGTTTTCATTGTTATGGTATTTGTTATTTATTTTTACTATTAACTGTCATACATAATTTCTTTAACAGTGGGACTGTGCATTATTAATAGTCAAATTCAGCTGGCATTTCAATTCGTTCACCTAACTTTGGTATCTTGCTCCCTTGTCACAAGGCTGCACCACTCTTTCCAAGGCCCCTGCTTAATTAATGCCAATTTACTCACTTGCAGCAGAATATCTGCCCCCTATTTCATCAGGAGATTGTATGTTCCCTTTATTTATTTATTTTCAAATGCATATTTTCATTTCTTTTAAGATTTTATTTATTTATTTTTAGAGAGAGGGGAAAGCAGGGAGAAAGAAAAGGAAAGAAAAATCAATGTGTGGTTGCCTTTCGTGCACCCCACACTGGGGACCTGGCCCGCAACACAGACATGTGCCTTGATGGGGAATTGAACTGGTGACCCTTCGGTTCGCAAGCTGGCACTCAATCCACTCAGCCACACCAGCCAGGGCTATATGCTCCCTTTAAATTTCACATATCCCTCCATATAGAATAATTTATAATCATATACATACTTATATTTTGTTGTCTGAGTTCATAGAATAATGAATTCTGTTCAAGGTTAAATTTTATACTCTTCTCTCTACAATACTTTTCTTTTTCCTTCCCCAAATGTATGGCTAATTCATACTTATGATTGACACTCTGTTCAGCTGGTATATCCTCAAAAGATCTTCCTTGATCCTCTTTTTTCTTTTTTGACACTCTCTGTTGTCTCCTCTTGGATTTTTATTTTATCTAGTATGTATTTGTATTGACTTACCTGAATTATTTCAGACTTAAGATATCCATAATTAAACTTCAAATTTTCTCCTTAATTACCTGTTCTTCCAAAAGCTTTACTCATCTCAGCTTATGAGACCTCTCTTCCAAATGTTCAAGCCAAAATCAAGCAGTCATCCTTACGTCCACTCTTTTCCCTAAACCCCATATCTAATACATTTGCAAATCCCCACAGCTCTACCTTAAATATATCAAGAATATGACCGCATTTTGCCTTTCATGACTGATATCTTCGTTCAAGTCACTAACATAGTCAGCAAATATCAATTCATTTTCCTCCTAATCAGTGTCTCTGTTTCTGCCGTCGTCCCTTAAAATAAATTCTCACAGTGGTCAGCGTGAACCTAAGTCAGAATATGCCATAATTTTACTAAAAATCTTCCAACGTTTTCACATATTACACAGAGCAAAACTCAAAGTATTTTCAGCGACCTCTAAGGCCTTGCATATTGCGGTCATGACTACCCCTCCATTTCATGTTTCTCTCTCCTCCGTTTCTCTCCTCCAGCCACAATGGCTTCCTCGCTGATTCTTCAACCAGCGCATACATGTCCTGCCTCTGTGAGTTTTCAATTACGATTCTCTTTGCCTGGAATTCTCTTCCTCCAGGTATCTACATGACCCATTTCTAGACCCCTTCAGATATCTAGTCAAATGTCACCTTGTCAATTAATCTACCCTAACTATCCTAGTTAAAATACTTACCACATCCCCCTACTTGCACTTTTTATTACTCTTGAGTTCTTCTTCCTCTTTTATTAGTTTTTTAGAAAACTTATCACAGTTTCATGCAATGTATATTTAGTTAGACATTTTTTAATGACTCTGCTTCCAATTAAAACTCCTGATAGGGAAGAAAATCTTGTTCACTGCTATATTCCTAACTAGAATATTACCTGAAAAATAGCAGAATTTAAAAAATATGTGTTGAATAAAAACATTTTAGTGTAATTACTTTTTTTATATTAATTTGTCCTTCTCTACTGGGAGCTCCTTGAAGTTAATAATTATTGATTACTTTTTCCTGAGCACTGAGCAGGGTAGATGGTTAATAAATATTTGTTAAATGAATAAATTAGGAAATATTTCTCAAACTCTCATGTGTCTATCAATGAGGATCATGTTCTAAGCGATGTGGAGTTTCTGCTGGCATTGATTATAGGGCTAGATTTGGGATACATGTTTAAAACTCTCGTATAGAAAGTAGAAGCTCTTGAAACAATGAGCTCCTAATATGCAACATTTTAACACAAAATGATATGCATTTATTTCACACATATTTATTGAGCATCTGTACTGTTCTGGAACTTTAGGATTCATCAGGAAAGACAATAAAATAAGCTAAAATCCATGACCTTGTAGAGATTATTCTAATGGAAGAAGACAGAGGGAAAAAAATCAATGTAATGAAGAAGTAAAATTTATATTATTTTAAAAGTGATGCATGCAATGGAAAATAAATAATTCAGTAAAAATAGGGATTGAGAACATCAGTAAGAGGGGGTGGTGGTCTTCACAGTGAAATACTTAAATCCAGCCATGCTGGATATGGTGAGGTGTGATTGACTTTTGAACTAAAAGTTAAAGGAAATAATCACACTTAAAAAGGAGTGTGAAGTAACAGTCAGTCTGCAAGATCATCTTTTTCTTTCTCAAGTTGGGAAAGCTTATGAAAATTCTTCAGTCTGCAACTTAAAAGCCTTAGTGGGTCACACTGAACTTTGGAAAAAGCTACACATCCAGCTCCTGCTGCATTTCAGGCATTTCTGCAATAGTACACAGAGATATTTTGATAATAATGTACCTCACTGACAATAGAAGGTCTCCATATTTGTATGCTTAATGAGGACATATTTCAAAACAGAAACACTGAGAACTCCCTATAATAAATATTTGTTAATATACAAGGGAGACCAATAGAAAATGAACTCATTTGAGTTGTGGGACAGTTTGGGAACACACTCTAATTGGAGACATGGGTAAACAACAAAGACAATGGGAAACAAGACGGAAGATGCCACACCCTCTTTAAGGTGTATATTCATGTGCATTTATTTTTAAATAATTATAGATATTATGCTACTAGTTAAATATTAGTATTTGTTAATAGTTTAAATAATATATATTCTTTAATAAAGAAATTGATCCTTGCCTGAAGTCACCAGATTATACATGTATAAATTGATTTTACATAGTTTGTTTAAGGAAAGACAGTAAATTATATATAATTCATTTTGAAGTATGGGTTTAGTTTCTCACAATTTTTTTTTTCTTCAGTTGAAAGGATTCCTACTACTAACTTTAAAGGAGAAATGAGCCAGGAAGGTCCTAATCTCTCTCTGTTATCTACCCTTACGTTCCTCCGAGAAAGAGCTAATGAGAAACCTGCCGGCAGACCTGGGCATGAACAAGACCAGCTCCTGCGCAGATGTGCATCCCGCACCCGGGCGAAATCCCTTCCACGGTCTGCGTCCACCCCGCGGGAGTTCAGCACAGCAGCTCCTTCCAATTCCTAAGTCTTTTGTTCCTCCGTCTAGTTATTATTCGTTCTCTTCTCCCTCTTTTATGTTTCAATTTTCATTTATTTTTGGCACAAATTAACCAGGCTGAATAAATGGCATTATACACAAAGTTTTTAGAAATATACACATATAATAAGTTCTGTACTTCTATTAAACACTGGTCAAAAATTAATTAGAACTACAATAAAACTTTGGCAGAAGCCACTGAACTCTTAGATGACAGAAAACTATAAATGGGAATACTGCATACACTTAACATTGGGATTTTATTTACTAAGTATGATATTATTTACCAGAAACAAAGGGATGGTTAATTGCATCACATGATGATTTTAAAGTCTAAGCTTACCTGGAAACTTCTTCAGGCATTTAAGTGTGCTATCTTAATTACTATAATTAATATTACTATGAATACCAATACTACTATTACTTCTATTAACATTACTACCTCTTCTACTGCAACTACCACCTCTATTATGGTTACCACTGCCTCTATTACTATCTCTATTTCTCCTCCTGTTGTTGCTTCTACTACTGCTTCTACTACTACTACTACTACTACTACTAATAATAATAATAATAATACCATGGTTGCTATTCCTACTATTACTATTGTTCTTACTGCTATTACTAGTGTTCAGTAAGCTCTTAATATGCTACTGTGTGTGTGGTTCTTCATTTTGTATGAAATATATTATTATACCTTATAACAAACATATGATGTACCCATACTTCCACTTCAAGATGAGAAAAGTAAAGCTCAGAGGGGATACCAACATACCTAGCCCACAGAAGACAATAGGTTAGGGAGCGTGGACTCAAATCAAGGTGCCTAAGATTCTATATGCTGTGTGCTTTTCACTGTGCTCTACCGCATCTCCTGGTCACAGAAACTCATTATCTCCATCCCCATCAGCCAGTTCATGCTTCAACAGGCAAACCAGGACGTGTAATTGTGGCAACATATATTTAACCTTCAGGGGAACAGCTAATTTTGCATGAATACAAGCTGTTTTATTATAAATCATATTTTTATTGTGGTAAAGAACATATGACATCTACACTCAACACATTTTAAGTGTACAGTACAGTATTGTTAACCATAAGCATAATGTTGAACAGCAGGCCGTGAGAACTTTTCATCTTGCGTGACTGAAACCTTATTGACATTGAACAGCAGCCCCACCCTAGAGCTCATGCATCTACCATTCTACTCTGCTTCTATGGCTGGACTACCTTCAATAACTCACGTCAGTGGAAACATGAAGTATTTGTCCTATGACTGGCTTATTTCACTTAGCATAACATCCTCAGGTCCATCTATGTTTTAGCAGATGACAAGCTTTTCTTCTTTTTTATCATTAAATAATATTCTATTGCATGTATGTAGCACATTTCTTTTTCCGTAGTCAGTAGACATTTGGATTGTTTCCACCTCTTGGCTAAAATGAATAACGCTGCAATGAACAGAGAAGTGAAAATATCTCTTTGAGATCTTGATTTCTATTCTTCTTAGATAAATACCCAGAAATGGGCTTGATAGATCATATATTAGTTTTTATTTTAATTGCTTTAGGAAACTCCATATTGTTTACTATAGTGGCTGCACCATTTCACAGTCCCACTAATAACACATAGGCATTCCTATTTCTCCACGTCCTGGCCATTAATTGTTTCTCTCTGTGTTCTTTGTTGTTGTGTCTGTTTTATATTGGCTGTCCTAACAGATGGGAGGAGTAGCTCGATGTGGCTTTGATTTGCTTTTCACTGATGCTTAGTGCTATGGAGCATCTTTTCATGTCCATGTTGACCACATGGAGTTCTTTTTTATGAATCATATATTCATAGAGTATAATACTATAAGCAAATATGTTAATAAATATTTAGTATGCATTCACGTACATGTGCATATCATGATTATGCTGCAATTATCAGTGACTTCTACAAATTGACTGTCATACTACCTCATTCTAACTCATTTAAAACTTTTTATTATTTTTGGTCAGGACTGGAAAAGGCTAGCTATGTGGTTAATTATATATAAAATATTTAAATTTTTCACATTGGTTAGTTATATGAAGATGCACATAAAAACATTATGCAATCATACAAACCTTAGATCTTTGGAAAAAGTTGAGGAGGAATAAAATTACTGTGTTGAAATTGATAAGATCTATATTTGGACCTGGGGGATAATATCTGATTAAACTATTCCTTTATTTTAACAAACAATATGTATTAATGATAGTTTAAATAATGTAATTTTTAACCCAGAAATTGATCTTTGCCTTAACTCACTAATTAAAAAAATAAAGCAGTGAACTTTAAGCAGAAAATCATTTATATTTCAATAGACTGTATATTTATAAACAGAAGTGTGAAAAGACAAATTAAATCTAAGAAATAGACCAACAAAGCAAAGCTTGTGGCTGAAACATACTTTTTTTTGTTGGGAGTTAGAAAGGTACTTAAAATGTTGGGTACATGTGTCAACCCAAGTACCCTACAATATGGAAGCTCAAGGGAAATACAGAATAGAACACTTTGAAAATCCTCAAATTAAAACTTTAAAACTCAGGCAGGTATAATTTGAGAAATTTCTAAGCTGTTTTGGATGACTAGACAGTATATGGAATTAATATACATGTATAACTGACTCATTTTTCAGGAGACATACTATTGGCACTTCCATACACCTTTGGTCCTCAGTATGTTACATTCTTCTAGGCAAGCAAACTAATTTAGCATTGTATTGTTATTTTTGTACATATATCTCCAAAGTTTCTAATTGGGTGTATGCACCTATGCAGGTGGATATCTATGGATATTTATGTGTCAAAAATAATTAATACAGTGATGTTTAACTGTAACGAAAATGAATTTTGGATGAAACAGCCCTCGGTTTTAATTTTAGTTATGCCACTTGCTAGCTTTGACAAGTTTTTACCCCTCTGAGTCTCAGTGAACTGATACTTATAATTAATAGCTTTACTTGTAGTCTTATTGTGAATAGTCAATGGAATAGCATATAAAGCACTACATTTTCTTTGAGTACAGTAGAGCTTAATACAATTGTTGTAAATATGAAATGATAACACTCCTAAGTATTAACTAAATTATTCTAAGGTGTTATGTTAGAAAGAAGTAAATGTTAATAGTGTGAATATATTTTATATTTTACTATTTAAATTGCTCTATTGAGATGTATTTAGGAAGCAATAGCAAATTTATTTAAACATTCTATCTTATTCTATTTACTTATTTAATCTTTATTGTTTTTTATAAATTGCAATAATAGTACTACCACATATAATCATAGTAACGAAAAATATAGAGATCTGTAAAGAAAAACTGAAATTTTATTCTCTATTCCTCTCAATAATCCTGAACAAACTAGAGTTCATTTGCATTTCTTCTTGTTTAAGCAAATATTAAACATAAGCACATACTGGTTTGGATTCTTTTTCTTATCTCTTTTTTAATAATGAGGGCATGTTATATATGTTATTCTCTAATTTCTTTTCAATGTAGGTCAACATAAGGACTTAGCTCATTTGTTCTAATTACTACATAATATTCCATTGTATGTACATTTTATAATTTAGTTAACCATATCTCTATTCTCTATTTATAGATCTTTCATTTAAGCATTTATCTTAAAGAAATATTTATTACATATCAAACATAATATAAAGAATAAGTGTGAAACTCAAACACACAGGAATTTAGTCATAAACATGAACTGAAAGCATTATGTTTCAGTTATATCTTATAGACTCACATTTTAAGGTTATATTTAGTATTCAATATAATCTTACGACATGAGAAAAATTACCAGTCTATATATTTTGTGTACTGAATTTCCAAACACAAAATATCTTGAAAGAGTCTGAAGAAATAAATTGTCAGCAAGGAGTATTGACATAGAAAGAGCTGTAATTTCCTAAATGGTATCAATAATAAATTTGAAACAATTGGGAAAAAAAGTATTGACTAGATCTCCAGAACATAACTTGGATTTGTCTTTGCCATCACTAAATGTGTAATGAGATGGGTGCCTATACATAAGTAAGCAAATCTAACTTGAACGTGACTCATCCTGAGGTGTCTTAGCCGTGACTGTTGCATTAGCTCACAGCATATTTGAGTCATGGTCACATACTACTGAAATTACTCCTCGGTTTGTGTGCCTTTCACTGAGAAAAACAAGAAAAAAATTTCCAGTTGTTTGTGGAAGTGTAGTGGGGTTAGGAATTGTACAACAATCTGAGCACATCAGTCAATCAAGGCCATTAATAGAGACTTTGCCACCAAGAGAAAAAAAAAAGTATTGGGGGTATTATCTTTCCTTTCCTCTCTTTAAAATCTTCTTGGTCTTTGCCTCCCTGCTCTACTCATTCTCTTCCTCTGAAGCAGTTCTTCTTCTTTTTTTTTGTTTTCCCTTTTCCTCTTCCTGATTTTGTTTGTCCTGCACTGTATTACTTCAGTCTCGGAGAACTTAACATGCGTTTCATTATTTCTGTCTTTATAGTGTCTGAATGGCTGACTCCAGAAGTGAGGTTAATTAAATTAGCAAGTGAATTGTCTGCTCCTGAGGCAGGATGGATTCCCGGGAGGGTCCTCTAGGTGTCTGACCTGTGCACACACTCCACAGCTGTGCCATTTATACACTCAGCCTAAAAGCACACAATTTCATGCTGGCATTTACCTTTTAAAAGCACACATTTTCATTCACAACACTCATTCACACAGCAAAGCTATTTTCCTTCTGAGATGCACAACAGTAAAAAAGCTGTTTTGTCATGAGTCAGTCATTGCTCTTAAAATGCCATTGGATCTAATGGAGGAAAGCATTTCAAATCAAGCCATGGAATAGCTCACCCAAAATGGCAGCTGTTTTTGACTCATTTCACAATACTATGTAAATAAAACAGTTCTAGCAGCTGGAAGAACAAAACAATCTCTGATAACGTTAATTGTTTATTATGACTGCTTTGATGTAGCATTTATATGAACACAAGTTATATTTTTAAAACCCAGAAGGAAATTAAAAGTAAACAAAAGAATTGCACTCCTGACCAACTTCTTTGCCTTGAGGTTATTATAATTGGCAGCTGCTAGATAATTTTCATAGTCTTTCAGTTCCTGGGTTCTGGCTTCTCTATCAGATGTGCACAGAAGTACTAGGATGTTCAAAACAACCAAACATAGAGAAAATATCATTGTTTTTCTTTCGGTAGAAATACGATCAAACAGGCAAAGCAAACTAAACATTAAAGCATATCAATTATGAAAATATCATACCTTCCAATCCTCATTCCTCAAGTTTTATAAATTCATGAAAGATTTTTCCCATGTATAGTCTTGTTGAATGCCTTTAAGTTAAATGTTCTTTAGTATTTGGGACATAAGTGGGACAATACAGTGAGATCCTAGTATATTGAGGGGAGACCCCCAAAAAACAGAATTTAATTATATAAAATTGGGTATTTATTTTTACATCGTTAAACTTCAGTCACCTTCAAAGAAGCACTCTCCATTTGATGCAATACACCTATCGAGATGTTTTTCCACTGCTCAGAACAGTTTTGAACTCATTGATTTTGATGCCTTTTAGTGCTTCTGCTGTTTTTTGTTTCACCTCTTCCACATTAGCAAAATGTTTCCCTTTAAGGACCGTTTTCATCCAGGGAAACAAACAAACAGAAAGGTTAATTGGGGTAAGATGGGTGAATAGAGAGGGTGGGGCACAGGGTCATGCTGTTTTGGGGCAAAAACTGCTGACACTCAGGTGGTATGGGCAGTGTGTTCATAAATTACCCATCATGAAATAGGTGTTGAAAGAGTCCTCAAAAAAAAAACTTAACTGAAGCCAAATGTAGCCTCTCACAACAATACCAGCTGGCACACTGATACAGATGGGTTCCTAGAACACTCATGTAATGAGGGAAGTCTGTACTACAAGAGGCTCACTCTCCAGAGGATAATTCCAGTTTTTTGGGGGGTCCCCCAATAGAAAAAAATGTGCTCACCTATTTAATTTTCTTGGGATGAAATCCTTACTATTGAAAACCCCAAATATGGGGAAAAGGTATCACAATTTCTATGACTTACACTGAGAAAACACGTATAATATTTTTAGAATGGTTGATCAAAGAAGAGAAATGTATGGTTACTAATGTCTTGGGATGATATGCGCCTAATGTATTCTGTTCCATATCAGTATGTATGTCTGAAGCTGGAAGTTCCATAAGATCCAGTAATCGGTCTTATTTTCCACAGCTGCAGATGATTTATTGAAATGGCCTTAATGGACAGTTGGATATTTTAGAGAAATATAAAGTTATTCTCCCCTTTTCTTGTGAAATAGGTATGTAAAAAGAAAGGGAATTCTTCATGTGTCTACATTAAGCAGAGCATTAGGATTGAAAAGAGCTGTCTCTAAGAGTTTAAGTGCTGTAATATTTGTACAGACAGGCAAACCAAAGGGAGAAATTGTGGTTTCCCCAAGATAAATGGAGTTGGAGGTAGGGACGGATTCCTGGATCAGAACTATCAAACTAGATGTTCTAGAAAGTGATACTGGGCATGAGAGGAAAGGTTAGGAATACAGACAGAATCATTGCGAAGATTGGAAGAAAAACCCAAAGTGATTTCCTCACGGTTCTTGAACACCCCTTCCAGGCATTTCATTCTTTTGTTATTGCTTTTTATATTAGCATTTCTTCCTCCCCTATTTTTCTCATATTTTCTCCTGTGTCTGAAATACATTTCTCTCATTCTTGAAATGCAAATCTTTCACCATTCCTTTGGCACTATCAACATTTTGGTCGTAATGATTCTTTGTTGTGGGTGCTGTTGTGTGCATTGCAGAATGTTTTGCAGCATCCCCAGCCCCCACCAACTAGAAAGCAGTAGTAACCCTTCCCCCAGTGTCATGGTAACCCAAAATGTCTCTAACCATTGCCAAATGTCCCCTGTGGTTTGGGTGCAAATCATTCTGATTGAGAGACACTGTTCTATATAAATTACTGCCTCTAGCATTGCTTTGTAATTTAATAGGTGCTGACTTCAACTAAATTCTGTGGGCATGTATTGATTGGTTCCTGAGTAAGTTGCTAGGGCTGCAAAAAGCAATTCAAACTTGTTCCCAATATTGGAGTGGATTATTAAGTATCTTTGCATATGTATACCTTAAAGTTCTTAGAGGAAAATAATTAATGAAGACAGCAGACATTTATTGAGCTTTTTGTATCCAGCTCTTCTCTAAGTGCTTTTACATGTATTAACTCATTTAATTCTTATAACAACCTGAGGGGGCCAAACCATCACTGTCTTATATTTCCTACTCTTCATTCTTCTTTCAGCAGGTTACATGGTATTTTGTTTATTACTCATTGAGTATTTATTGCTTGATTGATGGAAAAGAAAGGCTTTCTACCTGAAAATCCGCTATTCTTTAGTTTGTTTGCATGTTTTTATAAAAAAATTTTTTTTTTCTTACTATCCTTTCCCATTTCCTGAAGAGATCAGAGCACTTAAAAGCCCCCTTAGAAATGTATGATAGACTATTTGTAAACTATTTTTAGGTTTGGGGAAAGAAAAACACTTATCTAGAAAACTTCATGCCTGTGTTTTGTCCAAATTCAGGAAGTTCTTTATTGGCAATAAAAAAAAGTTCCTGCAAATTTGTATAGTTATAATATCCTCTCCAATTGCTTTCTTCTGTCACATCAAGTCAGATCCACTGCTTTTTCAATTATTCATCTTTTCCAAAATAGACATCTCATAACTTTGAAATGAAGAATAAGGCACAAGTTTACAGATGTGCAGAGAATGTAGCCAAAATGTTAGAACCGAAAGAGATGCATAGACCGAGATGGCAGTTGAAGCAAGTGGGGTAGACTCAGCTCTGACTATCGCTGGTAGAGGCCAGTGCTGCTGCTGCTTGGAAGCGCCCATCACCTGTGTGAGCTTGGAGGTCAAGCAGAGATAAGAAATGCAGCAGCGGGTGCTAGGAGAGGGAGTGGCTCCTAAACAAAGGCGGCACTTTGACTCACCACTTTATTGGTGTTTAGAGACAGGGCAGTAGCTATGCAGTATTTAAAAGAATCCTAATTGTAATTGCCTTGACATTTACTTAGTAGATAACCCCTTGAGATGTGGAAGGGTATTTCTTCTCTGCAAAAGACTGACTGAACTGTTTTTCCAAAATGTATGCCTCATTTCATTGATTCTACCACATATTTTGAATTATGCTGGGTCAATATTCAGGTGAGTGGGAGCAGATCTATCTATTAATTATGCAGTGGAAGCTTTTCCCTCCCAATACACTTATAAAAAGATATTCACTTGTATGTCTGTAAAAACACAAGTATCTGTGGATATTTATATTCCTTCCCAGACCCACAGAATCACAATTTCCAAAGGAGAGGCTTAGTAAAAATTAAAAGCAAATACACAACCCTATTTATTTATGAGATATCAAGGTGTTGATGGGAGAGGCCTGCTTCTTCTTGCTGACACACGTGAAGAATTACAGATCAGCAAATCTATTAGTGTGCAATCAGGGTTTATTACTGATCCATTCCCGTGAAAGAGAACGGGTTTAGTGGAGGTTGGGGGAGGAGATTGAAAGGCACAGGTTCAGGGCAAAGCAGGGTGGCAAAAGTAAGGGCTGCCAAAAGCTGGAGTGGCAACCGTCTCCGGGTGGCCAGAGGCTGGGTGGTCCGAGGCCAGGCAGCCAGAGTGCCAAGAATACCAAGAGCATGAGTCCTTTGTTCTGAGGACTTCTATAGTTGGCGGGATGGGGGTGAAATAGTTACATATTGATTGACGGGTAAAGGTGGTACCAGCCTTCCCTGGGGGAGGTGACTGCCCAAACTTAGGTATGTGTGGGGATCTATTAGCCCGAATCCTTATCTTGCTCCAGACTCCATTTGTACATCTTGTTGTAAAACAGATACGTGACAGGTGACAGGAGGCAGTTAATTGAAGTCGGGGCAGTCACCCACAGTTATTTATGGGCTGCTTCTTTGGGCACTGTGGACCCTCTCCCACCTTTCAGGCCTAGGGATGAAAGCACATTTTCAAAGGCTTTCTCTCCCAGACAGTGGAAACGATACATAGAATTTCAAGGATTGCCCTCCTCTCTAACATGGTGTTTCTTGTGATGTTGGAACACCTGGCAACATTATCAGGCCAGGCTCAGGACTGCTGAGTCAGTGGGTGAGACACGTCTCCCTCCTCCTCTCTGCCTTGGTTTGCTCTTCATTCTACCTAAGTGATGAAAGGTGTTTCCTGGCAACCAGGATGCTAGACACCAGCCAGTAACAGCAGTGTAGTCTCAGAGTTCTTTCTATGCTGTCTCCTGCCTCAGAGATGATTCCTATAACTGTTTTTTAAAAAATCAATGGAAGTAGAACTGTATATCTTATGAATATTTTTAGAATGTTTGAATCTCTGCTCTTACCTACTGATTACTGGAGACTATCTTAGAGGTTAGCCTCACTATACAGCAATGCTATAAAAAAGATTATACTATTACATATGTTACACATCGATGCAACACATGCTATTTATTATATATACAACCTGTTCTACATGTATATAATATACATATTACATATTATTATATATTCACATATTATATATTAACAAGAGAGGAATATAGTGGTAGCTTTTAGCTTAATGTAAAAGTAGTATTTTAACTACAAGAAACAATTGGAGATTAAAAGAGCCTTTGAGCATAGGCCTTGGACTCAGGAAAGCATGGGTTTAAATTTTGTTATGTTCACTTATAGACTAGTTAGTATTGTTGTTGCTGTTATTATTATTATTATTTCATTTTGGTCCAAAGAGACAATAACAAAGTGCTTTGGTAATGTCTATTCATATCTAATATCTTGACAACTAGGATATCTGCATACCTCTATCCCCTGCAACCTCATCTAGCAAATGGAGAGAGTAGGAAGGATGGAAGGGAAACAGAGGGAAAATAAAGATAAAAAGACCTCTCTTAGCTTGCTTCGACTTGACATAAAGGGACAGAATGTAAGCCAGATAAACCCACAGAAAAACTGGCACATGCTATGACCACAGAATTCACAAAAGGCACCAATGGGCAATGTATTTATGAAGAGATGTTCAATCTCATTAGAAATGAAGGAAATACAATTCAAAGCAATAATGACAACATTTCACATCCAGTCGACTGGCAAAAATTTAAAGTTTGACTTCTGGTTGGGATAGCATATTGATATAACCAATTCAGAGAGTGAGTTGGCAATATCCAATAAAGTTGAAGTGTATGTCCTTCCCAGCAATCCCACTCCCTTTTATATTCCTTAAAATGGTGCTTCTCAAAGTCTAATGTGTATCTGAATTACCTAAGGATATTGTTCCAAAGCAGAAATGCAGCTTCTATTTATAAAGTCTGAACTGAGGCCTAGGTCTGCATCCCTAACAAACTCCCAGCTGATCCAGTGCCACTAGTGCGTGGACGAGCAGGATGAGATGATCTCTTGTTCGTGCAGAATGGGTGCTGCACAAGAAAGTTTATTACAATATTAATTATAATAGCAAGAAATTGGAATTACACTTATGTAATAAAGGGTTGAGAACATGTATGTTAAATGTTAAACATGTATGGGAGTAATATCCCCTAACTTCGGGACAATGGTTATCTTTGGAGAGTGAGAGAAAAAAATTAGGTGAAGAGAGATAATGTAGGAAGCTATAATTGTGTGTATATTTGTGCGCAGTAAGTTATGGATATAATTTTTATATATACATATGTATATGTATATATTTTATATACATCCAGCTAATATTATATATGCACATGTATGTGTATATATTTTTAATGAAATAAAGAAATATTAAATAAAATATTAACTAGATAGTAATTACATGGGTTTTTGATATGTGGGGTTTTCTTAACTATTTTTATATGCCTTAAAGATTATATAGAACTTAAACACAAAAATATATACATACATATAAAGCAGAAAGACCTAACTCATCCAAAAGAGTAACTGTGGTATTTTATTTGGTAGTGTTAATTCTTTAAATATATAGTTTATTTTTTACCTTTCAGAGCTTTTGAATACCTATTTTACACAATTACCATTTTCACTATTTAATCTAGGCAGACGGAACGTCCTTTTAGAGTGCTTTACAAATGAAAAATCTGAATTCTGTCCGAACTCATAAAGGTAGTAAGTTAGGTCAGGATTTAATACAAGTCTACTTCTGTGCAGGTCTGTTATAGCACTTTACATTTTCTTCCTTACAAGTGGTTGTCTCTCAACTGACAATAAATATTGCAAAACCAATCAACTACATGATATATTCCATTAGCTAAACATCTTTACAGGGAAAGAAACAAGAGCCTTCGTAAATCAGCTTCTCTCTCCCCCCTTTCTTATACAATGATAAGCAGGTGATAAGAGTCTTCAGTGAGAAAATGCCTAACCCTGTGTAGGACGCATGTTGATAACTGGTTTACCAAAAATTGACCAAATGGGGAAAGTGGTACCTTATGCCCATGGCACAAAGGCCCATATACCTTAATCTCAGTGCCTGAGGACTTAAAAATGTGCCTGAAGAGCAGTATGAGGTTCTTTCATCTGAGAGGTGGTGTGATATAGTGGAGAGAGTTACAGAATGTGCCATCCTGATCTTGGCTCCAAAATCCAGTTTTAACACATACTAGCTGCTTGGTCTTCAGGAAATCATCTACTATTTTAGTAACCTAAGAGACACATTGGCAAAATTCCCCACACTGGAATATTTAGAAGAAAGGCAAAGAAACACTCTTGAAACACAAGAGAACTTTATAGGACAGAGGATAATTTTAACATAGCAAATAAAGAGTAAGGTGCAAAATGCTTCTCTTGCCTACATTAGCATGGCTGGTTAGGAGAGAATAAAAGTCCCAGGTAGCATGGTCAAATTAACCCTAATTCAAGGCTTTTCTACAAATTATATGTAGAATCATGGCACTTTATAAGAGATAGAGCTTCCTTTCACCCACGTTTAAACAATCATACAAACTGGATAAACCTGTGCTAGACAAGGTATTGCTGGAGGCACAAATTAGAAAACCTCTTTGTTGAACCTTATGTCTTTGGATAGAGTCTTATCCATTCCCTGTTAATCTACTTAAGCATATCTAAATGTTGGAGAGAAGGAAGAATGCCTATACTGGAAAGAATAACCTGCTTAATATTTTCACTGTAAATCTATTTAAAATGTATTTCTCTAAGTGGGTAAAAAGTGAGATCAAGGTTATGGACAGCCTCTCTCCCTCTCTTTTATATCATAACCATTAAAAACAACAAAAGCAAACGTAGAAAGAAATTAGAGTAACAGGTGCAGCCTTGTGTTCACTGCAGCATTATTTATGAAACCAAGATTTAGAAGCAGTCCAAGTATCCATTGGTAGATGACGAGTGGATAAAAACAAGCTATGGTACATTTACACAATGGAATACTACTCAGCCATGGAAAAGAAGGAGAACTTAACTTTTTTATTTTATTGATTATGCTATTATAATTGTCTCAATTTTTCCCCCTTCTCCCCCTTCCACCCAGCACCCCAACTCCCTCCAGCAATACCCCCTCCTTTGTTCATGGCCATGGGTCATGCATATACGTTCTTTGGACCCCTGCCTATCCTGCAACTACCAATTTGTACTTCTCAATCCCTTTACGTTTCCTCCCATTCCCTCAGGTCGCTCTCTCAGCTTGCCACAATCCTAGTGTTCCCCATATCTGTGATTCCGTTTCTACTCTGCTTGCTTGCTTAGTTTGATTTTTAAATCCAGTTATTGATATTTAGGTATTTATTGCATTTTAATGTACATAGTTTTGATCTTCTTTTTCTTAAATAAGTCCCTTTAACATTTTATATAATAATGGTTTGGTGTTGATGAACTTTTAGCTTTACCATCTGGGGACCATTTTATTTACCCTTCGATTCTAAGTGATAGCTTTGTTGGATAGAATAATCTAGGTTATATGTCCTTGCTTTTCATCACTTTGAATACTTCTTGCCACTCCCTCTAGCCTGCAAAGTTTGTTTTGAGAAATCAGCTGATAGTTTTATGGGGACTCCCCTGTAGGTGATTCTCTGTTTTTCTCTTGCTGCTTTTAAGATTCTCTTCCTGTCTTTAAACCTTGGCATTTTAATTATGATGTGTCTGGGAGTGGGCCTCTTTGCATCCATCTTCTTTGGGATTCTCTGTGCTTCCTTGACTTGTGTATCTATTTCATTCCCCAAAGTAGGCAATTGTCTTTCATTATTTTTTCAAATAGATTTCCAATTTCTTGCTCTTTCTCTTTTCCCTGTGACACACCAATGACACAAATGTTGAAATGCTTGAAGTTTTCCTAAAGGTTGCATACACTATCCTCAGTTTTTTGAATTCTTATTTTTTTCTTGCTGCACTGCTTGGATGGCTTTTGCTTCCTTATATTCCAAATCATTGATTTGATTCTTGGCTTCATTCACTCTGCTGTTGAGTCCCTGTAATTTTTCTTTATTTCAATTAGTGTCTCCCTCATATTTTATTGGATCATTTTTATGATGCTGAAGTACCACTGAGTTCCTTGAGCATCCTTATAACCACTATTTTGAACTCTGCATCTGATAGATTGCTTATCTTCATTTTGTTTAGTTCTTTTTCTGGAGTTTTGTCCTGTTCTTTTATTTGGGCCATATTTCTTTGTCTCCTAATTTTGGCAGCCTCCCTGTGTTTGTGTCTATGTATTAAGTAGAGCTGCTTTGGCTCTGTGTCTTGGTAGCGTGGAAATCTTACCTTTTGCGACAGCACAGATGGACCCGGAGCGTATTATGCTCAGTGAAATAAGCCAATCAAAGAAAGACAAATACCATATGATCTCACTTATATGTGGAATCTAATGAACAAAATGAACTAATAAACAAAATAGAAACAGATTCATAGAGAACAGGCTGACAGCTGTCAGAGGAAAGAGGAGTTGAGGGGCTGAGTGAAAAGGGTGAGGAGATTAAGCAAAAAGAAACTCATAGACATAATAGTATGGTGATTATCAGAGGGAAAAGGGTGTGGGGGGAGTTAGAAAAGGGTAAAAAAAGGATAAATGGTGATGGAAGTTGACTTGACTTAGGATGGTGAGCATACAATACAATATATAGATGATGTCTTATAGAATTGTACATCTTAAACCTATTTAATTTTATTAACCAATGTTACCCCAATAAATTCAATAAAACTAAAAATAAAGAAAACAGACTAATAGACATGGAAGCAGAGGAATAATTTAAGATGTGAGCACCACCCCAAAAAAGAAATGCTAGAATTTTTGTTGACTGACAGAAGTCTTTCACAAAGAAAATCTTTTTTGTTTTTCCTTTTTTCCACACCGTGCTTGTTTATGGTGAACCAGATGAACCAGGCTTTGCTAGCGTAATGCTAATTAAAACAAGGCACATATGTGAAATCCATCTGGGCATTCTCTAACCCATGGTGGTAGTACAATAGCTAAGTTCATTCCTTGGTATATGTCCTTTCCAGAATGTTTTGCCAGGTTCATGAACAGCCCCTCTATGCTCATCTCCACCTTCCACACCACACTTAGACATGTAAGACACTTAATGGGCCAATGTCTTTTGGGGCTTGCACTAAGGATAGGGAGAATGAATGCAAAGGTTCCATTCTCTCTTCCTCTTTGCCACATTATTTGTACAAAAACTTATAATATTCTCAAATCAAATTCAACTAGGAAATGAAAATTTCTTTATTGAAAAAAAATAGTTTAATTTCAGAATACATGTGGCTCAAGGGGCAAAGTATGCAAGTTTGAGCTAGTTTGCTTTTCCGAAGTCACCTATAGAGAATCTATAGCCTCCCCTATCTATAATTTTTTGTCAACATTTTCCCACCACCACTTTCCCCAGTTCCACCCATCCCCACTTCCCACCCTCAATCCTTCCCCCATTTGGCTATGTTGATGGGTCCTTTATGCAGACTAAGAATAGTATAGGAAATTAAGAAGCCAAATAACTGATACGTACAACCCATAAACATGAACTAAGAGGTGTGGAGATGATGGGATGGGGTGGAGGGTGGAGGGGATAAAGGGGAGAAAAAAATGGGACAACTGTAATAGCATAATCAATAAAATATACCAAAAATTTTTTTAAATGAAAGAAAGAACCTATAGATTGAAATTCATGGGAGAACAGGATCCCATATAGAATCCTCCCTTTACATTAACCTGTCTCTAACTTGCAGCTTAATATTGATTCTCCAAGTATCCTCTTTTCAAGCTTTTCTCTCTGAAAATTCTTCCCTCCCACCACAAAAACTTTACATCATTCCCAAGTAGATATAACGATTTTTGCAACCTTTCTGTAGCTCACACACAATTTAAAAGTGTGAATCAAGTAACATCAGGCTTCGACTGAGGTGAAGACAGTGGGGAAAGATATGTTCTAATTTCTTTTTTTTAGTTTTCCCATTTGTGAGATCTATATATCTGTAGATGGCTTTAACCTAAGGGTTCTTAAATTTTAGTGTGGAGCAGTCACATTGAGGATTTGCTATAAATACATTTGCTAAGTTCAGTTCCAGAGTTTCTGATTCAGAGGGTCTAGGGTGAAAGTCAAGAACTTGCATTTCTGACTAGTTCCCAGGTGGTGGTTGTGGTGCTGGGCTCTAAACCACACTTTGGGGAACTGCTGCTTTAATAGAAGTACGCACATCGAGGGCAGTTTGTGTAGTGGTTGAGAGCTCAGACAGTCTGGCTTAAATTCTACTTTCTTTACTAATTTGTCAGCTTGGAACTGGCCAAGTTACTGACCTTTCTGTGTTTCAGTTCCCTATCTCTAAAAAGGAGAAATAATAGTGTCTACCACAAAGACTGTTAGAAGGATTAAATGAGGTAATAGGTGTAAAGCATTTAGAACAATACTGTCCCAACCCATATAGAAGTAAAAATCCACTTCCAAGAAGCAGGGTACTTCTCCTGCCCTTTGAAATCTGTTTTTGTTTGTTTGTTTGTTTGTTTGGTGGTTTACCACCTATTCTACCACAGGGGCTTCCATCTTCACAAAAGGGCAATACTGATTTTATTTTAGAAAAAAAAATTCCAACTTATGGAGTACTGTAAATACTAATGTGGCAGACTCATAAATGCAGAGTTCATGCTGCTTTGTGAATATTAGCATTGAGCTGTATTTACCCAAAGGAAGCTGTTGTTACTTCAGTGTTTATCATCATCATGCAGAATTTATCTAATTACTATATAGGTACATATACATGAACACTGTATTTTAATGTTATACACATTTTTACACATTTATATAAATACTATTAAACTATACACATATATACTAACTTTGTTATTCATAAAATACTACAATATGTTTTTGATATTTATCCATGCTATTAGATATAATTGTAATTTATCATATTTTAGGAAAGTGACAATTCCTTCATCTATTTCATTTTAATTCATGGGATTTTACTTTTCCAAATAATTGCAAAAAGAATTCAAAGATCATTCTCTCTCTCTCTATATATATGTGTATGTATATATATATGTGTATATGTGTATAAATATTCATAATTTGTATATATAGGTTATAATTGCTAAACTGAATACACATGTACATATATATTCTAGTTTAATGGATTATGCCAGATTGTTCTTCAAAGTAGTTGCTTCCATTTTTACTCATACCAGCAGTATACGAAAGGGACCCTCCACCAAAATATATATATATATATATATATATATATATATATATATATATAATTTATAAAAAATTGTGTATTTATTCTTATGTGTTTAAACTTCAGTTACCTTCCAAGTACTCTCCATTTGATGCAATACACCTACCAAGATTTTTTTCCACTGTTCAGAACAGTTTTTGAACTCAATGATTTTCATGCCCTTTAGTGCTCCTGTCATTTTTTGTTTCACCTTTTCCACATCAGCAAAATGTTTTCCTTTCAGAACTTTTTTCATCCTGGTGGGAAAAAAAGTCGGTTGGGGTGAAATCGGGTGAATAAGGAGGGCGGGGTATGGGGGTCATACCATTTTTGTTCAAAAACTGCTGAACATTCAGTGTAGTGTGGGCAGGTGCACTTCTAAATCACCCATCATGCAATGGGCAAACGCATTGAAAGAGTCTTCAAAAAAATATTCACAGCCTCTCACAACACCACCAGCTGGCACACTGATGCAGACGGGTTCCTAGAACACTCAGCTAGCATGGAAGCCTGTACTGCAAGGGGCCTGCCCTCCGGAAGATAATTCATGTGGTTCCTCCTCACATGAGACACCATTGCTCACATTCTTGCCAACATTTGGCATTGTTACATTTTATTATTATTATTTTGTTTAATCAATTGAAGTGATATAAAAGGCAGTCTTGCTATTATTATTGTTATATTTAATGTAAACTTTCTACGTGAATGTAGGAAGAGGATTTCAAGTTATGTAATGCATTCATGTAACTTGCTTGGTTTAGAATCTATACTCATGATATTAATTGTTATTCTTTGGTAGATGGAAAAGTAACTGAACTCAAATGCATTAGATTTAAGAATCTTTCTTTAAAGGGAGTGGGTGGTATTTTTTCTGATTGTTCCCATCATATAGCAGATCATTCATATATACAAGATCTGTCCAGAAAGTATCCAGCCATGTAATAGACATGTTTATTGAAGAAGATACAAAATACAAGAAACATTGTACACAGGATAATGATACTTCAGTCTCCTTCAAAGTGGGCACCTTGGGACCTCACACAGTTCTCCCAGTCGCCATCAGCTGCTCCATCATATTTTCCTAAATCTCATTGATGGTCTGAAATCTCTTCCCTTTCAAAGTTCATTTTAGGCTTGGGAATTCCAGAAGTCACAGGCACCAAATCTGGGCTGGAGTGGGGCTGAGGCACCTGGGTGATTTGATGTTTTACCAAAAAACTCTTCACAAGACGTGATGCATGAGCAGGCACGTTGTCATAATGAAGCTGCCAGTCACCAGTTGTCCGTAACTGCGGTCTTCTGAATCATCCAGATAGTTTCTGTGGAGGAATGTTCAAGCTTAACCCAAAATTTGATGCAGATTCGTTGCTTTACTCACTCAGTCCTTTTTAATGCAATGACCCACAGTACACATGCTCATTCACTGGTGTCTACTGCCCCCACTGACTAGTACAGTGAAGTTGTCATTGTTCACATGTGTGTATTCCAGTCCACTCTCCTTGGCTGCCAGGTCACATTGATGTTGCACAAACCATTCTCGTTATATTAATAATGACTGGACCTTTTCTGGATATATGTAATGGAGCTGACTCTCAAATCATTCACGTTAAAAAAGGGAGAGGCACTTGCTATTACAAACAATTAACATTAAAGGTTGAGGGACTTGCCAAAGATACTCATTGATTGAATTGAGCTAACTTGCCAGCCAAGAAATTTCTCATTTTTTGAGCACCAGTTATGACTAGGAACTAAGCCTCTTCCTTTGCCTAGTGAGCATTGGCCCCAAATATATGCCTGGCTCACTCACTTCCTTCAAATATTTGCTCACATGTTGTCTTCTCTGGAATCTTCCCTGACAACACTCCTTCCTGGGTATGTGTGTGTGGACACACACTGGACAATGTATTTAATGCTCTTATATAAAACATTAGATTTCAATCTATAATTGACAATATCATCGAAAACGAAAGATGTTAAGAAGCTTTTCAAACAAATGATATATTAAATCAGTTTATATTTCATGGTTCAAGTAAATATATCCAAACTTCTTATATGAATTTACATTATTCTTTCAGAGAAAGAAACATTAGCCTTAACAATATCTTTTCTTCATGTGGTAGAATTGTATTATTCTACAAGGAGCAAAAGGATCAAAGGATGGCTGTGCACAAAGATGTAATGTCTTATCAATCAAAATTGTTGATAAACAAAAAACCAAATACAAAAATTAGAAATAAAATGAGTACAGTGATAAGCTGTACATGTAAAAAGTGGTCCTGTATAAGGACTCAACTATGGAGAACTCTGGAGTGTTCACAAATTATATATGCCGAAAGAGTAATTAAATTAGACTAGGTGGTGCTTTCTGGAAGGACTTCTATAGAAGGTCTTGCGCAAATCCATTGACTTCCACAGTATGTCTATTATGTCTAGATTAATTAAACACTGGGGAAAAGGAAAACCTCAGAAACAGAATGATATCTTTCAAGTCATGCGGAGTATTAATAACTGGTGGAACTCACTTCATAAGATTTACTTGTTGACTTGTCTTTGCCTCATTGGTGCTAAAATATACTTTTCTCCTCTCATCACAGTTCAGAATGCTTCAATTTTGGCTTAAGAATAATCAAATCAAACATAATTTTCAATACCTTTCTCCCTGGCTGTTATGTGCCTTTGTGGTCTGTAGGAACATGGGTCCTGTTTTCTGTCCGTTGATGTATTATCACTCTTGAGTAAAAGTCCTTGTTCAGTGAAAGAAAGTGGTTAAAAATTGATGGCACAGTTTTCTTTCTTGTCATGGCTTTGCCAATTAGAGAAAAAGGTACTCTATTTTTTCTTCTTTTTAGTATCACATGTTCTGCAGCTACATTTCCATCACCATAGTATACTCAGGTACACACCTGGGTCATAATATGCCCCATTACTTATACTTTGACTCTTTTATGTGCCACTGGAAATTTTTCTCCTTAATTTCATAGTTCAGTGCCACTCTTTGGATTTAGTGCTTTGGAAATTTCTCTCCAGTTTATTTTCTGAAATATTTTTCTTCACCTTCCACCCACTATAATTTCATAAAACTGCCAACACCTCTAAAATCTATCTTTTCTCCCTTAAACACACCTTTTCTGACATTGTCATAGGATGAACTAAGCACTTAACTTGTTTTTCTCTGCTTAATAGTTTTAAAGATATGTTTAGGCAAGGACCTATGGGAGGCATAGGCAGTGAGCTAACGTATTAGGTTAACATTCAGTTTTCTCTCTCTACTTTCTAGTTTTGGTAAACAAAGTAACAGGTTTCCTTAAAATTTAAGAAAGCTGGCTATAATTAATAAGTATAGTAAGTTCTTAGAAAAATTAATTTATTTAAATCTTTTATCAGGACAGTAACATGGAGGTAGAAGCTGGGAATTCAGGGTTCTTGCCCTCACTTTACACTCCTCCAGTTTCCTCTGTTATTTAGTTTTATGGGCAAGTCTGTTAACATGTGAATGTCCCATCTGTCAACTAAGGATGCTTGAATTTCTTCTTAAAGATTCAGTGTGGTATCAAGTAAATCTGTTATGTTTTTGAAGTTCATTATTAGAGGTCATTATTGGGATTTACAATAACATGGCAGATTCAAAATATTAACTCACAGCTCCTCAGATGTGCAAAGAAAAATGAGCGTCTTCATTTTTTGTAATTTATCTAAGCTGCCTTATGAGCCTCTATCCTGTTGGAAAGTGATTGGAAGAAGAGAGTGTTGCAGTAAAGACGAGCAAAGAGGACTTCAATCCTAAGCAAGGTTAACAATGGCATTTCTCTTAAGCTTTAAAAAGTCTCCTGGGCATGACTTGGTCTCTTTTTAATAAAGTCTATCATTTATATTGTCTTTTCTTTTTCCTGTTTTGTTCCAAGACAATGTCTGGGTAGGTAGGTTAGTTTAAAGTTTATTTATTTATTTATTTTTAGACCAGCAATATAGTAAGCAAAAAAATAATGGGGTCCCCTAATGCCTAGAACCTGTGGTTGTGTTAAGTTACAATGCAAGGGAAAATTTAGATTGCAGGTGGAATTAAGCTTGCTAATCAGTTGATGTTGAAATATTCAGATTATCCAGGATTATCTGGGTGGGCCCAATGTAATCCAAGGGTCCTTATAAGTGAACAAGATAGGAGAGTCAGTTGTCAGAATGATGCTGGATGAATAAAGCTAAAAATGGAAGGGGACCATGAGCCAAAGAATGTAGGCAGTCTGTAGAAGGTGAGTAGGCAAAGAAGTGGATTCTCATCTGAAGTTCCCAAAATAATGTAGTCCTTGCTACATTATTTAAATCTTTCTAATACCTTGACTTTAGTCCAGTGGACCCATGTTGGACATGGGGGCTGCAGAACTGTAAGGTAATGAATGTACAATGTTTAAGCCATTAAATGTATGCTCATTTGTTACAGCAGCAATAGGAGACTAACACAGAGTCTAGGTCATATCTTCATCTTTGCTGCTTCCTGAAGTGAAACAATCTACTATGACTGATTACCACTGAGGTATAAAACTGGTTCTGTCTGGCTTCTCCAGGCATCATGCAGGCTCTTATCACTAAAGTCTGTGATCTCTAATGTTTGTCTCTGACACAAAGTCCCTGTATTTTTGCTTCTGTTTCCTGATCTTCTGGTCATCTAAGACCTCTAGTTTGTCTTACTGAAGTATGACATATCTATGCCACATGCAGACCATAGAGGTCCAGGAGAAGTGTTTTCTACTAATCTCTCTAAATACCTCTCTTGTCTGTGCTGAGTCATTATCCCCAAGATTTAGGCTGTGCGAACCTACATGGCAGGTATCTCTCAGGGTGTCAAGCAGAAACCCAGGCAATCTTTTTGCTATAGTTTTTCCATCAGTCTATCTACTATGCATAGAAAAATCAGGCACACAGTTCTGTCTGCTTCTCATATCACTGTCTCCTTTCTCATTCTTAAAAGTTCTAAGCTTGAAAAAATGTACTTTCTTGACTAATCTTTCTTTCTGTCTGGTTTATAGAGAGTAAAATCCATGACACACTGGGCAAGTTTGAATGTCGTTAGGTTAAAGGTTGTTGAAATAATTTTCTTTCTTGCTTGACGTAGCCTAATTTTCAAACTTATGTTTGGATATGGTCTGAGGAAATTTTACTCTAGATGCTGGAATCAAATTTCACACTCTCTCTCTCTTTGTGTATATGTTGTACTATTCTGATCCTTGGTAAGGCAAATAAATGCATACCTCTAGAGCATTACTGATGAGGATGACCAAATAGAAGAAAAGTAAAAGGGAAAAGACCTTTAATATTGTTCTTACTACATCAAAAGCTGTTGGATTTTTTTTGCTATGTATATATTGAATAAAATAGAGCATATCTAAAAATGAGAAGTAGTGATGGGGGCTATTATATAAAATATAATGAATTTAAGTATATTTTAAGTATATTATATATTTAAAAGTTGTATTGGTTATTATGCTTGTTATTAACATAAAAATTAAATTACATGCTTCAGTTTTAAATTAGGAAACTCAAGAAAGCTTATTAAAATGTGGGTTCTAAATATGATATTTATTATACCAAACCAGTGACATATTCCTCAGGGTCCTTGATTTAATTGGATTTGCGGATGATGGGGCTAGTGAAGACCACAAGAAATCACTTGATACATACCCTTGAGTCCACAAATTACCATTTGCAAATATGCTAAAACATATTGCCTTCAATCCTACAGACATCACTGTCATGATCTTTATGTAAGGAAGATATTTCTAAGCTTATGAAGCTCGCTCTATCACTTGTACTCCTCCTATAATATAGCTATTGATTACTGAAAATCATTTCATCTCTGCTTCTTATCCTATTTTCTTCTATAGAAGTTTTTTTTTTCTGAAAAATTAAGTCAAATACATCTAATTTTGCAGAAAGTCAATAGGACCACAGTAATAATCTTTCAATCTCTGTAATATTAAATATTAAATGGCCTTTTCATTGACAGTCTTTACTTGAGTGACCTAGGTACTAGCAAGTAAAATTCAGCAGAATTATTGACCTGTCTCTGAATGGTCATGACTTTTGTTATACACTTTCCCCATGAATGATACCACACAAACCTATGGCTTTTATTGTTAACCTCTGCAGTCCCTGTTTCTAGCCATTTTCATTCTCTCAATCTTCAGGTTAATAATATTTAACTTTCTGTGAGATAATCTCTATCTTCAAGTTCTATATGACCCAATCAGCACTAAGATTTTCACTCATTTTATCTCTCAAATTTGCTCCTTTATCTTATTTTTAATAACTTAATTAATGGTTACTATTTCACTAGCCATTCAAACTAGAAACCTAATACTGTCCCTGGACCCATGCTAAGGACTCAGATACGTGAGAAAGTCCAGTCAAGTTCAGCAAAATTAGCTCAGAGCAGTCTGTCAGGTGAATGCAGACACATGAGCAAAGTCATTCTCAAACAACCATCTCCCACTGACCATCCAAACCTGAGAGAGAAATAAATGCCCTTGTTGGAAACCATGAATCTTTTGTTTTTGCATTGCAGTAGACGACTAACATAACCACTTTCTCTTTCTTTTTTCTTTACTCTCCATAACTGATAGGTTCTTAAGCATGCCTCATTTAATCTCTGTTGGTTACTTGAATCTAGACTCTTTTCTTTATTTCTTGCCCTGCCTTAATTCAAAATCTCATATATATTTTTTCTTCCTAAGCTGTTGTTAGGTAATAATTACTGATATCTCTGCTTGTGGTATTTCCCATTCTGCTGACTCCTCTACAATAATCTAAGTGGCAGTATAAGGTAGAGGTTATTATCTAAAATTCTGTATTTGAATCCCAACTCTGCTACTTAGTAGCTCTATGATTTTGGACATCAGGTAAACCCTCTTGTCTCAGGCTAGTTTAATTTTGTTTATCTGTGAAATGGCAAAAATATAATTTCTGCCCCACAGAATAGTCTTGAACATTTTCTGAATTAGAATAATTTTTGCCAATAATAAGCACTCAATGAACATTATTATTAAACATACATATATTGATCATGTTGTTGAAAGTAAATATATTCCGTAGAATGTGTTTTGAGTAAAATATTCCCCCAGAAGTTTCCATAATCAAATAAGTTTACAAACCATTCTAAAATATCACTTATTTTTAACAGCCATGTAATATTCCATTGTGTAAATGTACCACAGCTTTTTTATCCACTCATTTACTGATGGGCACTTGGGCTCTTACAAGACCTTGACTATTATAAATAATGCTTCTAGGAACATAGGGGTGCATACATTCTTTCAAATTGGTGTTTCAGGATATATTTCCAGAAGTGAGATCATTGGGTCAAAGGTAGTTCCATTTTTAGTTTTTTGAGGAAACTCCATACTGCTTTAAACAGCGGCTGCAGCAGCTCTGCATTCCCACCAACAGCGCACAAGGGTTCCCCCTTTCTCCACATCCTCATCAGTACTTGTTTGTTGATTTACTGATGGTAGCCATTCTGACAGGTACGATGTAATATCTCATTGTGGTTTTAATTTGCATCTCTCTGATGATTAGTGACATTGGGCATTTTTTTCTTGTCTATTGGCCACCTACGCGACCATAAAAAAGAAGGAACTCTTACCTTTAGCAACAGCATGGGTGGACCTGGAGATTATTATGCTAAGTGAAATGAGCCAGTTAGTGAAAGACAAATACCATATGATTTCACTTATATGAGGAATCTAATGACCAAAATAAACTGACAAATGAAATAGAAACAGAGACCTGGACCCATGAAACAGATGCAGGGAGACCGGATGAAAGAAAGTGAAGGGATTAGCCAAAGAACAAGGTATATGCATGTGTAACCCTTGGACACAGACTACAGTGTGGTGATAGTTTGAGGGAAGGGATGGTTGGGGGCCGGGTGGAGGTGTGCAAAGGGGGAAAATGGGGACATTTGTAGTAGTGTCAACAATAAAAATAAAGCTAAAAATTAAAATAAAATATCACTTCTTCTAAGAAGTGTGGGGATGATGAGATGGGGTGCATGGCAGAGGAGATATAGGGGGGGAAATGGGGCAACTGTAATAGCATACTCAATAAAATATGCCAAAAAATGAAAATAAAAAAATAAAACAACAACAGCAACAACAACAAATCCCTTCTTGAGGAAAGTTGTGATGCTCAACTGTTTCCTTCTTATTGATGTTGGAAAAAATAGTAAACTGGATTCAAGTGCTGCTATTGGAAAGAAATGACCCTGCTGGGATGAAAAACAAGCATGACGGGAATGGAGACCCACCGGAGAGAAAGCAGGGGGAAACAGGAAGGGGCAAGGCGCTCCCTTCCCCTCTGCCTGGCATTCTCCCCCCAGCACACCCTAACGGTGAGGAGGAAGGTGCTAGCATCGCATTGCAGAGGCTGGGGTGGCTGGTTTAGAGTTGAAAGACAACAGACAAGTAATTGGCACAGAGTATAAAGAATACATCTTAATACGATCATCTTTCATCTTAAGTATGAAATCCAGATGTATAAAACATTGGTTAAAAATTCTCGCTGTACTAAAAGATAAATTTTGAGATAGACAAAGAAGTCACAAAATGTTTTGAAAAAGTGAGTATGCTTTACAATATCTTTAGCAATGGTGAATATTCAATACATTCTATATCAGAAATAGAATATTACTGTTAAAGCACTTAAAAATATTTGTAGTAAATCAGTAATCAAAATTTCAGAAAATTGATTATGCAAGAAAACAAGTTTTGGGAAATGGATTTTTTTAATTGACCTAGTCTTTAATAAATGTTTACCATAACCATCATTTTTATTGCTATTATTATCATTAGTAGCTACCAAAGACAGTCCCAGTGTATTAGGGTAATATACAAACATATAATGCTGACTGTGCCATATTCCTTATACTTTTCTCTATCAGTATGTTCTTTTGTGGTTTTGGTTCTATTATAAATGCCTGCTTGATTTTTTAGTGAATAGCAACTAAACTAAAAATTCTCAGTTTATGTCACTTTTACGCTGAGGATTTGCATGAAGCACTTTGGGGGAGAGATAATTATCTCTTTTTCTAAATTCCCACTCTGTATATGTTTTTATGGTTGCTCTTACAGCACGGTACTACAGTTTATGATTATGTATTTCTTCCTTTTTAAATTGTTGGGTTCTTAAGAGCAACAATGTCTTATTTTTTCTTTACCTACAGGCAGAAACATAGTAACTTGAACACAGTAGAAACTCAATAAATATTTATTTCAAGAAAAGGCTGGTTTAGTAACCAAAAGCTAAGCAAATGGTTGTCATAATACAATGTGCAATCTAATGCAGGCATCCACCAACCATAGACCCGCCATGGGCCAAGTGCAGCTGCCTCCTGCTCTTGTAAAGAAAGTCTCATCGAAACCAGCCACACTGCATTCATTCACTTATGTATTGTCTGTGGTGGCTGTTTAGCCAAAATGGCTGAATTCAGTAGCAACAGAAATTTTTATGGCCCACAAAGCCTAAACTATTTATTATCTCACCTCTTATAGGAAAAGCTAGCCTTCATAAATCTATGATTACAAATGTATTAGTAATATAAGATATTTTCTTCTCTGAATACTGGAACTTACTTGAAATTAATAATTTTGGGAAATCAAGATTGACTCCTTGAAAAAGAGTCATTAGTCTTCTAATCATCATTAGAAGAGTAAGTGATTCCCACATCTTTGCAGACTGTCTCCCTCATTATCTTAAATTATCTCCATTTATATTTTCCTTTCTACATAAGAAAGTGCTTTCATTATTATTTTATATGCAATTAATATGAACGATTTTTCTAGCCCATAGATAATGATTAGTGTTATTCAGATCAAAACTAACTTAACCCTCCTTTCTCCTCCCCTCCAGAGATGGGTCAGCACTTCCATTATAGTCTCACCCTCTGGGGCTACTGACCCATCAGTATAACTTCACCACTCAGCCTCGGGATGGAGCTGGACTCACCTGGAAGCAAGAAGGTGCCACAAGCGCTACTGGAAATTGGTTGCTCCAGAATCAGCTGCCCCCCTGGTTTGTCCCCCAGATAATGTGAGCAGCAGTTACCTGGACAGTTCATGGTGATTCTGTACTCACTGCCGTCTTCCTAATTGCTATTACCTCTGAAGTGTGAAGCAAATGGAAAAAAAAAACCCTGAGATATCTATATCTATATCTATCTATAATATACCTATATCTATATCTATCTATCTCTACCCCCATATATATATTACACTTTGCCTCTTCCCCCATAACCTTGTCAAACCTCCTAATGGTGAGGACTCCTCCCCCGAACTCCATTACACAGCATTCCTATCCAAAACACTTGTTCATTTCAAAATGTGGGTTCTAGTGCCAAGCACTGTTACAAACAAAACAATGGGAACCCTGTTCGTCATCAAATAAAACATGATCCAGTGCTCTTTCATGCACTGCGTCAATGATAATGTCATTGCGATCATGCCTATAGAGCCTTCTCCATTAGGGCAGTGAGGAGAGGTCCTGTTCTCACTCCGCCCAGCACACACTTGCATTGGCAAGGTCATGGATCTATTTACAGTCACACATGCTCTCTTCCCTCAGGAAACTCAGAGTGTTATGATGGTTGAGTCGGTAAAGGTGTTTAGATTTAGCCATGCACATGCCCGCTATTTATCTGCCCTCATAAAAGCTTAGTTTTGATGGTCATAAATCTAGGCTTTGTACTTCCTTGGTTGACTTGTCTTTTAGGGGATTCTTGGTTTAATTTTCTTCCAGATAACTTTATTCAAGATCAGCCTCAATACATGAGAAATATTCTAATAACCCTAACTCTCAAAAACAGGAAATTTTTTTTTCTCTCTTTTTAAAAATCTTTCTTGATCCCTTTTGCATTTTGTCTAAACTATCTTTTCAACTTTAGAGTCTTGCATACCTTTTGGTAAAAGATGAAAATCTCACTATTAAACCAAAATACAGTTTTATTATAGTCTTTCCCTAGGACAGGGATGCTAATTGTGTATGCTCCAATGAATGGAGTAATTTCTTCCTTAACAAAAGAAACTGCTCTGAATTAATTTCTTCTCTTGACCTTTTGGCACAAGGGAAAGTACAAGTTTAAAATGATAATTCTAACAACAATCAAAAATAATTTATGTTCTGCCATTTCAGGAGCACTACTTTATAAAGAAACTGAAGCAAAATCCAGAAAAGAATGTTCCAAAGATTACACAAAATGTCCCTCTGTATACAAACATATTTAAAATCAACTCACTGCATTTGGGCAAATGTTTACTAATTGGTTTGCAGCAGCAAACTTTTCTAATCCACTAATTCTATGGGCCTTGGTTTTTTACAGCCACTCAGCCTTTGGGATTCTTTTTCAATTTCTTCTTTTACTCCTATATAAGGTTTGTTGGATTATTTCTATAAGTTTTGGGCTCAACGTGATATGGTAAAAATGTGATTTTTTAAAAATCTAATTTTTTATTTTAAAAACTTGCTTTGTAAGCATATTAATGAGCTTATAATTTTTAACTGCTGACTTGTCCTCACAAATAGTTTTTTGTAGGTTCAAAGAAAGTTCTTTAGGAATAGGGAAAAGAAAGCCCAAATAGCAGTGTGTGTTCTGTCTGGTGGGTTCTGCTGGTAGAAGCTGTTTAGGAGCCTAAAGAGATGTCGCTGCCTAAAAATGGATTGAAATTGCACTATAAAAGTAATTTAGATTTCATATTTTCTAATATGTGTTTTCCTCCCATGTTGTCTTTTACAAATAGAGCACTTTGTAGTCTCCAAGAAAGTAATGTTTTTAAAATCCATGTAGAAGTGCTTCGAAATGCATGAGCGTATATAAGCATAGCCCATAGGTACAGGCAGCAGTGAAGTGGTGGCCAGAGGGAAGGGTGGGTGTGGGCGGAGTGGAGGTGGACAAAAGCGGGGGATAAAGGGGACATTTGCAATAGTGTCAACAATAAAAATAAAGTTAAAAAACATGAGCCTGCTGCTCTCCAAGATTTTGGATTTTTATTACTGGTTCAATTCATTTAAGTTAGGATTAATTTTTCTTTGTTCTTTTAATATTTTGACATCTTTCTTTATTTAGTCTTAACTGCATGACAGAGAGGCCACTTATTTATATGATGTTTGACATATCACGTCATCATTTTGGATTCCTATTTCCTTATCAATTGAATGAAGGGATTTGTTGACCAATAGCTACCTGTGGCATTGATTGTCACATAAAGGCAGTGTAGCTCTAAAATTATGTGATTCTATAAAAACGAGAATATGTGGGAACTACTTACTCATCACTGAATATATTAAAGTCTCAGACCACCTAACACATTTGTAGCAGAAATGACAACTCCTAGGGAATTTAAACTTACCATTACTTTGGGAAAAAGATAATAGCACATATAAAACATGGGTAGTCCCTGGGGAAAACAAACTTTGTATAAGTATCATCAAACTCTGAGGGATAGAACAGAAAAAAAAAATGTGAATCAGACAAAGCTGCATAGTCCAAAACTGGGGCAGGGGGAGATAAAAAAGAAAAAATATAAAATAGTAATGTTAAGGAAAACTAATGAAGAATATGTTAATGATACTGGAGATATTACATAAATATTAGGATATAATGCAAATGTGTTGATGAAATATTGGCCCAGGAGCAAGGAACCAGGTCAGCTGGGTCCTCATCTATATTCTTTTTTAATAACTAAGTAATTCTGTAATTCTGACCTCTGCTCTGTGTCTCATTTTAGCTTTCACATGATGGAAAGGAATGTACATCCACAGTGCACTACTTAAAACTTATGAATTGTTTATTTCTGGAACTTTCCATCTAATATTTTCAGACTGCAGTTGACCATGAGTAACTGAAACTGTGGAAATAAAGCGGGGGGACTGCTGTACATAAATATTTTTTGCACCACTTGTCCACTCTTATCAATTGATTCTGAGAGTCCACCTGGGCATGCGAAATGAGTAGTCTATTAGCCAGCTATTTCTATGACATTAAACAACTCCCAAATCTTCGTGGCTTGCAACAATAAATATGGGACTGCACATCTAATGCAGTTCAGTACAGCTTGGCTGAACCTGGCTGGGCTTTGTTTAGTTCTGGTTGACATGTCTTACATTCTGGGACCCAGCTTTAAGAACATCACTATTTGGGTACACTCTTTTATGTTGGACAGTGGGAGCAAGATACCTACGCACAGAAACAAATGATATTTGTTACTGACTCTGAAGGGAACTGGTACATGTACACTTCTTTTCATAACAAGCCGAAAGGCAATGGTTCAGGGACATATACATCACCCACAATAAAACAGAGCAAGGTTGGGGAACGAGGGAAAACCATGAAGAAATAATATACTCCACCCCAGGCAATTTAACCACAGAAAGCCCTTCACTAATATCTCTTTGGTATCATCCAGAAGTCAATTAAAATGTTGTTAATTTAATTTTCTCCCAATTTATGAAATTTACTAAGCCAAGAAATCATCCCCTGTGTTTTATTTCCATCTCAAAATTTGCTTGTTTTTTAATGCCCCTCTGTCCCAATAATGGAATCAATTTAGTGAAGTCTATGCATTACCAGATATTGAAAATACCTACCTCATTGGAGCATCTGCAAAGTCAATACTACGTATTGATTTTCTTCAAGGATGTTCAGGTCTTTCTTTCCCCACAGATACATTTTATTTTTAAATAAAATGTCTTTGCCCTCACTTGTTCCCAATGAAAATGTAAATTTCCAACATTTTCATATAGATATTTGGAAGATAAAGTGGTTTGTATTTATAGAGGCTAGAAGGCTAAAATTTAGTGATTCTCAGTTTTCCTTGTGGGAAGTTTTGACCAATAAAACATAAATGACATCTGCTGGGAAGGAAATTTTATGAAAGATATTTTGAAAAAGGAGAACTCAGCTGGCATAACCTCTTTGGTCCATATTCCTGCAAGTCATATGGTCCAATGCCTAGGATTAAAGGTGAAAAAGCAGGAAGACATGGGCCTTGTTCTTGGTATCATAGGAGAGCCATCACACTACCCATAGCTATCTCAAGATTTCATGTTGCATGTTGTGTCTCATGCTATAGTTAGACCCAGAGAAAAGAAATATCATCAATTCCTAGAGTCTGGGTTTCTTCAGAAGCTCAAACCTGAGGAATCTTTCTACTTCATATTATTCTGGTACTGTAGCACCTCCAAGAACACTATCCCACTTCTCTGTAATTCCAGGTGACTATCAAGACCCATAAAATAACCCAAAGTTCCAGATGCACAACAAATTAATTTAGAATTATAACTAAACCCTCAACCACACATGACCACTGCAGCAGATTCCAAATATTGTTACCCTTTCTTTTGTATTTCTTGGCAAAAAAACCCAAAAACCTTTACTGCTATACTAATTAGGACTCCAGTCGCCAATGTGTTATTTTCCATTTTTCCCCTTCCTTTTTTAAAAATGGATTTTATTTATTTATTTTTAGAGAGAAGCGAGGGAGGGAGAAAGAGGAGAGAAACATCAATGTGTGGTTGCCTCTCGTGCACCCCCTACTGGGGACATGGTCTACAACCGAGGCATGTGCCCTGACTGGGGAATCGAACCAGATACCCTTTGATTTGCAGGCTGGCGCTCAATTCACTTACCTACACCAACACGGGTTTTCCCCTTGCTGTACATATAACCAGACATTTTGTGTTTGCTTGGCCTTTTGTGTTTGGTTGAGGTCATATTACCAGTTCTAGACAAAAAGTTGAGAATGAAAATAATGTGTCTCACTTCCTGGCTTGAGTTTAAAGCATTTAATTGCTAGCGTGAGACCCTTTAAATCTCTGTGTTTTCCCTCTGGGATGACAACTGGCTGTATCATTTACTTGAGCTCCCAAAAGGCTGTGATAAGCAGAGCTCTCCCTGTTAATCCCTAATTGTCATGTAATATGAGAAAGAAGTAAATCTTTTGTTGCCGTTGTTGTTGCTAGGGGTTGTTTATTACCAGATCATGATATAACCTATTTGGAATGACTCAATTTCAATCAAGGGAACTTCCGCATAAGGCAGTATGGATTAGTCCGCTGATTCCGAGGAGGCTTCGAGTGCTCAAACCACTGAAAGACACATCTGGGCCGCAGGAAGAATTGGAACCAACAATTAAATGCCATAGAACTCTCTCTCTCTCTCTCTTTCCCTCTTGACTATACTTTTCTTGGTCTATTTAACATTATTTCCTCTCATTCTTCACATAAAGAAAAATATGATCTTCGGAGGTCTCTGAGTTTTATAATTCACAGCTTCAGTGAATAGGGGAAAAATGACTGATAGTTTCTCTGGTCTCAAATTCAGAAACCTTCGTGTATTTGTCCTATTGACCCACTCTTAAGTAACCTTTAATTAGCTTTGTTCAGAGAAGCTGGGTTATAGAAAAACATGATACAAAACTGTGTGGTGGAGAGGAGGGAAAATATTCCCAAGAAAAGAGAGTGGTATCACCTGAGTAGCTCATAAATGTTTAAATGCATGTATGTATGTGTGTAGCTATGCATATGTTGTTAACCTTAAAAATAAAATAGTCAGTTATTTTGCCAGCAAAAAATGAGTATATTCAAGAATAGCAGGGGAATTACAATTAAGGATATGCAAGCCACCGCAAACCATTGACAAGCAGAGAACAAAGGAAGGGAACTTCGTAGAGATAAAAGAGGAAGTGGGATGGGCAGGTATAAACAATATATCCATTAGAGGAAACTGGGGGTTTGAAATGTAGTGGCTTCCCATTGACTGAGTCACGATGGTTTCTCATTGACTGTGCCTGTTGTTGGGTGAGAAGAAATATCTTTCTTCCTCCTGCTGGAGCAGTAAAGTAAGCTTCTTTCTGTCAGAAATATAAGGGCACATTTTTTCCTACTGGAATATGCAAGGTATGCTCAGTGGTAGTGTGTGACAGCTCTCTCTTTGGAGCTTTCTCACTCTGATTTTTAAACGAGGTTTCCTTTATTCATTTTTACAATGTATCTATCTATCATGTATATTTGTCAAATATATTTGTTCAGCAAGAATTTTTAGTATATTTCCAATACATTATATAAAATTGTCAGTCTTTAATGTGCAATATAGCATATCAAATGAAGAATGAGCAACAGATCCAGTTGTCTGTTTTCATGCCAATACCTTGCCATTTTGATTACTATGACTTTATAGTATAGTTTAATATTAGGTGGTGTGATTCCTCTCAATTTTTTGTTCTTTCTCAGGATCACTGTTCCTATGCAGGGGCTTTTGTAGCTCCATATAAATTTTTGAAATATTTGTTCTAGTGCTGTGAAATACATTATTGGAATCTTGATAGGAATTGTGTTGAATCTATAGATTGCTTTGGTTATTATGGGCATTTTAATGATGTTAATTCTTCCTATCCATGAACACAGTGTATGCTTCCACTTATTTCTATCTTTAATTTCTTTCTTCAGTGTCTTATAATTTTTCAAGTACATACATCTTTTACATACATCCTTAGGTTTATTCCTAGGTGTATTACTCTTTTTGAAGCAATCGTGAATGGGATCACTTTCTTAATTTCCCTTTCTGATAGTACATTATTGAAATATAAAAATGCTACTGATTTCTGGGTATTAATTTTGTATCCTGGTACTTTGCTGAATTCATTTATGAGTTCTACTAGTTTCTTGGTGGAATCTTTAGGGTTCTCTATGTGCAGTATCATATCATCTGCAATAAAGGAGTTTTACTTCTTCCTTTCCAATTTGGATACCCTTTGTTTCTTCATCTTGTCTGATTGCTATGGTTAGAACTTCCAGAAATAATTGAATAAAAGAGGTGAAAGCATATATCCCTGTCTTGTTCCCAATCTTAAGGGGCAAACTTATAGTTTTTGACCACTGAGTATGATGTTGGCAGTGGGTTTGTCATATATGGCATTTATTATGTTGAGGTATGTTCCATCTATTCCTACTTTGCTGAGAGTTTTTAATCATAAACGAGTGCTAGGCTTTATCAAATGCTTTTTTTACATCTTTTAATATGATCATGTGGTTTTTATCCTTCATTTTGTTTATGTGTTATATCACATTTGTATATGTTGTATTTACTTTGAATTACCAGAATAAATCCCACTTGATCATTATGCATAATCTTTTGGATGTCTTGTTGTATTTGGTTTGCTGATATTTTGTTGAGGGTTTTAGCATCTACAAGGTCTGTCCAGAAAGTATACAGCCATGTAATATGAAAAATAGAGACATTTATTGAAAAAGATACAAGATACAGGAAACATTGTACATAGGACAATGATGCCTCAGTCCCCTTCAAAGTAGGCACCTTGGGACCTCACACAGTTCTCCTAATCACCATCAGCTGCCCTGTGGTATTTTTCTTAATATCATCAATTGTCTGAAATCTCTTCCCTTTCAAATATGATTTCAGTTTTGGGAAAATCCAGAAGCCACAGGGCACCAAATCTGGTCTGTAGGAGGGGCTGAGTTACCTGGGTGATTTGATACCTCACCAAAAACTCTGTACAAGACATGGTGCCTGAGCAGGTGTGTTGTCGTGATGAAGCTGACAATTACCAGTTGTCCACCGCTGCAGCCTTCTGAATCATCCAAGTAGCTTCCATGGAGGAAGGTTTAATCCTAACACAAAATCTGGTGCAGATTTGTTGCTGTACTGACTCAGTCATTTTCAATGTGATGCCCACACAGTACACATGCTCACTCAACAGTGTCCACTACCCCCACTGACTAGTAAAGTGAAGTTGTCAGTGTTCATGTATATGCATTCTAGTCCACTCTTCTTGGCTGTCAATTTACATCGATGTTATACAAACCATTCTTGTTTTATTAACAATGGCTGGACTTTTACCAGACAGACCTTGTATGTTCATCAAGGATACTGGCCTATAATTTTCTTTTTTATAGTGTCTTTGTGTCATTTTGATATTAGGATAATGCTGGCCTCATAAAATGAGTTTGGGAAGAGGAGTTCTCCTCTTGAATTTTTAAAAATAGTTTGAGAAGGAGAGGTGTTGGTTCATCTTGGAATGTTTGGTAAAATTCATCTGTGAAGCCATCAGTCCAGGACATTTGTTTCTTGAGAGTTTTTTTATTACTATTCAGTTTCACTAAATATAATCTGTCTATTCAGATTCTCTGATTCTTCCTGATTTAGCTTTGGAAGACCGTATATTTCTAGGAATTTATCCATTTCATCTGTGTTGTCCAATTTGTTGGCATGTAGTTGCTCATAATATTTTCCTACAATCCTTTGTATTTCTTTGGTGTCAGTTGTTAATTCTCCTCTTTCTGATTTTATTTATTTGGGTCCTCTCTTTTTTTTCTTGATGAGTGTGGTTAAAGTTTTGTCAATAGATCAATGGAACAGAATAGAGAGCCCAGAAATCAACCCAAACCTTTGTAGTCAATATTTGACAGAGGAAACAAGCCTATACAATGGACTAAAGATAGTTTATTCAATAAATTGTGTTGGGAAAATGGACAGATATGTACAGAAAAATGAAACTAGACTACTCTCTTACACCACACACAAGACTGAATTCAAAATAGATTAAAACCTTAAATATTAGCCCTGGTTGGTGTGGCTCAGTGGATTGAGCACCAGCCTGTGAACCAAAAGGTCACTGATTCAATTCCCACTCGGGGCACATACCTGGGCTGCAGACTGAGTCCCCAGTAGGGGGTGCTGGAGAGGCAAACACACATTCATATTTCTCCCTCTTTTCCCTCCTTTTCCCTCTCTAAATAAATACAATCTTGAAAAAAAAAACCCTTAAATATTAGAACTGAAACCATAAAAATCCTAGAAGAAAACACAGGCAGTAAAATCTCAGACATTGCTCTAGTAATATTAGATAAATCTCCTCAGTCAAGGGAAACAAAAAATATAAATAAACAAACGGGACTATATCAAAATAAAAACGTTTTTCACAGAAAAGGAAACCATCAAAAAAATAGACAACCCATGGAATTGGAGGATATATTGGATGATGCATCAGTTTAGGGGTTAATGCCCAATGTTTATAAAGAATTTGTAAAATTCAACACACACACACACACTCCAAATAAATAATGGGCAAAGCACCTTAAGTAGACACTTCTCCAAAGAGGACATGCATATGACCAATCGACGTATAAAATCATGCCCAACATCACAATCATCAGAGAAATGCAAATTAAAACCACAATGAGATATCACATCACACTGGTCAGAATGGCTTTCATCAATAAATCAACAAACAGTGCTGGCTGGTGTAGCTAGTGGTTTGAGTATTGGATTGGGAACCAAAGGGCCACCAGTTTGATTCCCAGTCAGGGCATATGCCTGGGTCGCAGGCCAGTTCCCCAGTAGGGGATAAGTGACAGGCAACCACACACTGATGCTTCTCTCCCTTTTTTTCTCCCTCCCCTCTGTCTAAAAATAAAGAAAATCTTAAAAATATATATATCAACAAACAATAAGTGCTGGCCAAGGATGTAGAGAGAGGAGAACTCTTTTGCACTGTTGGTAGGAATGAAAACTGGTATAGCCACTGTGGAAAACAGTATGGAGATACCTCAAAAATTTTAAAATGGATCTGACTTTTGACCCAGAGATCCCACTTCTGGGAATATATCCAAAGAAACCCAAAACACCAATCCAAAAGAACATAAGTACCCCTATGTTTATTGCAGCATTTTTTACAATCTCCAAGGTATGAAAGCAATCTAAGTAGGCATATCTGACATCCTGAGCTAAGGAATGCAGTGATGTGTCTGAGGCCCCAGTGGGTTGAAGGGTAAGTCGTGGGACACTAAGAAAGGCAAATGTTCAGTATTTAGGAGTTTGCCCCTGCAGCACAGATAGGTCATAAAAAGCTATTTCTGGTAACAACTCTTATTATGAGCAAGGCCTCCAATTTAAATTCTATAAGGAAGAAAGTTTCTCTTGAGCTCACAAGGTCTCTTGATTGCCTTCAGCTCAGAATAATCCATATGCGAAAGTGACACATCTTAGGGGGTTCTGTTCTGAACCCCTTCATAAGCAAGGTAAGTCATCTTTTCTATTGAAAAAAAAATAGAGATTGAACAATGCTAAGAATTTTCTTTGCCGCCAGCAAGACTTCTAAGAACCTTTATTATGCTAATGTGTGTTTGGAAATCCTCAAGGGGAGGATTCTCCTAAGCAGTGATAGATAAGACAGTCATTTCCTTACAAGTGTTTCTTGTAGGGGCTGTAGTAACATACTAATTTAGAACAATCGTTAGGAAACTTGTCCAAAGAGACATTAAATGCCCCATCCACACCCTCAAAGTTACTTCCTTCAGATTCTCCAGATGAAGGAAAGAACAGGCAACCTGTATTTTTAACAGGCACCCCAGACCACTCTTATCATTAAGCAATCTTTGGAACCATGATTTATAGAAACACTTTTTTCAGGGGCACACCAGAATCACCTGGGGAGCTTTTTCAAATAGACATTCGCTGGGTCCTTTCCAAATTTATGAACCAGGTTCCTCCTATAGAGGAACCACATTTCTTGCACTAACTCCCAGTTAAGAACCATTGTTTCAGACCTAACTTTCTTATTCTTCACATGTTGCTGTTCGGTTTTACACAACATATGCACACATAGATGTTTTCTTCCTTGGGCCCATTCCTTATCATTTATCAGTTTTTTCTTGGAGTTGACTATTTGTTTCATGGCAAATGAGAAGAGGACACCAATCCACAGTTGATGTCAGACCAGAGTTGATGGTAGGAAAAGGAAGACGTTGGCAGTGGAGTGTAATCTAGCCAACACATAAAATATGTGAGAATTAATGAAAAGTTGATTGTTTAAGCATAGGGCATTTTTATAGCTCATATACTTTAAATGCACATGGTTGGCATGAACAGGGTGGCCCATTTTTAAAAAGAGCAACTGAATTAAGTAGGTTTTCTTGTGTAAAACGCTGTCCGAGTAATCTGTTTTCCAGATGTTTCCATGACAAATGTTTTCTTAATGTGAAGCCCAACCATAAAAAGTAACTGCTCAGTGTACTGCTCTTCCAGACACAAATCATCTTTCGTTGTTGCTGTTGTTAATCCAGAGACTTATAGAGAAGAAACTGCATTTATCTTAAACACAAGCAAGGATGAGCTTTCTTCATATTTATACAGAAATATAAAGTGACAAAATTGTTTATTTAAACATCAATCTTAATATATAAAGCGCTTCATTCATGTCTGCTAACAACATAACAGCATATGCTTTCTACAATTTATGCAGATCTACTGGCAACTCTATTTGAAGCATTTATTTTCAATATTAATTTTTTTCCACATGGATTCTGGCTATGAGCCCAGGGATAAAAGATAACACAGTGTAGCAGTCAGAATCTGGGTTTTTAAACCAGAAAATCTGGGTTTTGAATTTTCTCCACCATTTACCAGATATGTACACTTGGGCATTTTGCTTCACCTTTTGCTTTATTACCCTTACCTGTAAAATAAGGGTTATAACAGTACTTACCTCAGACAATTGTGATGAAGATTAATTGTGTTTATACACATAAACACATTAAATATTTTTTGGACCATAGTAAACGCTCAATGAAGTTTAGGGTTAATAAAGTACGTGTCCCAAATGGTTATTCTCTTCAAGATTAAAAAAAAAAAAAGAAAGAAAAAGAATACTGTAATAATTTTGAGCCTGACATATTACTTACTTAGAGAATAAGAAACCTGGTTCACAGAGACTTTCTTGGACAAAAGGAACCTAAGCAATGGAGTGATAACTTGTAAACTCTCTCCTATCTCAAATGGGCTATTTGATTCACTAATGGGACTATTCATTAATTTATAATTTACTGGAATATATTAGAGGAAGGTAGCTAATATCTATTATATACTTTAATACATAAGTCACCAGAGAGATTAGGTACTAGGAATGCCCTTGGGTCTAAAAAGTGAGAGAAATACAAGCAAGTAACACGAGAGGGAAATGGAGGTGGAAGAATAAGAGAAAGGGGATGGTGAGTGAGAGTGGCGAGAGAGGTTTACAGAGGTGTTGGCAGAGAAAGAAAACTGCTACCAACTGGGTACCACTTTGTGCAGGCTGTACACAATGTCACAGATACTTCTCACAAAAATGAAATAAGAATTTTCCCTCAATTATCAGCTAGTCATAAATGTGATATTTATTTTTATGAAAAAGTCCCATATTTCAAAGGCTTTGCTCATTTGCAACTTGAGATGAGCAAGTCATTCTAAAAGTCATTTCAATAACCATTAATGGCTGGTGAAAGCTCTGTGGATATCTCAAGTTTGGGCTAAAAGTTATTTTCCTTCAAAGAAAACAGGTCTCTTTGTTAGTGGTCATTCTCTCAAATTAAAGGAAAGAGGTCAGAAACACATGGCTACAAGTTGAATGTCTCCCACCTACCTTTGCTTTTTCTTCAAATAAAATTTTAGTTTTATGATGGCTATGGATTTCTTTACTGGTTTTTATTTTCAACATGAAATAGAAGTTCCCACTTGTTCTTAAATCATTTTCTTCAAAAGGGAAACATTCTGTTCAAAGTATGAAAGAAAATAAGTCATATAAAGATTTTTACAAGTGATTATTAATGCTTTGAAGTTAAAATATCCAGATCAACCCTTGATGAAGTTAAAATTACAGGCAGCCTCCTCTTGAAACAGTGGAAGTGAGAAAACTGGTTTATGTTTAATTGCTATCAACATCGAGGTCCCTATAAAGCATATTTTTATTTTATTTTAAATTATTCAAGAAATATTTAAAATAGCAGACCTCAGTAGAGTATCTTGAAGAGAGCAAAAATCATAAATACAGTCCAGAGGCATTTATTTTTATATGACAGAAGCTCTATTTCCATAAAGATGCCTAGATAGATGCATTCCGGCAAAATTACAACGGTTTATCATATAAAATGTATTATAAATTCCACTGATGCTCTCATTATAAAAGAGACAGGACCTACTTGTGGCAAAAGCAAACAAACAAATAAACAAAACAACCTAGAAATCTACAAGAAGGAAGAAATTAAAATGGTAGCCTTTCCCCTGTGATACTGAAATATTTTCTTAATTTAGCTGTACTTTTCACATTTTTCCTCTGCTGTCGATTACTTCAATGTACCAGAGTAAGAAGGATTTCTAAGTTATGAGGAAGTTTTGTTCACTTTCTTTTCTTTTTATTCTCAGTATTTGTCACTGTGAATAGTACTGGACATTGTGTTAATAGGTGATTTCAACCAATACATGATGTACTTCTATTTGAAAATTCTCCTGAGAATTTATGGTCACTAATATAAATTAGGATCTTATTCTATATATTTGACCAGTTTGGGAATTTGTGTATTAAATTTGTGTTAAGTGAGTTGTAGAAATATATTGATAATACTAATGCTAGGTGCCTTTCAGCTCTGCACAGCATAAGTTCCGAGGCTTTTTTCCTGGACTTCCTGAGGAGCTTCATGGGGAATGATATAGAGCATCCATTTGGGGAAACATGAAGTCAGAGTTATGAGGTCTTTCCATGATGCACCCCTCCTTCTTGTGCCCTGGAGTCTGTCTGCCTGGATTAAAATTCTGGCTTTGTTTCTTTTTTTAGTTGTGTAACCTGGGTTATTTGTCTTTTCTGCATTTCGGTTTTGGGTTTTGTTTTTTTTTTCATTTGTAAAATGGGATAGTAACTGTACCTGCCACGAAAATACCAAAGAGGAAGTAAAATGAGTTAATAAAGATTCTATAAGGCTTGGCAGATAAGTGTGGAATAAATGACAGTTTACATTGTTTTCATAACTATCATTAAAATAAACACTTCATGAGATGTCATGCCATGTATGTGACGCCCTTCTGCTCATATCCATAGGTTCAGGAACACCAATTTTCTATCCAGTTAGCCCTTTTCCTAGGGTCTGAGTCGGTGTTTTTTGCTGCCTCCTTTTTGAAATTCTATTTTCTTATGTATTCCAACTTCTGTCACAACACCCACTGACTTTTACCTGAGTTTCTCACATTTATGCATCAGTTGCCCTTTGGGTCCAACTTTTAGAATGTAGATACTAACTTAAGTCTCACCTGGATTTGCCACACCCTTGGACTGGACTTACTTGGGCTGGACTTTCTTGGACTGTTCTGTCCCAAACATTTGTGTTTTGCCCTAAATTTAGGGCTAACTTCGTTTTTTTTCTGAGGTCTTCTCTCTTTTATTTCTAAAATTATATGAGTTAAGAATAAAGAAACATCACAAAGCAATCTAGTCTTTTGACCTATTTTGCTTTGTGTTGGAACATAAACTTTATATGCCTCCTCAAATACTCTGAGCTTTTTAAGTTCTCTGTCATTTTGGCATACTACTCATACTGAGTCATCATTCTCCTGGTTTTGGATAAAACACTTCAATGCATGGTATAGTTTCTGGCTTCTTAGATAGCCACGAAGAGGCTCGAGATGCAACCTAGCTGTTTAGGAGCTGTCTCTTGAGTAATGACAAGTGAAAAGTAAAAGGAATTTGAGCAGATATGTTTCTCTTCTCTATTTGGCTCACTAGTCTCAGTGGCACGTCTTCCTCCCAGTCTTTCTGGAGAAGACACACGTGTTGAGCAAACAAGCCTGCTGAGAGATCCTTTCTGGCTTTCCCCAGCTTGTCATGAAGCCACGGCTGGAACAAGACACATCACATTGCATTACTTTGCATGCTTTCTTATTTTACTTTGATTTATTTTTTTCTTAGCTTTACCTTCCTGGGCTGGTACTTCTCAAACATACCGGTATTGATTCAGTCTTTCCCTCTGCTTTCTAAAGGAACAATTCTTGATGGCTTCCTGTAGTATGTATTTCTTTTATAGCAGATAAGCTTAGTATTGGGATTCTTTCTATTTCACTTGTGAGGTCACTAGACAATGGTAACTTTTCAGCTCCATTATATTTGTATGAGACCCTTGTTGTAGATGAGTTCTGCCTTTGACTGGAACCTCATTATGCAGCACAGGGCTGCAATTAAATAGATAAATGAGCCATGAGAAATAAATTTATTTATTTATTTATTTCATCACCGTTTATCCCCCCTATAACCCTCTTCTTCCTTCACTCATTCCTCACCACAGCTAAACACTGTTGCGCATGTCCGTGAGTTCCTTCTCCTTTTTTCCCCCCTTTTCTCTTAATCCCTCCATACCCCAGCCCTCATCCCAGAGCTGTGAGCTGCTATGAGTCTGTCTTTGTTTTGTTTTGTTAGCTCAGTTTGTTCATTAGATTCCACATATGTGTGAAATCACATGGTATTTGTCTTTCTCTGACCGGCTTATTTCATTTAGCATAATGTTCTCCAGGTAAAATAAAAATGTCATTGTGAAGTCATGCCACATGCTTGTCCCCTTTTGCTAATATTCAAGGATTTACGGGTCATGGATCATCCAGCTACTTTATCTATCACTCTATACTTCACTTAATACTGAACCTTTTCAAATTGTGTATGAGGTTCATATAACTAACTGAAGTCTGCACACTCTGTTTGTCCTATTACAGAATACTGCACATGTATTAATCATTTTGGCACAATTATCATATTTTTTTTCCATTAAAAACAGACAGCCATATTGGTTCAAAACTTAGCTTCTCATCTCAGATTTTGATATAAATCTGGGCTCCTCTATTTGCTTTCTGAGTGATTGGGGCATGTGTATTAACCTCTCTAGCCACTGATATTATAATCACAAAAAGAATCACTCAAGCACTTTCATCTTCATAAGGTTGTTATGTGACTTAGAGAGATAATTTATGTCTTATAAGTGCTTGTCGATCATCTATTGTATATCAAGAATTCTTCCAGTCTCTGGGAATAAAAACACAATATCCATAAAAATAATTCTTTTCACTGACTGGCCCAAAGTAAACAATAAGTGATAGATATATTATTATTAACATTATATTTAAGTACCCCAAATGACTTTTATTTCATTATCTGTCTAGTCCGTTGTTGGGTTTTCCCTCTATGAGTCTTCCTTAGCAGTACCTTGGAGAATCAGGTATCTCTTTCTCTTTGATTGTTCTTTGTATCCCTTACACTGTATATATGTATCCATTTTCTAGGTCAAGGAACCTTTTTCCTCCGATTTCTTTTGATCAAGAAATATAGTGAGATGTGATTATAAATGCTAGCCTATCTTTTTAATTAAATACATACACTTTTGTGTGCTTATTACATACTAGGCACAGAGCTTTTCCAGTTGAAATACCTCAGTGAATAACAACAAGAATAAATTATGCCCCACCACCAAGGAGATTCTATTGTAGTGAAGAGACACTTATAACAAAAATAAGCATCACAGATAAAAGTATGTTACATGTCCAAGCTGTTGGATTCTATCTTCCTAGGAAACAATTATAAATATATACCCATGTTTATCTACTATTCCAGAACTAGTCAATGTATTCATGCATGACTATACTAATGGATACTCAGACTCAGATTTTACCTAAAAAAAGAAAAGGCAAAAGCAAATTTTGACTGAATATCATATTTTTCTATATGTAATGGATTACATATAATTATTAATTAGTAACTGAAAGTATTTTAAGCAATGGACTATCAGATCTGAAGCCAATATCGTCTTTAAAACAAACTGCTAAATTTTTTTATTTGTAATATATTTATTTACCTAATTGATTTAATCTTTATTGTACTTTTTTCCATCACCATTTAGTCCCCTTATACCCCCTCCCCCAGCAATCATCGCCCTGCTGTCCATGCCCATGAGTCCTTCTTCCTTTTTGCTCAATCCTTCCACCCTGTAGCCTCCCTACTAGCTGTCATCTGCTCTCCATCTATGAGTCTTAAATTTTTACAATCCTAATTTCACAGCGGTAAATTCATGTAAAAAAAGTCTGTACTCCGAGTTTCACTTTTGTGTAATTTTGTTCCATTGATGGAAAATAAACCCAACTTTACTTCACGTGCATATGTTCCCTGAGAATTAGACTACGGCTCAGTATTGACTATGTCAGAATAACTGATGTTTATGTTACTGTGATAAGGTTTTTGCTGGTGCATTTATCACCGTTAGTGAAAGTGGCAGTTTTAAGTATTAAAATGTCTCTCAAGTGACATGACCATATTAATCTCAAATTTGTTAGATCTACAGCAAAAGTTCATGTGAATCTCAGAAGCTGTTTTGTTGTACACCTAATCCAATACCTTGCACTAAATATTTGAAAAATTGAAGAATAAATTTTAAAAGATGGATATTCATTCTCATAAATCACATTTAACCTTGAGAGTGAACTATGTTGATTCTACCTCAAAATTTATCCAGTATCAGATCTGTTCTAACTGCCTGGTTAGAAGAGATCTGATCACCTGGTTCCAGGACACCAACAACTCATGCCAAAATTGGGGGCTGTGGGGAGGACTCCTAAGTGGTCTCTCTGCATCTGCCCTAGCCCCAAATCACAGTAGCATAGCCTTAGGATTTTTTAGAAACAGAGTGGATCACAACACTCTTACTCAAAATTTTCCAATGGTTTCTTTCTATCTCACATAGTGTATTAGTCAACATCATTGAAAAACTGTAGTGGGCCATATGTGATCTGGTTCATATTAATTTGTCCTTATCACTTACGTTTCTGCCACCATAACTCGTGCCATTTATCAACCCAGTGGTCTTCTTGCTGTTACTTAAATTTATCAAGCACACAGTCTTACTTCAGGGTTTTCACATTTGCTGGTTTTTGTTTGTTTGTTTACCTGGAATACTTGTGCTTTGGTTACCCATATGACCCACTATCTTTCTTCCTCCGGGTCTCCACTCAGATGTCTTCTCAACCACTTTATATAAAATAGCACACCTCTCCAAACTATTAATCTCTAACCTCTACCCAGCTTTATTCTTTTTTAAAATGCCCTTCAAGATATGACTATATATTTATAGTCATGCACCATTATAATTTTATGGGATTACCATTATAAATGAAGTCAACTATTGACTGAATTGTCATTATGCAGCATATGACATAATATTTATAAATATATAAATATAAAATTGATATATAAAATGCAATGTATGTATTATATGTATATGCTATATATTTTATATATATACTGGATATTATTTTTATTTTCTCCCTTATGTTAAACTATAATTCTCCAAGGTTATAATATAGGACTATCTGAAAAATATAAGAACACAAGCCAAAAATGTTATCCTATTTTTTACTTAATAGGCAACCAGTATAATGCTAAAATGTGGTCAAAAGCAAAAGCATTGGGTGAAAGTAAGCACTTTAATAAAGAAATGTCAGGATAGAATTTCTGGCTTATATACAGAACTGATTAATGCCTTAGAGGGAAACAAATTGTAACCTTTGGCACTATCCACTTAATTGAACAAAAATTATTTGATCTCTACTGCACAAAAGTTTACAAATTAACCTCTGCTCCAACAGTGTTGTGAAATGGCCCAGTTGACAGTAAGTCAAGTCCAGGCCTGCACTGAAAGAACACTGAGTAATTCATTTTGTCGATTTCCAAGTTGCAAAAATGTTTCTGACACTTACAAGGACAGGTAATTTAATCTTGGCTGCTGTATCCTCAGACCTTTCAACAAAAATGGGCAGATAGTATTCTTCTGTCTTACTTTAAGTTCTCCAAAAAGCAGATATTGAGGCAAGGATTCAAATGCCCATAGATTGAGAAGTGATCTGGGAAAGCCGGTAGGAAAGTGAAATAGTGAGACAGGGAACAGAGAAAGCCAAATAGAATGAGACATCAGTCCGTTTGTCAGAGTGGAAAATGGGAACCCCTGGTGCAACGTGAGGTAGTGCAGAACATGCCTCCCCGTTATTCTAACCAAACAGTTAAGCAACTGGAATATTTACTCACCAACTCTGTTACTGAACAGCTAGTGGGGTCCTGCTGCCCTCCACCACCCTCCTAGGCAAAATTCCAGAGGCAAAGGTTTGGTGATAAAGAAAAGGAGTCTTTATTCAAAAGCTACACAATTTTGGAATAACAGCATTCCATATACATTACAGCTTTATTCACTTAAACCTATTAATTAAGGCTAAACTCTAACACCTGAGTTCTTCTATTCCCCCGCGCCTCCCATTAGTTTTCAATCTTCCTATTTCTATAGGGTTGGTTTGCAACTAAAACAACATAAGAAACAAAAGCTATATAATTTTGGAAGAACGGCAGGCTTCAGCCTCAGAGTGTCTTGCCTCTAGAACACCCAAAGGAGTATAAAGTTGCCACTCTCTGCCAGGCCAGCCTGACTCTAGGCTGTGCCTGGAGTTCCTTCCCATCCAAAATGCTGTGCATTAGGAAATGCAGGCAGCTGCAGCATAATTGTACCAGAGAACTGTACCCTGGTGCTTCTCACGGACACAGTAAAGGATTACAGGTCAGTGAGCCTATTAGTGTGCAAGCAAACTTTATTAGTGAGTGGGAGAGCAAAAGCAAGGGTGGCTAAAGCAGGGATGGCAAAAGCAGTATGGCCAGAAGCTGGGTGGCCAGAGGCCGAGTGACCAGGGTCCCCCCGCCGTGTGGCAAAAAGAGCCAAGAGAGCAAGTCCTTTCTTCTGAGGACTTACACAATTGGTGGGATGGGGGTGAGGGAGTCACATAATGATTAACAGGTAAAGGTGGTGCCAGCGTCCCCCAGGGAGATGGGACTACCCAAACGTAAGCATGGGTGGGGGTCTGTAAGCCCAAATTCTTATATTGCTCTAGACTCTATTTGTTCATTTTGCATACATTTGGAGTTAACCAAAGTTGTTTATGGGCTTTTTCTCCAGGCACTGTAGACCCCTCCCCTTCCCTCCTTCCAGGCCTTGGAATGAATACACAGTCTCAAAGTTTTCCTTTCCCCAGCAAGTGGAGATGAAACACAGACTTTCAAGGGCTCCCTACTCCTGCACTATCATAGTTCATTGTGTTGTTTGGAATACCTGGTAGCCTTGTTGGACCAGGCTCAGGACTGTTGGATCACCGGTGAGACAGGTCTTCCTTTGCCTTTAGCCTCCTGTATTAGGTTCTTTGTTCAACTGCAATGGTGAAGGCCCTGCCTTTATTTCCCCTCTGGCCACTCATTCCTAGCTGCTGTGTAAGTGTTAAAAGGCATTCCCTGGCAACCCGGCCGCTGGCCCCCCGCCAGCAACAGCAGCGCAGTCTCATCAGAGTTCTTCCTCCGCTATCTCCTGCAACATCCGGGCATCCCTGACAAAGAAGAAAAGAGACAGTCTCAGCCCTTCTTTTATTTTAAATTTTCTGGCCGACATTCCATGCACTCAGGTTCTCTGCCATTCCAGTCCCAGACTGCTTACCATTGCCTGGGGCAACCTCTTCCTACGGCCCCTCCTTCTTCCTCCCCAGTGACCTGATCAGATCTCTCTGTATCATAACTATCCTTTGTTGAGGACTGCTTCCAGGGGAAATTAACGCTACTTAATGCCTAGTTTGCCCTGTGTGCAGGCTGAATATACTCCTCTGGCAAAATAAAAACGGAATTAAAACAAACCCAAACCAGCAACAACAAATAAAACTTTCTGGTAAAGAGGACAGATATTCCCAGTAAGCAACATTTAGCAACTGCATCCCAAGGGAATATCGGTGGGGCACTGACACTGTCTGCCCTTATGCTGCAGAAAAGAAGGCACTGACTGAATGAGTAAATGGATGAACTGTTTCAGGGGATTGTATGAGTTGCATCCTTAGGTTTATAGGTTCCTACAGGATAAAAGAAACAAGGAAACTAGCAGAGGAAGTAATATGAGGATCTTGGAAACGTATCAGCGTTTCTCTCTACGTGGTAGAGCAGGAAAAAAAGCACAGATAGCATTTAGCATGGGGATTTTAATCATGCCATCAAGCTATATGGCCTGTATCAGGTGACTTAACTTCTCTTAAGTTTCAATTTTCTCACTTCTAAAATTGGAATAATTAATCTCAGTCTTCAGTTATAAAAGTGTTAGGTGGAAGTTTAGGAAAAGGAGGAGAGGTGGGAGGGAATCCATAGTACTTACAGAAAAAAAGCTTATAAGTAACTTTGGTTAATGGCCTCTGGCCACTCTCTGTTTTTAACAGGATAACAGATGAGGGTGTGGAGCAAGATAAAAATCTGAGTTAACAGACCTCCGGCCATACTTAGGTTTAGGAGGTCACGCCCTGCCTTTGAGGAGTATACACCACCTTCTCCCACCAAATCTATTTGTAATTCCCTCACCCCATCCCACAAATTATGTAAATCCTCAGGACGCAGAGACCTAGTGCCTATGCCTTTCTCACTCACTTCTGAAAGGCCAGTTCTCTTCCAGGAGAAGGTATCACTAAGGAACTTTGCATACAGACTAATAGGCCTGCTTATCGAAATTTTTCTACTGTGTTGGCAAGACGAACCAAGCATCCCACAACAAAAGTATCACCAAATTTAAACAATATAGTTACTGCAACAGGATAGAACTTACGAAACCAGAACACTCAGCGCTTGTGCTGCCTGTCACTGCCAGAGGCGGTAAGTAGATCTGAGAAGACAGCGGGTTATGTGCCCTCGCAAACCATCTAAACATCTATCTCACCTCCAGCTGAACTTTTTATAAGGAGAAGAAAGGGTAGGGAAGGAGTTTGGAAAAAAAGTTAATTGGATAAAAATTGCAGTCAGGCAGTGATTTTCCTAGTAATACTTCTTTATCTGTGTCCCTCTCTGGAACACAATGGCTCAGATACCCTCTCCATTACTTGAGGACCCTCTGGGGCACAAGGTCAAATTGCTTGTAGACTTCCTAGAGTCACTTGGTTGTGCATTCTAGTTCCTGAAATAGAGTTTTCCACATACATTAATCATTTAAGCCTGTCAACTATGACTAAAGCTAAAATCTTTAACTCTTGAGTTCCCTTATCACTTACACTTAACAGAAGCTAGGCTCTAATTAAAAGGTTAACATCAAAATGGAGGAGATAACAAATGTGGAGGTCCACAATGAGTCACTCCAAGGTGTGCCAATGTGGTATGCAGATGGGTTTGAGCTAAAGGCAACTTTTGCAGCAGGCTCAAAAGAAACTTCTGCCCTCACCTTAACTACCCAGAAGACTTTGAACTGGAGGCCTTGCCCATTAGAGATTATCAGAAAAATCTTTCAGTCTAGCCGTAGGACAGGAAAACTTCTATTTGCTAAAAATATGTTCTTCTCAAGGCACCTTACCTCGTGCCTAGCTCAGGATGTGTGGTGCCCATGCTCCCTATCTCTGAAATTCTTCTCCATGTGAGGAGTCTCTGATTCTTTCATATACTTGGGGTTTCCATACATATATATGTGTTATATTTGGTTATTTTCACTTGCTAATCTATCTCATGTCTATTTGATTATTAGGCCAGCCAGAAGAAACTTCAGGGTAGAGGAAAATTTGTTCCTCCCTTACACAAGACAAATGAGTTGATCAGTCATAGACTTTGAACATTAATGGTCTAACTGACAAGCCTGTTCCTCAAGTGGGGAAGATTACCTCCTACTATTTTAGATGATGAATATTTCCAAATATCATTCAACTTACTTCTTTGGTTTGACAAAAACTCAGTAATGGTATTTCTGATGATAATTACCTTCCATAATAAATACATTTCCAATAAAAAACTGTGATTGCCATATCAATAAGAACATTTTCTTCCTAGTGAAAGTTATATTTTGTAGGTTAATACCTTTAAAAACTGAAATTTTGATTTGTTCTTTAGTTTCTGTGAGTCACTGAGACTTATCATCATATAATGCTGAAGATAAGAGCTGAAATTTGTTAAATTTTATCCTGCAAGGACTTGTGACAACCAACCACTTTTGCCTTATGTCCACATTTAAAACTTCAATGATAAATATATGTGGTGTCCAAGAAATGAGGCATGCTCCCAATTCAGAAAGGGATGGATGAAGGTGATATATAAGCATCCTCAGGAAAACAGACAAAAATGACAACCATTATCTCACCTGAAATAAGACTAGTTGTATTCACAATTTGGACTTTCTTTTCTTTCTTTTTCTTTGTTTCTTTGTTTCTTTGTTTCTTTCTTTGTTTCTTTCTTTCTTTCCTTCTTTCTTCTTTCTCTTCTCTTCTCTTTTCTTTTCTTATCTTTTCTTTTCTTTTCTTTCAGGGTAAGCTGAAGAGGAAGGGAGAAACCATCATAATTTCCCAGAGGAATCTCTAGCAGTAAAGGAATGTCCTCTGTGGAAGAAGGAACAAAAGGAAAAAGGCCAGAATCTTAGTTGCAGATTCTCTTCCCGGAGAGAAATGAATTTGGGTACAAGTTATTAAAAATATAAATATAATTGATATACAGTCACAAATATTCAAGGGTTCATAATAAACTGTCGAGCTTTTCTTGACAAAATAAATAAACAAAATAAAAATAAAACAATAAACTACACATCAACCATAGTCATGGTGTAAGAGACTGATGCTGACAGTGGATTTACCTGCACAGAGCACTAAATGAACACATAGATAAAAAGAGACTAATAGATACAGAGGACAGACTTATGGTTGCCAGAAGGAAGAGGGGTTGGGGGGATGGGTGAAAAAGATGCAGGGGTAAGAAGTACAAATTGGTAGTTATAGCATACATCCAAAGTACAGCATAGGTAATATAGTCCATAATACTGTGGTAATTTTGTATGGTGACAGATGGGTACTGGAAATATAGAGGGGAACACTTAGTAAAGTATACGGTTTTAAATTTAAGCACTATGTTGTATACCTGAAACTAATACAAAATGATACTTAAAAAATATAGGCAAATATGGTTATAATAATACATTTTATACACTTAGACAATTTAAAAATAATACAAAGGAAACAAAAACTTAGTATACAAGGGACTAGGAGCAGAAGGGGGGTTAGAACAAAAATTTTATAGTTTGGCTTAGCAGAATATATCCTTTAACTAAAGTGGAAAACTAAAGAAATATAGACTAAATTTGCTATTTAAAATCATCAGCAAAAATAATGAATAAAAACTCCCTCCCTCCTGGGGGTAATGGGTCTCATATTATCGAAAAAGAAAGTAAATTAAGAAATAAAATTTTATATATGATACAACAAGTTTTAAAGGTAAGTACTATAAAATGGAAAAAATAGGTTATATAACAATCTAAATTATCATTAAAAGAATTACTCAGCATAAATAAACCAAACAAAACAGGGTCTTTACAGTCAACAAAATAAGGAAACCAAAGTATTAAAATAAGAAAATATAAGATAACCTGCTAAAAGTCAAGAAACATCTTTTATAATAAAACATGTACATGGCATGAAACCACCTCTTAAAATTATGCTTAGTTTGGATATTCTGTCTCATTAAGGAGGTACCTAAAGAAGAAATATCTTAAAAGGTAAAAAGTGAAAATAAAGTCATAGCTTGAAATAAAGAAGGAGATGAAGAAAAGAAAGTTAACAATTATACAAGATGTCATTGTGGTTTTGGTTTTCAACTTTGTCAACTGAAAGAATTGTAATATTATATATTTAGGTGGAAAGATAACCTACCTTGGTGTTCTAGAATTATCAGTATTTTATTTTCCACTAGTGAGTAATCTTTGCTAAAATTTTTACCTGGGGTGTGTTTCCGTGAAAGAATTGCTTCTCAAGGAAAGTTTTTTTCTTTTCTTTAATTTCACAAAATCATTTCATCTTTCTCTGCTTTCATTGCATATTCTACAAATGTGGACTCCATAGTGTCTTATTCTGTAACAAGAAGCAAGTGCAGTAGTTACAGAAATTACTAAAGAAAGTATAATTTTAATTCTGCTGGATGCAGGCAATAACATAAGAAGGTTCTGTCACCGAAGAAATGGACTATTAAAAGAGTGTGGCACACGAATAGATTTATTTTTCAGTACAATGAATAAATTCAGGGTCACAGTGGGCATGGAGATTTGGAGGAATAGAAAGAAAAGAGCTCATTACAGCACAGGCAGTTTGGAGAACAATAAACTATTCTCAGAAGTTATTCCTCCCGAGGTGCTAAAAGCTAGAGGGAAAAAGAGAAAAAGAAATGAAAAGGAGGGAGAAAAAGAAACAGAGTGATAGAGGGAGAGGAGGAGTAACTCAGCCTGGGTGGCGGGGAATGGAGGGCAAGAGAGAGGGAGAGATTGTCTAAAGCGAAACTGGGTTATTACAGACCAACTAGAACTTTAGTGACATCATAAGTCATAGACTTTAAATTGACAAAAGTAGTAACTGTTGTTGCTATTTTTGCTGCTGGAAAAAGTCTTAGATTATGTAATTTACTTGATAGTTTTCAAAATTTGGGAAAGCAAACAGAAGCAGCAGTAAAATGAAGCATTCAGACCATGAAATCTGCTTCATCTGTTTTCTCCCCGTGCAGGGTTCAGAAGTATGTGCAAAAAATAGAAGAAGAACGATTGTATATAAGAAAGAAGAGTAGCTTTCTAAGACTACCATTTTTAATATTGTGTCTTACCTAAGATGGCTTTAACTTTTTAAGTTGAAAAAGTTTTTATTTGACCTTGATCCATTTTAGTCCCCTGTCCTAACATATCTGCTCTGATAAAATAGAACCAGCAATCTGCTATTGGTTTCCTGGTTCCTGGGAGTAGTATTAAGTCTTTAAAAATAAAGTTTTATTTTAATAATTCATACAGTTAAGCATTTAACTATTTTAAGCATTATTGAAAATTATAATACCGAGAAAATATCTAATATTTTTCATTGTTTTTGCTCTTCTAGGTCCTTTGCTTTTCCACCTGAATTTTAAAATTAGCTTTCCAATTTCTACAAAAAGTCTGCTGGAATTTTGATTGGAATTGTATTGAATCTGAATCGGTTTAGGAAGAATTAATATATTAATAACAAGATAGGTATCTTCATTTGTTAGATCTTTTTAATTTTCATCCATGCTTATGGTTTTTCGGTGTAGATGTCTTGCTGCATTTTGTTGAATTTATCCCTAAATATTCAATTCATTTGGTAAACTGTAAATGGCATTATTTATTTAATTTCAATTTCTGATTGCTCATCTCTAGTAACTAGAAATAAAATGATTTTTATGTATTAACCCTGTACCTTCAAACTTACTGATTGATACTACTTATTAGTTCTAGGAGCTTTTATAGATTTCATTAAATTTTAAGCATACATTATCATGTCGTATGTGAATATAGACAGTTTTAGTTCTTTCTTCCTAATGTGATGCCTTTATTTACTTATTTTTTCTTTCCATTACTGCAAAGGTTAGAGCCTCCCATACAATGTTGAACACAAGTGGTGGGAGTGAACATCATTGTCTTTTTTCTTATTTTAAAGGAAAAATATTCACTTTTTTTACTGTTATGTATGATATTAGCTGTAGGTTATTAATAGCTGCCTATTACCAGATTGACATTGAGAAAGTTTCCATCTATTTCTAGCTGATAATTTTTCAATCAGGAATAGATGTTGGATTTTGTTAAATGTTTTCATGTGTCTATATAGATAACTTTTTCCCTTCGTTAATGTAATAAATTACATTGACTCATTTTCAAATGTTTAATTAATATTACATTCTGAGATGAATGCTTGATCACAGTGTAATATCATTTTATACACTGTTGAAATTTTTATTTTATTTTATTTTTCAATTGCAGTTGACATTCAGTATTATTTTATAGTAGTTTCAGGTGTACAACACAGTAGTTAGACAATTGTAATTTATGAAGTGATACTCCTGATAATTCTAGTACCCACCTGGCACCATACATTGTTATTACAATACAGGGTGGGGCAAAGCCAGGTTTACAGTTGTTTTTATGGAAAATAATACATTAATTAATAACTAATAATGCAAAAATAAACTTGGTTTTGTGTACTCAACAACTAAAAACCTGTGTCCCACCCTACATATTATTAACTATATTCTCTATACCATACTTAACAACATTGTGACTATTTTGTAACTAACAATTTGTACTTCTTAACCCCTTCACCTTTTTCACACAGCCCCCACTGCCTCCCATCTGCCAACTCTTAGCCTGTACTCTGTATCTAAGAGTCTGTTTCTCTTGTTTCTTTTGTTCTGTACCTTACACATATAAGTGAAATCATATGATATTTTTCTTTACCTGTCTGACTTACTTCACTTAGTATATTACCCTTTAGGTCCATCTATGATAACAAAAATGATAAGATTTTTCAACAATATTTTTTGTTTATTAATTTTAGAGAGAGGGGAAGGGAAGGAGAAGGAGAAGGAGAGAAACATTGATGTGAGAGAGAAACATTGATCTGTTGCCTCTCGTGTGCACCCTGACCAGGAACTGAGGACTGAGGACACCAAGCCTACAACCAAAGCATGTGCCCTGACCAGAAGTTGAACCACGATCTTTTGCTTTGTGGAAGATGCCCAACCAACTAAGCTACGCCTGTCAGGGCAAGATTTTATTCTTTTTTATGGACACGTAATTTTCCATTGTACATATGCACAATTTCTTCCTTATCCAATCATCCATTGAACATTAAATTTACATGGCACTTGGGTTGCTTACATATCTTGGTTATTGTAAATAACACTGCAATGAACGTAGGAGTGCATATATCTTTTTGAATTAGTGTTTTGGATTTTTTAAATATATACCTGAAAGTGGAATTTCTGAGTCATAAGGCATTTCTAGCTTTAATTTTTTGATGAACCTCCACTGTTTTTCATAGTAGTGGCTTCATCAATTTGCAATCCCACCAACAGTGCACGAAGGTTACCTTTTCTCTGTATCTCACTAATGCTTGTTGTCTGTTGATTTATTGATAATAGCCATTCTGGTGGATGTGTGGTAATATCTTATTGTAGTTTTAATTTGCATTTCTCTGATGATTAGTGATAGTAAGCATTTTCTCATATGTCTATTGGTTATTTGTATGTCTTCCTTGGAGAAATGTTTATTCAGGTCTTTTGCCATTTACAATCGGGTTGTATGTTTTTGTCTGTGTGTGCATTGAGTTGTATGAGTTCTTTATAAATTTTAAATATTTACCCCTTCACAAATATAGCATTGGTGAATATTTTTTCCCATTCAGTAGGTTGTCTTTTTGCTTTGTTAATACTTTACTTTGCTGCCAAAACATTTTAGTTTGATGTAGTCCCATTTGTTTATTGTCTCTTTTATTTCCCTTGCCGTAGGGAATATATCAGAAAAAATATTGCTAAGTGAAATGTCAGACAGTTTACTGTCTATGTTTTCTTCTAAGACGTTTGTGGTTTTGAGACTTACATTTCAATCTTTAATCAGTTTTAAGTTTATTGTTGTATATGGTGTAAGAAAGTGGTCCACTTTTATGTTTTGTACTTGTCCAATTTTCCCATCACTTATTGAATAGGCTGTCTTTACCTCATTGTATGTTCCTGCCTTCTTTGTCATATATTAATTGTCCATATAAGTATGGGTTTATTTCTGGGATCTCTATTCTGTTCCATTGATCCATGTGTCTATTTTTATGCCAGTATCATAATGTTTTGATTACTAAAGCCTTGTAGTACAGTTTTATATCAGGAAGCATAATACCTCCAATTTTGTTCTTCTTTCTCAGCCTTGCTATGGATATTTAGCATCTTCTATGATTTCATATAAATTTTTTATTATTTTTTCTAGTTCTGTGAAAAATGCCATTGATGTTTTGATAGGAATTGCATTGAATCTATAGATTGCTTTGGAAGTATGCACATTGTAATGATGTTAATTCTTCTTATGCACAAACATTTTATATGCTTTCATTTATTTGTATCTTCTTTAGTTTCTTTCTTCAGTGTCCTATTCTTTTTGAATGTAGGTCTTTTCCCTTCTTAGTCAAATTTATTCCTAGATTTCTTTTTATGCAGTTGTAAATTGGATTGTTTTCTTAATTTCCCTTTCTGATAATTTCTTTTTGGTGTATAAAAATGCAATTGATTTCTGAATATTAATTTTGTAACCTGCCACTTTATTGAATTTATTTATCAGTTCTAGTAGCTCTTCAGTGGAATCTTATTTGCTATCATGTCATTTGCAAATAATTGAGTTTTATTCTCCTTTTCCAATTTGGATGCCTTTTGTTTCTTTTACTTGTCTGATTGCTGTGGCTAGGACTTAAAAATACTATGTTGAATAAAAATGGTGAAAGTAAGCATTCTTTTCTTGTCTCCGATCTTAAGGAAAACATTTTTAGTTTTTACCCACTGAGTACAATGTTAGCTGTGGGTTTGTCATATATGGCCTTTATTATGTTGAGGTATGTTTCCTCCATTCCCACTTTGTTGAGAGTTTCTATCATAACTGGTTATTGGATTTTGTCAAATGTTTTTTTCTGAGTCTCTCGACATGTTCATATGATTTTTATCTTTCATTTTGTTTACATGGTATATTACATTAATTGATTTGTATGATCCTTTTAATGTTCTACTGAATTTTACTAATACTTGTATTACATTTAGGACTTTTGTATCTATGTTCATCAGGGATACTCTTTTTTTTGTAGTGTGTTTGGTTTTGAAATCATGATAATGCTCACCTCATAAAATGAGCTTGAGAGTCTTCCTTCCTCTTCAATTTTTTTGAAATAATTTGAGAATTATAGGTGTTAATTTTTTTTGAATGTTTGGTAAAATTTACATGTGAAGCAATCTAGTCCATGATTTTTGTTTGTGGGGAGTTTTTTGATTACTGGTTTGAATTCATAGGTAGTAGTAGATCTATTTAGATTTTTTTTATAATAAAACTAATTATTTTGTGGTTTTTTAATTTTTACTGTCATTTAGAGATCTCTTTTGGTTTTCTGTTTCCTCTTCATTCAGACTTGGCAAGCTGTATGTTTCTTAGAATGTATCCCTATCTCCCAGATTGCTCAACTTATTGGTATGTAATTGTTTGGAGTATTTTTTATGATCATTTATATTTACATGATGTCAATTGTCATTAATTCTCTTTCACTTATGATTTTATTTATTTAGATCCTCTCTAATTTTTTCTTTATAACTAGTTAAACATTTATTGATCTCGTTTATCTTTTCAATAAACCAGCTTTTGTTTTCATTGATTTTTTAAATTCTTTTTACTCTATTTTATTTATTTCTGCTCCTATTTATATTATTTTCTTCCTGTACTCCCTTTGGGCTTTGTTTTTTGTTCTTTTTCTAATTCTTTTAAGTGTAAGTTTAGATCATTTATTTGAGATTTTTCTTGTTTCTTGGGGTAGGCCTGTACCGTTATGAACTTCCCAGTTAGTACTTCTTTTGCTGTGTTCCATAGATTTTGGGTCAGTTTTCATTTTTATTTGTCTTGAGGTATGTTTTGATTTTTTTCCTTGATCTCACTTTAACCAATTCATTGTTTAGTAACATGTTGTTTAGCTTTCAGTTGTTTGTGTGTTTTTCAGTTTTTTTTTATTGTAATTTCTTTCTAGTTTCACACCATAGTTGTTGGAGAAAATACTTAATATGATTTCAATCTTCTTAAATTTATGGAGACTTGTTTTGTAGCCTAATGTGTGGCCCATCCTGAAATATGTTCCATGTGCACTTGAAAAGAATGTGTATTCTGCTGCTTTGGGATGAAATGGTCTCAAATTAAATCCATCTGGTCTAATGTGTCATTTAAGGCTACTTGTTTCCTTGCTAATTTTCTGTCTGGAAGATCTACCCATTGATGTCAATGGGGTGTTAAAGTTTTCTACTATTACTCTTACTGCCAGTTTCTCCCTCTATGTCCATGAAATTTTGCTTTATATATTTAGGTGGTCCTATGTTGGTTGTATAACTATTTTCAAGGGTTTTACCCTGTTGTTGGATTGATCCCTTTATCACTATGTAATATTCTTCTTTGTCTCTTATTATAGCCTTTGTTTTAAATTCTACTTTATCTTATATAAGTATTTCTACCCCAAATTTCCTTCATTTCCATTGCATTAAATATCTTTTTCCATATATTTACTTGCAGTCTGTGTGTGTCTTTTGAGCTGAAGTGGGGCTCCTGTAGATAGCATATAAGAAAATTAATAAATTAAAGCCACACTATATTTATCTCAAAAATTTAAGATAAATATAATATTTGCCCTGGCTTATGTGGCTAGTGGATTGAGTGCCGGCTTGCAAACCAAAGGGTCGCTGGTTTGATTCCCAGTCATACATGTGCCTGGGTTGAGGGCATGTTTTTCTCCCTCTCCTTCTCCCTCCCTCCCTCCCCTCTGTCTAAAATTTTTTTAAATTAAAAAAAAAGAAAACAAACATCCAAATTAAAAAATTGGCTGAAGATTTTAATATAGACCTCCACAAAAAGAATATACTCATGGAAAATAAACATATGAAAAGTTATTTTACATCCTGTGCCATCAGGAAAGTATAAATTAAAATGACAACAAGATACCATTATGTATCTATTTGAATGGTTCTAATCCAGGACACTTACACTCCAAATGCTAGTGACGATGTGGAGCAACACAAACTCATTCACTGCTGGTGGGAATGCAAAATGTTCCAGAGATTTTGGGACAAAAAATGTTCCAGAGATTTTGGAGATTTCTCATAAAACTAAACTTACTCTTACCATAAAATTTAGCAACCACCTTCCTTGGTATTTATCCACTGGAGCTGAACATATGTATTCACACAAAACCAGCAGAAAGATGTTTAGGGCAGTTTTATTCATCATTGCCAAAACCTGGAAGAAGTAAGGTGTCCTTCAGTAGGTAATAAATAGCTTGTGGCACATCCACACAGTGGAATATTATTCAACACTAAGAAGAAATGAATTATCAAGCCATGAAATGATGTGGAGGAACCTTAAATGAATTATTAAATAAAAGAAGCCAATCTGAAAAGCCTGCATACTATATAATTCCAACAGGATGACAGTCTGGAAAAGGCAAAATGATGGTGATAGTAAAAAGATCAATGGCTTCCAAGGGTTAGTGGGGAGGAACGGATGAGTAGGTGGAGCACAGAGGGTCTTTAGCACAGTGAAAATATTTCAAAGATGCTATCATGGTAAATACATGTTGTTATACATTTATCTAAACCCATAGATTGTACAAAACCACGAATGAATCCTAATGTAACCGTGGACTTAGGGTGATAATGACATATCAGTGTAGGTTCATCAACTGAAAGGAGTGTACCACTTTAGTGAGGATGTTTACAATGAGGGAGGCTATGCATTTGGGGAGGGGGCAGGAAGTATATGGAATGCTTCTGTACTTTCAATATTCCTGTGAATCTAAAAATGCTTTAAAAATGAATTATTTAATAAAAAATAAATATAATTTAATGTTTATTTGAAATTCAAATGTAACTGTTTTCTTTCTATGCTGTTGTTAAACTGACAATCACCTAAATATGGTTTAATCTTGGTAAATGTTCTCTGTTTTTGAAAAATAAATGTGTATTCTGTTGTTGAGTGAATTTTTCCCTAAAAATTAATTGTTTGGTTGATAGTGTTTTTCAGTCTACCCTATTTTTACTAATTATTGCTTACTTGCCTTATTAATAATTAAAAGAAAGGTATTGACATTTATTATATTCATGGATTTGTGTATTCTTTCTTCGGCTTTTATCAGTTTTTGCTTCAAGTATTTGAAGCACTGTTACAAATGAGTAAGTATTTAGAATTGTTGATTTTTCTTGAAAAATTGACCCTTTATTATTACAAAACGAGATCATGTATCTTGAATAAATGTTCTTTGCTCTAAATATATTTTGGTATTAATAGTATAGCTTCTTTAGTTTTCTTTTAATGAGGTTTAGCATGGCAGGGTTCTTTACTTTTTACTATTATCCTTTTACTTTTATTCTATTTTTGTCTTTATACTTATTTATTTTAAATACTTTATTTATTTATTTTTAGAGAGAGGGTAAGGGAGGGATAATGAGAGGGAGAGAAACATGTGTGATTGTCTCTTGCCCACCCACCACTAAGGACCTGGCCCACAACCCAGAATGTGCCCTGATTGGGAATCAAACTGGCGACCCTTTGCTTTGCAGGCATTGTTCAATCCACTGAACCTCACCAGCCAGGGCTGTGTCTTTATATTTAAAATGAGTTTCCTATAGCATATAATTGGGTCATTCAATATACCTATTTGCCTATTTCTTTCTTTTAATGAGGAAGGTTAGGCTATTTTCATTTGATGTGATTATTAACATAATTAGGTATGTCTATTATCTTGATATTTGTTTCTATTTATCTTATCTGTTCTTCATTGTAGATTTTTTCTTATTTTTCTGGTATCTTGTGGATTAAATGTATTTTATGATCCATTTTGTCATCTTTTTTTTGTTATAACTCCTTGTTTGGTTATTAAAGTGGCTGTCTTAAGATTTTACATCATTAACTCATTATAACCTACTTGGAAGTGCTATCATAGCATATCATGTAAAATATGAGGATATTAACATGATATACTTTCATATTTTCCCTCCGTCATAGATTTAACTTCTGTATATGTTATAAACCCCATAATACTTTAGTATTTTTTTCTAACCTGAAATGTAAGTCCTCAAAATACAGGTACAGTATCTACTTTGCTCACTGCTTAATGCCCATTGCCGACCATACAGCCTTATATAAAATAATTACCCAATAAGTATTTTGGGGGTGAAGCAATAAAAGAATGAATGAAAATACATTTTTTAAAATTAATATTATTTTTGTATTCATCCCCATAAAGGCTTTCATGGACACGTTTTTGAACTTATAGTAGAATGCAATGATAAGAACTATTTTAATATACTTCTTTGATCCTTTTATCTATGTTGGTTCTCAGTCAATTTAGATTGACTGTTTTTTCTCCTCAGTATGGTGCATCTTTTTCTGCTTCTTTGCATGTCTGAAAAACTTTGATTTTATGCCATGTGTGGTGAACTTTACCTTGTTTGATGTTCGTTGTTTTGTATGTCTATATATAGTCTTGAGCTTTATACTGGGACACAGTTGGATTACATATTCACAGTTAGATCCTTTAAGTCTTTTAATATTTGTTTTGGTGGGACCAGAATAGCATTTAATCTAGGGCTAATTACATTTTATTTCTGAAGCAAACCCCTTCTGAGTATTCTAACAAACATCAGTGAATTACAAAGATTTCCCTTATGACTTCTTGGAATGTTCACTGTCCCCAGCATTATATGAGCACTTGGTAGTGGTCCCTTTAATTCTTTTGGATGGTCCTTTCTTCTACTTAAGGTAGAATTCTCAAATGATGGATCAATCAGTATTCTGCAGATTACTTTAGGGAACCCTCTGTTGATCTCCAGAATTCTCTCTCTATTAGGCTCTTTGCTATGCAATACTCTCCCCTGTCAACTCTAGCTTCCTAGGTTTCCCTGGATCCTTAGCTCTCTCTCTTTCAGCTCCACCAAGTCTGCCTAGTATTGACCTATTGCTTGGTAACTCTCAAGGCCGTAATCTGGGACAACCCCGGGGTTTACTTCAATTGTCTTGTTTTGTACATGTTCTAATGTAATGGTGTCATCCAACATATTGTCACTCAGTAATTTGCTTTTTTTTTTCTCAATAATACAACTCCTGCTTCTTTCCATGCTGTTATATGCAAACTAATTCATAATTTTTAGTCACTGCATCATGTTCCATAATTTAACTATAATAGTTATTTTACCCCTCTTCTTTTTCATGAACATTTTGGTTTTCCCATATTTTGCTATTGTAAGCTAGATGTTATGAATACCCATGTAGATGCTTTCTTATGCAATTATTTGGGTAGTTCTCTTGGCTAAATAATAATGAGTGGCCTTTTACATTTACAGAGTCAAATTTCCTTTCATTGAGGCCATGCCAATGACACTTTCCCCACAAAATACAGAAGTATAGAAGTACCATTCCTTCACAGTTTTATCCCAGATTGATAAAATACCATATATTATTTCATCTTAATGACACATATGTTCACCTATTTGCCCATTTTCAGTTAGTATGTTTTATTATTATTTTTAGAAGTATACATTCTATATATTTCTATATTTTTAAATATGTCTGTTAAAATTGTTATATGTTCTAAATATTTCATACTGTCACTTTTTGTGTCTTATTTAAGAAAATTTTTCTTGAAGTTCATAAACATACATTAAAATATTTTCTTCTAGTACATTTTGGTTAAGGTTTACACATTTAAGTTTTGGATAAACCTATAATTTATTCTTGTGAAAGCTTGAACTAAGGTTCTAAATTCTTTTTTTCCTCCCCAAATACTGTATATAGGCACCTATATTAATGAAATTAACTGTGATCTCTTGGCTCAGTGTGGTTTTTAAAAAGCTTAGAGCCCTAGACAGAATCGTTCTACTTCCCCTTCCTGAAAGTAATCTCAGATAACTTTTGATCTCAGGTAACTCAGGTACTTGATAACATGTCAAAAACTTCACATTTCATTTTAGATTTCACCCTTCCCAATTTTTGGGGCATAGGGTACAGGCATAGATCAATATGCTAAGTTCCCAGGAGCATACATTAGTTAGTGTGTACTAACTAATAATTCAAGAGTTTCCCTATTTTATGCACATTGTGAACTTTCCTTTTCTGGGAGGGTTTACAAAGCTTAAGGATACAGTTGAAAGGAGTTGGAAGAGAGGATGAAATTATTTAACTGCCTCTAAAGACCACAGTCCCAGAAGATTTTTATCTTTAATAAAAGTATACCTGTAAATGATTGCACCTCACCATCCATTTTCACCCACATGTGGCTGATGAGTAAGTGAAATGGGGTTTGTTAAACATAAAAGCAAAGCAATTAGAAGAACTGCAAAACAAAGATCGGCACCCATTATCAGACAGAGGAAATGGTGTGCCTAAAGAGGTATTTGCTTTTTAACTAGTTTCAATCTCCTGCAGGTTATGAAATGATATTCTCTGCTTATTTTTCTTCAGTAAATGTCTGCTATGACATTTCTGTTTACAGATGAATGGGTTTCAATCTTGAAATGTTTATTCTCTGCCTCTACTATAGAAAGAAAAAGATTTTCCTAGCTTGCCTCTGGGAAAGCAATATGGTTTGCATTTGTATTCTGAACTAGACTAAAGGAGGAGGCATTGAAACAAGGAATTACTCTATGTGTCTGATTGGATTGCAGCTTTGGGAGCTGCAAAGCAGGTTTCATCCTAATAAAAAGAGCAAGGAAGCAAGACAGGTTATATACTTCTCCACAGTGGGAGAAAGGTAACATCTAGGACAGTAAATGAATGGATGAATAATTTTCAGCACTGCTTTGTGCCTTTTTATCTCAACTGCCATTCTAACATATTGAGCTGAATGTTCAACCCTTAGATCCAAATATAGAAATATTTATTATTGTGCCATTTTGGATCTAGCTTTTAAAAGTCTATCTATTAAATATTCAGCACTATAGAGCTATTTTTTAAGAAAAAATGAATTATAATTATAATACTGCAATGAATTTTACTATTGCAAAGAATTTTTTCCTACTTTGTAACATAACATACAAGTTATTAGTAACAACAATAATGACAGACATCTTGTTACTGATGAAAATACAAGTTCTGGCAATAAATGGAGATACATTTAACCTAAAGCTTTCTTAGTTTGTTTCAACATATAGGTCAATAGTTTTAGATTTTCTTGGTTTGTTTCAACATACAGGTCAATACTTTTAAGTTTGTCAGAGTCTAGGAGATTCTTTGTTTAAATGTCTTTTATGGATGGACTTTGGGTGCTAATGTAACACAGCAGACAAGGGCCATTCAAGTGGCACCTTGGTGCATGACCCAACAATCAGCATTGGAAGAAACATATTTTTATTTATAATATTCCAACCTTGCAGTGAGTACCTGGGAGCACTTCAGCTCAGAGCTCTGTTCTCCCATGAGATCCAGCATTTCCCTTGCTACCCACCAGGCTATAAGGCCCCAAAACCAGAAGTTCCCCATTCCTTATTTGAATTTAAGCCAACTGCACAAACAGTTCTCCAGTTCCCCTGGAAGATACCAAGGTCTCCATCCTCATGCGGTTGCTCTCCTTCAGGATCTAGGGTACGTTGGTTATAATCATGTAACAGTCCAGGAAAGCATGTGCCATGTTACGTTGGATCATGGTGAAGTCCAGGAAAGGCACAAGTCCCAAGAGTCCAGACAGAGTCCGGGTTTGGAAGGCAGTGGTCAACATCTTGCAAGGAAGAGTTCTCGATGGCCTCTGAGTCAGCTAGCGTGGGCACAATTAGAGTAGCGGTATGTCTCCTTCCTTACTCTCTGGTGAGATCTTGGCTACAAACTACATAGCTGCTTGCTCACTTCTCCCTTCTCACTGCAGATCAGCTTCACTACAAACTGCCTAACTGCTATATCATGGCTCTTTCTCCCATACACTCGCTCCACCCTGGTGGTAAGATAGGAGCATGGCTACCAGCAGCATGGCTCCTTCCTTCTCTACCAGCCGCCCACCCTTAATTGCAGTCCTGACCCGGAGCCTCCTGTGTGACTTCATCTCCAACGCCTCCCTGTATGAGCTACATTTGCCAGTTTTCTGTATAGTCTACATTCTCTCAGCTGCCATTCCCAGTCAGGGCAAGAGTAACTCAGTGATCCAGGGGGAACCACCTCCCCTGGCTACTTCACATCAGGAGTCAGAGTCAGAATACAGTCTGAAAGTCATGCCCACCTTGTCCCAAGGCTGTAGCACAGCTATTAACACAGGTATTAAACTAGTTACCAAGTTGCCATAGTAATTCAAAGTACTTTAATCCTATCCTCCACTCTCCCTTATCTCCCAGACAAGGTTTGTGGAGGCTTTGGGGGCCCCTCCCTCAGTCTACGCCCCATTTCAATAATATGGAGTACATATTTGCAGAAGAAAACAATTGTTAATAGCTTATATTTTCCATTATTAAACAATCAATTTTACTTTAAAATATGTTTAAACTGCAATAGAAGAAAAATATATTTATTTGTGATATTATTTTTCAGAAATGAATGCTATGAGTATTGTGGTAAAATTCCTTTAAGTTAATATTATATTCTTACCATTTTGAATATCTTGGTATATGTTATTGATGCAGGAAAAACTATTTCCAATGATAAATCTTACTTATTTTACTTTGCTTTATGATATAACTATTTGCACATCAATATAAAATTTTTATAAACCACAAAATGTTGCTTTTATAAATATAAAAAAATTGTCATTATAGTTACTATCAAGAAGCTCTGCTATAATTTATTTACTCTTTATTTTGGACATTTAGTTTTCTAAAGTGAGCTTTTAAAAGTATAAGTGATGCTACAATAAACTTGCCTACTTATGAAAATCACTGGGCAAAAGGCCATTGGCATTGTTAAGGTTTCTGATAAACGGTGACAACTCATTTCCCCTACATTTGCCACAAATACTGGTGGTGCTCACTGTGGCCTTACTCGTATGACAGGAGGAAGCTGGGGGCTGTTTCCCAGGTTAACTTTGAGCTTTCCTGCCATACATACTCAAAAACCTTTGTTGTCTGAAATACAGAGACACAGGAAAGTTGATTCTTTGATCTTTCAAAATAGCTGAAGAAAATTATAGCAGTAACCATAGTATTGAAAGGAAAACTTTTAATTTTCAAGAATCCTGCTTTTTAAGAGAAGAAAAGAATTCATCACAAGTAAAAACTCACACGCCAGGACAGTACGTGAAGTGTCTCCATGCAGTGCACAAACCACATAGACACATATGCAAGTAGGGCCTCGGGCGCATGCCATCTCTCTCGTATCATCTAAATTCTGTGCCCATTTCAAATTATTTTATTTCACATTCTGCAGGTTTTAATCCAGTTTTTTTTGTTTGTTTTAATCTAATTTTATCCTTAAGGAAGAATTAGAGTGGTTTATTTTCCTTGGACCATTCACCTTCTTAGCAAGAGAGTCGTCCTCCCAACAACAGCACAAACACTAACAAAGGAGAAAATGTGGTATGAGATGACTTGCTCATGGTAATCATCTGATAATTGATCAGTACATATTATTGAACTGAATAGTTTTTTTTTTTTTTTTTACATAAGTAACTGGTATCAAGAGAGTATGTATATGTAGCCCAAAACTGAAGAAAGGGAAATTAATTTAATAATAAATTCCATGAACATTTCCCAGTGAGTTGCTAGAGATAGGAGCATAATTTCTATTCCTGATTTTTAATTCTGCTACATTGTGAATACTCGATCAACAGAAAGTTATAATTGTTAGGGTAAAAAAACCTCTTCATTATGATGTGGTGTGAGTATAAATTTGGTGGGTTTAAAAAAATATTCATATTCACAACAAAATATAACTCCGTTTATATTGTAAATGAAAATTTTGTATTTCTATAAATTGAGTTTCTTTTTAAAAAAACCACTTAAATCAGTGTAAACAATATATGATCTTTATTTCACATATTCACATAAAAAAATTAAGGTTTAATACTGCCCCTGTATTGGGTCATTGGCTATTTCATATCTTTTTAAGGTGTTTTTAGCATAGTGGTTACTAAACTTAATTTTTTATAGAAAAAAATGCATTTTATTTGAAAATAAAAATCTAAAGTTCGAAGACAAGTATATTGAGATATCACTTATTATTCTTATTTGACCTATGATAAGAAAACCAGGGTGGCAGGACCTATGTTGAAATGCACAGGAACTGGAAAATTTAGCTACTCACTTAAAAAATGTTCCAGAAAGCTGCATCTGTCTTATCATGAACTGACCTTGAGCAAAAATCCTTTGAAGCTTCCTTACTGTAAATACTTTGAAAATAAACGCATTATACAATCGTTATGTCCCAAACTGAAAATTGCTTTCCTCCTCATCCACCAAACATGTTTCTTTCCCATTGTTTATCATCTCATAATTAGCACCATACATCTGATTTCTCCTGCCTACAATATGATGGGCGTCCCAGGCACCTGTATTTTCTTTCCTTTCCCACAGCCACCAGTCTTGTCTTTTACTTTCTGCCAGGCATTCGCATCCATCCACTTCTCTATATGCTCCAAGTCACTCTACCTGACTAGGTCATCTGAATTATTACAAGCCATCTGCCTCCAGTATTGATTTTCCTCTCTGTTATTTGTACAACATAATCAGAGCTATTCTCCAACCTGCAATCATGATCATATCCTTCTGGTTAAAACCAATTAGCAGCTAACTATTGATCTTAAAATAGTACCCAACTTCATGGCATGGCTTGTAAAGATTCTTGATAGCTATTTTCTACCCTAAATTCAGTCTCATTTCTGGTGTTTCACATAGCCACTGACTTCCAACCCCACTTTCTTCACACATCCATGATCCCACCAACTTTTCCAGCTTTTGTAAACTTTCAGCTTCTAGAATCACACGAACTTTCACACCCCTGGGCACTTGCACATACTTTTCTCTGCCAGAAAATTTCTTGTCCTGCCAGGAGAATTCTAATTCCTCATTTTTTAATATCTTATCTTCATTCATGCTTTAAGCTAGTGGATTTGAAGAAATGTTTCATGAAACGATACTTACCTGTTTTATGTGCAATGCATTCTTACAGTTTCTATTCTCTTCTACTTGATTTTCTAAATTAACTTTACAACCTCTAGTTTGAAAGTATGCTTAGAGATTATTTTCTCTAGGAAGTCCTCCTTGACCCTTTTAAACTAGCCTGATGCTCCTCTTCTGTGATTACATTGGACTTTGTACCTCCTATATTATAGCCCTAGGCATCTTTTGGGGTATTATTTGTTATTTTCTGTTTTTCTAAAGAACAGCATGTATGCAGAGTAGACACAGTGTCTGTCTTCCTTCACATTCTGCATTCTGCATGAGTATGCTACCAGTGATATGTACTTAAAAAATTTAAGTGGAATAATTTAATAATTTAATAAGTGAAATTTTGATCTTTTTAAGTTAATCACTGAAAATACCAATTTTTTTTCCCTAACCCTAAGTAAGAAACCTAGGGGTGAATGATTTCAAACATGTCTTCAAAAATAAGAAAGGAGTAGAAAAATATTTTAATAAGCTATTTTAAATTATAGTAAAGAAAAGAGAAAAAAATGTTTCTTTGGCAATTGTAAGGATGGCTATCACCTCCTTTTGTGTATGGGTTATGAATAGCGAAATGCCAACTTACACTGTGAGGATATCCTGAGAGTAATATATTATCTCTAGCTATTGTTCCCCTGGAATGCGTTCCAAGAGAAATAAGGCATGTTCTTTAACATGTAAAAGTTAAAACAATTAGTCTTTATTTTTATAAAAAAATATTTCCAAAAAGCTACATTCCAAATGTATGAGTCAGAGGGACATCACAAGTTTGTTTACTTTATATGGTGCAACTTGCAAAGTTTTTTTTTTAAGATTTTATTTATTTATTTTTAGACAGAGAGGAAGGCATGGAAAAAGAGAGGGAGAGGAACATCAATGTGTGGTTGCCTCCTGTGTACCCTCTACTGGGGACCCTCACCTGCAACCCAGGCATGTGCCCCGACAGGGGAATCGAACCAGTGACCCCTTGTTCGCAGGCTGACTCTCAATCCACGAGCTACACCAGCTGGGTCTACCAGGAATTTTTATACACATTTGTGACAATGATTTTAGTCATTTATAACTCTGCTTTAAATCTTAATAGTGAATTGACTGAGAAAAAACATTGGGGAAACCTTCAGCAATTTGAGGGATATCTCTTTTATGGTTTATTTTCATCGGCTTAAACACTAACTTATGGAAAATTCAATCCATAAGGTTTTACTAAATATATCACCAAGATATTTTTTTCAAAAGAACTTTAAAAGTGAATGTTTGCTCTCCAAATAATACAGTCAAACATCAAATAACCTATTTGTTGTGTTAAGCCTTTCCTCACACCAAGTGCATGGACAGATGGATTAGTACAATGAAATGGATATAGTTCTACATTCTTTTTTTCTTAAAATCACTATGCACTCTATAGACAGTATTAATTCAAATTTATTTTTTCATATAATGAAATAATTTGAGAAGGCCAAACATGGAAAAACTTATGTTTAAGGAAAATTCTTTAACTCTCAGCTAAATAATAATGATCTCATCAGTGTCACTTCGGATAATCTTCAAGAAACGAAAACTTCACTGAAACTTGTTTAAACAACAAGGAAATGTATTATCTCACATAACAGATATCCAGAGGTAAGTTGGAATATAGGTTTTCTAATTAGGAAATTCAATAATAGTGTAAATATGTGCTCTTATTCAGTCTTTCATATCTGCTTTCTTCCATTGGCTGGTGGCAACATGGCTTTGGCATTTTCTTATGCAATAATGTCCAGAAAAAGAAAATAATATATCACTTGTTTTACATTTCTTAGTAGTAAAAAATATCCTACCCTATTCTACCCTAGGTAGAATATAAAAAATATTCTACCCTAGCAATTCTTTTCTCTCAGACATCTCACTGGTGAAAATTAGGTTACGTGCTTTTTCATGAACCAAGAGTTGGCAAGGGGAATGAGACTGCCTTTCGAGCAATACTTGGGTTGGAGATCAAGTAGGTGTTCTCTGTGCTTACAGCCAATTCATGAAGAGCAGCTGTCTGAATAAGACTAGAGATTTTGGGGAAGGGATAGTAAGAATAAATGCAGGATAGGCAAAAGAAACAGAAAAAAAATAGAGTGCCAACAACAGTGCTATATATATACACATATATATATCACTAAGTTAATAATAAGTTAATATTAATTACATGAATATTAACTACACAAAGACTTTTTTGTAAAATGCCTTAAGTTTCGTTGTTACAGAAATTATTATTATTTTTTTAAATGTAGTTAAGGAAATTATCGTCTCCATGTGTGTGTGTATGTGTGTGTTTCCTGCACCCTCAAACCAGCTTTTCTGGGCTGTGGGTAATCAGTTACTAGTGCAAAAGGAGAGGAATTGGATAAATTGAGAAAATAATTGATAAAGACACTTAAAGTCCATGGTAGAAGTTTAAACTTTATTGCAGAACCATTGTTAAACTTATTGAAGTGAGTATAGAGTTATGCAATTTTATGAACTAAACACGTGAGTCAGAAAATTTTTGCCACTCTTCTTCAATGGAGTGACACGCTTATCTTGTTTATTCCATATGTCTGAATCTATGTTTAACTTCAATTGTTGATTTTCATCTTCTGATAAGAAAAACGTGAACTTTTGAAAAATGATCTCCTGATTCCATTTTCCCCACTCCCATTTACTTGGCTAACAGGAAAATTGAAATTACAGTTGATCCTAAAAAAAAAATGTGGGGGTTAGGGAAACTGACCCCTATGCAGTAAAAAATACACATATATCTTTTGACACCCTCAAAACTTAGTTTTCCTTTGTTGTCCACTGGGGATTGGTTCCAGAAACCCTGTGAATACCAAAATCCACTGTCATTCAAGTCCCCCATATAAAGTGCCATCGATCATTGCAGTGAGGCCCCCTCATTCACAGGCTTGAAGCCACTGATCCAAAGCATTACAGGTATTTATTTTTTAAAATATGCCTGTAAGTGGACCCATGAAGTTCAAACAGGTGTTGTTTTAGGGTTGACTGTATAAAATGAGAGGGTGGTACTGGAATATTCTTTCAATTTAATTTTTTAGAGTATTTTTATTATTGTAGCAATAATAAATATTTTTAAAATAAAAAAATATATATATGTGAATTTCTTCCACACCATTCATTACTCCTTTGATGGACACTAAAGTCCATAAAAGAGTAAGGGTAAAAGGGGAAAAAAACCCAGATTTTTTAAAATGGAAAGCTCATTCACCTATAAAATGTGAAGATTTGATCAAACTATCTCTGGTCTTTTACATGTAAATTTTGATTATTGCAACTAAGTCTGGTTAAAAGCAAGAAATAATGTAAGATGTTTTACTTTTATCATTTTTATTCTATGTAGAAAAGCTTGTAAAGTTAGTTTTGAAATTTACATTACTAAATAATTTATGCTGTACATAAAAAATGGATTTTAGCCCAGTTGATTTCAGTGAATTAAAACTATCTAAGAAATAAGAAAGGCACCTATGTTTCAATTCATAATATTGTCCAAGTTTCCAAAATAACTAGGTATAAATAATAAAGTTGTATTTGATTAATCATACTTACAATGATATATAGAAAAGTACACATTTAACACATGATTAATCACTATTGTAATTTAAAGTAAAAATGCAAAGTGTATTAAGTGAAAATTACTATCTATATGTATAATTTTGTTGTTCTGGCACATGTGTGTATGTATTAAACTGGGCATTAAAAGAAGTGTACATAAATTATTTAGTTTATTTATTTTTTACTCCTCTTTTTATTCTTTAGTTAATTAATGGTAAATTCAAGTCAACATGACTAAGATACTTGCAAGGATATGTACTTTTCTTCTTACTTCACCCAGGTAAATTCTTGTCATATTTGCATTTCTCATCATGAATTCATTCTAAAAGGTTTGTTGTTATGTGATTATCTTAACTGCCCCCAGCACGATATCTTGCAGAACTCTTTATTCCTTCTTCCTAGCATTTACTTCATTTATTTTATTGTATGAGCAGAATCTGTTTCGCCCACTACTGTAAACCTTTGGAAGACAACCACTGTCTACTGTGCCTGTGAATGAATATGATCTAAGGGCTCCCCAAATTTTGGGGGTGAAGCAATAAAAATGAATGAAAAGAGAAATTTTTCATTTTTTAATTTAATAATGGTTTTGTGCTGTTCTTCACAAAAATAATCTGAAATGGTAAAGCTGTAATGGACAATTTCCTAACATTTAAAGTTTTTTATGTTCCATAACACTTAAAACAAATCACTAATAAATGCTAGTATAAAGGATATGTATCAATTTAGTATTTTATAAATTTTTTAAAAAGGCAAGCTATTGATGTCACCCCTTCCTTTTCACCTTTTATTTATCTCTTCCTCACACTTAGGCACTGGGGTGATTCAGTCTTCATTATCTCTTTAATTCATCCATCTCTGTTTTTCCTATTCTGGTTTGCTTAATTTCTTTTTTTTAATATATTTTATTGATTATGTTATTGCAGTTGTCCCAATTCTTGTGCCTTTGCCCCTTTCCACCAGCAATTCCCTCCATTCCCTCCAGCAATCTGCCCCTTAGTTCGTGTCCATGGGTCGTGCAAATACTGCATTTTGCCGTGTATAATGCACACTTTTTGCCCAAATTTTTGAGGGAAAAATAAGGGTGCACATTTTACATGGGAGGTACTAATTCCATAAATTTCTTACCAGTGCATAAAATTTCTTGTACCTTATATATATTCTTGTATTTTGTAATTATTTGTTACATAAAACTTCTTGTACCATAATATGTTCAAAAATAAATGCTAAAACTCCTTTATAATACAAAAAGTATCCAATAAATAAATAAATAAATAAATAATAAATAAATAAATAAATAATTGAATAAAAAAATGAGAACGAAAGTTTTTTTTCCTGAAAGTTTGGGCCAAAAATGTGGGTGCGCATTATACGCGTCAAAATAAGGATAAGTTCTTTGGCTTCTCCATTTCCTAAATTATTCTTAACCTCCCCTAGTCTATTTTGTAGCTACCAGTTATGCTTCTTAATCCCTGTACCTTTTCCCCATTGTCCCCCTTCCCCTTCCCAGTTGATAACCCTCCAAATCAGTGGTTTGCAAACTTTTTGGCACCAGGGACTGGTTTCGTGGGCAATTTCTTTATGAATGGGCAGGGGTGGGTGGGTGGGGGATGGGCAGGAGGTAGAGCTCAGGCTTTAATGGGAGCAACATTCAGTAATGCCAGTGAAGCTCCACCTCCTCGCCTGCCACCCACTTCCTGCTGTGTGACCCAGTTCTAACAGGCCACAGTACCAGTCCGAGGCTCTGGGAGTGGGGTACCCCTGCTCCAGATGATTGCCATGTCTGTGATTCTGTTCCTGTTCTGCTTGTTTCCTTAGCTTGTTTTTTAGATTCAGTTGTTGATAGTTCTGAATTTATTGCCATTATAATGCTAATCTTTACTCAAAACAAGAAAAGACTGGTTTCAGAGGTCTCTTGTTTCTTTCGTGATCCACTTATTTCTCATTAGTGTTACTAGAATTGTTTTCCTATCACATATATTTGTTTAATATTTTCTCTCAACTTACCCTGAATTGAACATGAAGCTCATACTTGGAACAGTTTTAAGGACCAATCATAATTTAAACATCTTTTCATCCTGTTCATTCTTCTGCACATTTCAGACCCTACATGTTAACTATGTTCAACCCTTCATTTATTTCCACATTTTATTCTTTCAGAACTGTTCTTTCCCCCATGACTATTCACAATACTAGCTCCTTATTTCTTAATGCTCAGTTTAATGTTTTTTCCTCATCAAAGAGTTCTTTAGAGCAGCAAATACCAGGAACAAAGAAGCAAACATCAGATGACATGGGTTGTAATTTCAGACTCTGTACTTATGTGATCTTTTAAAGAGAAGACCTTTATTCTTTATTGAGATACCATGCTAGGAGTTATGAAGACTTTCTGTTGGAATGCCTTTGGAAAGCAGAATAGCTTTAGTTTAATAACTTGCACTGCAAAGAAAATCATTAAAGAAATTAATATCAAAGTCCAAGCATTAGTTCAATGTCCATGATCTTCACAGGAAGGTCTTCTGGAATAGAATACGCTTCTATACAGCTGAGATATTTAAGGTTGCTTGATTTCCTTACCATCACTCCACTGAAATCTTCTGGTGTAATCCCACATAGCAATTCAGTCTTCATTGTGACTGGTCAGGACTGGCCTTGACACCTTTTGTCTACCTGTGACCTCTTTGTTGTTGGGCACCTCCTCTGCCACCGTGAGTGCCCCTTGCTAATTTGGAACCTCCTCTCTGCGAATAACCAGCTGGGTCTGCCATAGGGAGGAGCAGCCCCACAACCTCTGGATGGAGCAGCACCTCTTACTCCACTACCCCTTCCTCTGGCTCCAAGTTGAAAATCTTTGTAACCATACTGTGGGTCTTCATACCCACCATGATAGTTAAAGTAATCATAGCCATAATAATCATAATATTAATATCCATAATAATCTAGAGGATATCCATAACCACCTATGCCCACACCCTTGACCTATTGTTGGAGTGAGCATATGAGGTGCACCACAGTAGTAGTGATCATCATAGATTTGATTCTTTGCTGCTTGCCTCTTAGCTTTTCTTTCTTTCCTGTTCTGATCTGGTAGCTCAGTAAAAGCAGTTTCCATATTTTATCCCTCCAAGTCCTTACCATTCATTTCTTCCATAGCATTGACAGCGCCATCTCGCTCATCAAAATGAATGAAAGCATAATCTTAGTTTCTTCACTCATCCTAGTTTCCCAAACTGATTAAATGCCTTTTCTAAAATTGTTTCTTTTTACTGTATTGGCAAGGTTGCTTACAAACAGCACTGTTACTTTTGCCACGGCCTCTGGATCAGGGACTTCTACAGGATCAGCCCATTCAACAGTCCCAGCATTTCCCCCAGACCTTGACTTCACCTCTCGTTAACCTACGAGTTGACTGAACCGCCATATTGCAATCTTCATATTCAAGAAAGCTAAAACTTTTGTTTTTTGTTGTTTTTTTCTCGTTGTCTGGCTGCTGGTATGAAATGATGTCTTTAAGACCCTCTGTTACTTTGCTAAATTCTTCACAAATTTGTTCCTTGGTTTTATTCTCAGGAACAGAGCCCACCAAAAGCCTGTTGTTGGCAACTGAGATGCAGACAACAATGTGTTTCCCAGAACAAATTTCATGATTACTATACAGTTTAACAGCCTCCTGAGCTGTTTTTGTATGAAAAGTGACAAATGCATAACCTCTATGGAGATCTGTGAGTGGATCCATCATTAGACGTGGATCTCATATAGGTCCAACTTTCTCAAATAATGGAACAAATTTGTTCTCAAACAGATCCTGGGATATTCTCCACAAATATATCTGTGCCAACAGAAGGCTGTTGACCTGAATAAATGGAATCTGGGGGCAGTCCCCCATAGTTCCTCCATCCAGTGTCACATCAAGTGTGTAGCTTGTTCTTTCCAAGAGAACCTTAGTTTTTGCCTCATCTGGTCCTTTGCTAGGGTGCGCTACCTTGGGCCCCTGTTTTTTTCTCTGCCTGTAAGTCTTCATAACTCCACATAAAAAGGCACTTTTGTTCTGAACATGAGAGAGATCACTCTCTTTAAACTGGTGAAGAACAGCCAATGCACCATCATTACTGAATTCTTTTAAAGCTTTGATAGTTCTTCCATCTAAATCACTGTGTGTAACCAGCTGGGCGGGTACAGCCAGGCTGGTCCCACACCATGGCTGATTAGCCTCTCCAGGTAGTGTCTCACACTCCTGTACCTATGTGATTGGATCTTGGAAGCTTCTTTGTTTAATATAAAACTCAGTTTCCACATATGTAAAATGACTATTTAAAATAAGAAATAAATAAGAAAGAATTGCTATCCTCTGTCCCTGTTTCTTTATTTTTAAATGTTTTTATCTGACCTAAAGTTTTTCTTATGTATGTATTTTAAAGCCAGTTATTTATTTTTCTGACTTCACTGGCTCTGTGCAGAAAATTTATATCATACGCATTTTTAACGTCTCATTATATAGACACAGTAGGTATATAATTAATTCTTGTTCAGTTAAAATGTTAACACCAAATATTTTGTCCAATCAACATATCAGCACATATTGATATATGCCAAAATGAAAGTACTTAAATACTTCACTGATAAATTCTAAATTCATCAGTTGTAGGGTCACTTTAGAATGTATTTTTTTACTATTATTTACAAACACTTTCTATGAGTTGCAAATATTTAGTACACTAAATGAAACCTCAACATTGTCTGTCAATGTCTGTCATTGTCTGTTCTCTGTCAAATCTAAAATCTTCCAAAACTTTTAAAATATATATTCTTAAATTCATCCATATAATATTTTTCTGAAAAACATATTCTTCCCAGAATGATATTCTATCATATTCTTTTTTTATTTTATGAAATGGCATATTGCTTAACTTTATAGTTAATATGGTTTAAAATAGTCTCCAACATAATGCCATATACCTCGCAAATGACAAACGATAGTGCTGAGGGGATTCTCTGTGCTTGAACATAAAGTGAAATTATCAAAGTAGCAATGACTACGATTTTTCAGCAAATTAGAAAGAGCAAAAATATCACAAATCTCAAGAAATGGCACAGAAAATGGCTATTTCTTTTTTCATTATGCCTTCAGGAAACAAATCAAATGCAAGCTCTAGACTTATTTTATAATGGCTATAATCTATTATTTTAACTGCTGGGGAAAAGCTATGATGAGATTTAGCTAAATATCTATAACCATATTGGGTATAACAATAACAATAATAAATGTTTCTGTCTGAATTGAAGTTGTGCTAATTATTGAAGAGTGCTTTAAATTACAGCACTGATAATTTCCTATATTGATATTTCTTTAACATAAATTATTTTCTCTGACATTTGTTTGGATATCAAGGCCAAGAAAATTTGAAGATCATTTATAATCTGTATTATTCTACTATGCACCATTGCAAGTTTACTATGGAGCATTCTTAATCTGACCCATGCCAACACCCCAAGTCCCTTTGTCTGGCCTAGGCTTATGAATAGAATCCAGGTAGTGTACAGAAAAAAGAAAATTAAAGGTAGAAACACAAGATTTCTGACAAATGTTGTTTCTGGTTTCAGTTTTTCTTTCCCCCTAGTTCTGATTATTTGCCTGTCCTTGGGCTTAATTAGCCATTGCTATATCCTTATACTAATGCCTGCACTTTACTTAAGTCAAGCTGTTTTCTATTACTTGCAGGTAGTTCTAACTAATATATTCTCTGTGTAAGTACTTTAAAGGATTAGGGAAAATGTATTTTAAATGTTTTGAACAGTGCTTTGCATGCAGTCAGTATGCTTTCTTATGATTATAATTGCCCATATTTTAGAATGTCCATTGGTTTACTGTAAAACTATTTTGTAAAAAAAAAATTAAAGCTAGACTAGAGTTCTGTCTGGATGTCTGTCCCAAAATTACCAACAGTAAAACAGACTGTTGATCCTAGGGATTTCATAATACTTTAAAATTGACATTAAAATGTTTGTAGGGAAGTAAATGGCAACATCTCTACCTAGTTTTCCTCCAAAACTCTTCTCCTCTTAGATAATTAATTTTACAGATTTATGTTGCTGCTAAGGGATTTTATGAAACACGATGGGCATAGTTTTATTGTGTATATTCCCCTTGTAGTGTAGGAACTTGAAGTGTTACCATTAACAAGAGAAACCTGGTTCTTCTTACCGACACAGTAAAGAATTACAGATCAGCAAGCCTATGAGTGAGCAGGAAGTTTATTAGTGCTCAGTTCTAATGGAAGCGCAAGAGCAACGGTGGCAAGAGCAGGGTGACCAGGGGCCTCCTGGTCAGAGGCCAATAGGCCAGGGAACCCCGTGAGGCAAAAAGGCTGAGAGACAGAATCCTTTGTTCCGAGGACTTACACAGAAGGTAGGATGGTGGCAAAGGAGTTATATTTTGATTGACAGGTAAATGTGGTGCCAATTTCCCCCCTGGGAGACATGACTACTTGAACTTAGACATGTGTGGGGGTCTGTTAGCCCCAGTCCTTATCTTGCTCCAGACTCTATTTGTTCATTTTGTATACATGATGGGAGGTAGGCAGTTAACCAAAGTTGTTTTATGGGCCTTTTCTTTGGGCACTGTAGACCCCTCCCCTTTCCCTTGCATGCCTTGGGAGGAATACACAATCTCAAGGTTTTCCATTTCCCAGCCAGTGGAGATGATACACGCAGACTTTTAAAAGCTCCCCCCACCCCTCACTATCGTAGTTTTGCTTGTGTTGTTTGGAACACCTGGCAGTCTTATCGAACCAGGTTCAGGACTGCTGGGTCTATAGGTAAAACATGTCTTCCTTTGCTTTTAGCCTCCTGTATTTATTAAGTTTTTTGTTAGATTGTAATATTGAGGGCTCTGCCTTTATTTCCTCTCTGGCCACTCATTCCTAGCTGCTATACAAATTCTAAAAGGTGTTGCCTGGCAACCAAGACGCTGGCCGCTGGCTTGGCAAGCAAGAGCAGTGCAGTCTCAGAATTCTTCTTCTCCTACCTCCTGCATCAGTACCTTTAGGATCCCAGGGTTCTAGCAAGAAAACAGTGAAGGTACATGAGTATGGTGACTCTCCAGGTAGTGCTTCATGCCCCTGAAATCTAAGAGAAATACAGGTCTCCAAAGAATTTAGTACAAAGCAAATAAGTACACAACATATACTAACCAGGTGACATCCAAAATTACTACAATTTGATTCAGTTAAGTATTTTTTATGAACCTACTATATGACAGATAGTCTCTTAGAAAATACAGCTTTAACTATGAATATTAAGGATACTTTAAGGACCTTATAGTCTAAATGGGAAGACAGATAAAAATGACTAGAATGCAATGCATAAATTATATAATAGAGCTCTAGTCAATAGGTAGTGGGAACACATATAGAAAGGATTCAATTTCTGAATCAACAGTAAGCTGATTTTTAAGTGGTAGAATTACACTTTCCTTACCTACTACATCTTAGTTGTATATTTATTGTCTGCGCTCCAAAATCCCTGCCTATTGGTATAAAGTTGTGTTTTCTACATAGGACTGATGCCTTCAGTTGGTATATACATAAACACCAAAAGTATAAGCTAGAAGTGTTGAAAGAACACAAGGAACAAAAATTGGGTTTGATTATAGAGGAGTTACTATTTTTAATATAAATATCTTATAAAATGCTTTGCCCTCTTAAACTGTATGCATAAATAACTTTGATAAAAACTCAAATAATTTTTAAAAAAATAGCTAATGAAATCAGACTTGAGAAGTGCCAGGTCCACCCCGCCAAAAAAAAAAAAAAAATTGCTATTTTTGGTTATTCTCAAAATGTTGACAATGATACTGACTTGCCACATAGAATGAAAAGAAAACAAATTTTATTTGTTTCTCAAAGAAAGGTCATCTCAGAAAAATGTAGGACTCAGGTTGGATTTGCTCACAGTGGTAATATTTCTCTGATTAACATGTAACAGAATTTTAGTAGGTTTATGTTATCCAAGTTAGATAATTAAAAAATAAACAAAATGATTTGTGAATAATTCAGTCTTATTGCACTGTTCATTATTCATTAAAAAATAAAGCCACAATATCTGGAAACCAGAAAACTGGTGAATAGTAGTTGATATATTGTGAATAAAAAACAAATTGAAGGAAAGCCATTAGACTGAGCCAGATATTGTGATAAATTTTTTTCTTAAGTGCTTTTTACTACATTTAAAACTAGAGTGAAAATTATATTTTAACACCGGTCTCTATTCAGATAAACCCAATTTACCAAACTATCCAAGCTTTAGCTATAGGGAAGAATCTACACAGCTAATTAATTCCACTCAAGAAAGGAATATAAAATGCCAAAGTCATTAGAATAGTTTATGTCCAAAATTTAATGTGATATAAAAAGCATTAATGTGGCATGTTAATATAAAATTATTGCAAAATTAGAATACTGTCACTTAATAATAAATAATTTGGATAAACCATCAAAGGTGATTTTTTTTGTTTTATAAATAATGTGTATTTAATTTTTTTCTCATACATTAATTTTGTTTTCATATCTTGCCACATAAAACATAATGGAAATCTAATAAAACAAACCCTTTTCTAGTAACATGGATGGATTAGAAGTAAAACATGTATTAAAATGAATTTAAACAACTTTAGCTTATTTGCGAAGTTTTAAAAAGTCTCATCTATTTTTTAAGAATCATTTCTTATTTACTACTCATTTACACCATAGATAATCCACTGAGAGATGTACTTTAATCTAAGAATTAAGACATTATTTCTATGCAACTCATGAATAATCATTTTTTTAAATTACTGTAAAGATAATTTGTCTAGCAAATGAATGCTGACCAATGTGAAACAACTTTAATGTTGCTCTTTTATCTCTCTGTTGTGATAAAGAAGATAAGAATGGAGCTATCAGCTCTCAGTGTATTCCTATAGCAGATATACTCTAGGGTATTTTCTCTGATTTTCAAAACCTTGTATGCACCTTTCGAATGTTGGTGGAAACTGTGATAGCTTCTAACCAATTGAATATGGCAAGGGGGATTGGATGTCATTCATATAATTATGTTAAGTTATATTGCAAAAGTGACAGGGTTTTTCAGGTATAATTATGGTCCTTAGCCAGTTCGAAGTAGTCAAAATAGAGATTATACTGAGCAGCAGGTTTCACCTAATATATAAAAGAAGGCGTAGGCTTTCCCTGGAAGCAGACACTACAAGTGGGAGAGACTTTCCCTGTTTTGGGTTTGAAGACATAAACTGCCAGGTATTTTACCATCTCACAGGGCTGTCCAAACTTTTGATGTCTCTGGGCCACACTGGAAGAAGAAGAGTTGTCTTGGGCCACACATTAAATACACTATGCCATGTAATCACAAAAAAATCTCATAATGTTTTAATTAAATTTATGATGTTGTGTTGGGCTGCATTCATAGCCATCCTGGGCCATATGAGGCCTGCAGGGTGAAGGTTGGGCGGCCCTGGTAGAGGAAATGAATTCTGCCCAAGTCTGGGAGAGCCTAGAAAATCATCTTGTCCTAGCCCCATCTCTTGGTGAAAAACACAGCCCAGCTGACCTCTCGCCAGACTCTGAACAGAGGTCTCAGGTAAACTGTGCCTAGACATTCGACCTACAGAAAGTCAGATAATAAAATGAGTATTGTTTTACAGTGCTAATTTTTTGGTAATTTGTTACACAGCATATAAAACTAATACAAAGCCTCTTAATAAAAACTCCTAAAAACAGACCAGATGTCCTTACATTTCCAAAGCAACCTTAGGTTTTAAAATGAACTATTTTAATGCTTCATCAATCCTCACTGTAATGATAAAACAGTATATTTTTGCTGCTAGGCAACCACTTTCCTTAGTAAATTCTACTTGGAAATGGTTAATGTTTTTCAGCTCCTTCTCATTGTTTAACACATATTGATCCAAAAAAAAAAAAAAAGACTACAAAAAAATTAAAAATATAAAAGCTATGGGCAGAAACTCCGTAGTTTTCATTCACATTTCTTTTCTCTTGCCTACATAAATTTATTCCTGGCTATTTCTCTTGTTACTCACCTCAGATGTGCAGCACATCCCCCAGGCCATTTCATTTTGATTTTCCTTCTGTTTCTGCAGTGTCAGTTAGACTTTAATTGTAGAACGGCAGCAATATTATTTTACTGCGTGTCAATCTGAATGAATCCCCATCCGTTAATAAATGCTGGGATACCCAAGGCAGGTCTGTGCACTGGTTAATGAAACTGACATGGCCCTGGCTGGTGTGGCTCAGTGGATTGAGCACCAGCCTGAGAACTGAAGGGCCGCTGGTTCAGTTCCCAGTCAGGGCACAGGCTTGGGTTGTGGGCCACGTCCCTGGTTGCGGGTATAGGAGAGACCACCAGTTCGTTGACGTTTCTCTCACACATTGATGTTTCTCTCCCTCTCCTTTACCCTCCCTTACCCTCCCTCTAAAAATAAAGAAATAATATCTTTTTAAAAAAGAAAAGAAATTGATGTGGTTTCTAACTCTGTGACCTTGGAAAAACTGTTTAAGTTTTATGAAACCCCACCTTATTATATATTAAATGGGGAAGATAAGGTCTTTATCACATTGGTAATGTGATTAAAATTCACAAAATATTTAGCAGTGCATGGCACATACTAGAGTTTAGTATATACGAATCATTTCTAAATACTTACTATTTATAAGTCACTGGGCATGGCTTCCCTCTCCTGCTCCCTCTTCTGCTCTCTCAGTAAAGAGGCACATTTAATTATCACAGTAATTATCATAGTAAGAAGGCAAGATGAACTTCCTTGTTCCTATTATGTAGATGAATAAATTGCATCTAAGTAAATTGAGAGCTTTTTCAAGTTTACATAAATAGTGAAAGTCACAACTAACAAATGAACCTAAGCCTTTTAAATTCCATTTTCATTATAATTGCTTCATCTGTGTCCTCTCAACATCTAAGGCTATACCATTGAAACAATCTATTTGCAAACAATATTCAATTAAAAAAAATAAAGGAGTACATATCCCATGAAAATTTTAAAACTTCAAGTAATTTTTAAACCTGAAATAAATATACCTTGAACCATATATGTAACCCCTTTTATCGACTTCTGTTAATAGAAAAACAGATTCAAATATTGAAAAGACTAATTCAGGTTATTAAATTATGTAATGTTTGTTTGCTATTATCAGTGTAGTTTCACACGCAGTTGAAATGGATGGGCAAAAGTAGTCTTATGGTTTTTCAGATGGAAAATACAATAATTAATAAATAATAGCACAAGAATAAGCTCTGTTTTGCATACTCACAGCTGTAAACCTACTTTTGCTAACTTCTTTATTTTAAATAACTTTTTAAAAAGATAGCCCTAATGAAAAGAAACATGTGACAAAATAGAGAGAAGACTTGAAATTTACTATTTTTAATAAAATTTGTTTATTTATGTATTTTTGAGCAGATTAGGCTCACAGAGAAACTGAATGGAAGTACAGATATTTCCCATGTAACCCATGATCCTCAAACCTCCCTCACTATCAACCTTCTGCACCTGAGTGTTACATGTGTTGTAATGAATGAGACTATTTTGGTAAATCACTATCAACCAGACTCCATGGGTTACACTGGGGTTTACTCTTGATGTTGTACATTTTATGACAAATATATAATGACAAGTATACACCTTTGGAGTGCCATATGAAATAGTTTCACTGTGCTAAAAGTCCTCTGACCTCTGCCTATTATTCATCCTTCTCTTTCTTCAACTGCTAGAAATTCTGATCTTTTCACTACTTTCATAGTTTTATCTTTTCTAGATGTCACACAGTATGCAGCCTTTTCAGATTCTTTCACTTGGTAATATGCATTTAAGTTTCCCCTATGTCTTTTCATGGTTCGATAGCTCATGTCTTTTCTTTTAATTTTTTTATTTGATAGCTCATTTCCTTTTAGTGCTGAATAATATTAAATTATTTAAATGTACCACAGTTTATTCATTCATCTACTGAAGAACATCATGGTTGCGTCCAATTTTTGGCAATTTTGAATAAAGCTACTATAAACATCATTGTGCAGTTGCTTGTGTGGACATGTTTTCAGATCTTCTGGGTAATTATTAAAGAGTATAACTGCTGGGTCACATGGTAAGAGTATGTTTACTTTTGTAAGAAACTGATAAACTATCTCCTCATGTGGCTGTACATTTTGTACTGCCACCACCAATGAATGACAGTTCCTCTAGGTCCACATATTCAGTGGTGTTTGGTGTTGTTAGTGTTTTAGATTTTGGACATTCCAGTAGGTATATAGTGATATCTAGCTGTTTTAGTTTGCAATCCCCTAATGGTATATACTATTGAACATCTTTTCATCTACGTTTCTTCTTTGCCACCTGCATATCTTCCTCGGTGAGATGTTTATTTAGGTATTTTGGCCATTTTTTAATCAGGTTGTTCTTTTTCTTATTGTTGAGTTTTAAAAGATCTTTGTGTATTTTGGATAACAGTCTTTTATTATATGTGTGTTCTGCAAATATTTGAGCCATTCTTTGCTTTGTCTTCTTAGTTTTTTCACAATGTCTTTCACAGAGAAGATGCTTTAAATTTCAATGATGTCCAGCTTACCAATTAGGTCTCTTATGGGTCATGCTTTTGGTGCTGTATCTAAAAAAGTATAACCATAGCCAAGATCATTAGTTTTTCTCCTGTTATCTCCTAGGAGTTTTACAGCTTTGTATTTTACTTTTAAGTCTGTGGATGATTTTGAGTCAATTTTTGTAAAGGGTGTAAAGCTTGTAACTAGATTAAATTATTTTGCATGTGAATATCTAGTTGTTCTAGTAGCATAAAGACTATCATTTCTTCCATTGTGTTGCCTTTATTCCTATGTTAATGATCACTGACTACATGCATCTGGGTGTATTTCTGAGGTCTCCATTCTGCTCCATTTGTCTGTATGTCTAATCTTCCACCAATGCTACACTGTCTTTATTACTCTAGCTTATAGTATTACTTAGAATAAACCTTGAAGTCGGATAGTGCTGGTGCTCGACTTCGTTTTCCTTCAATATTGAGTCAACTATTTTGGGTCTTTTGCCTCTCCATGTGAACTTTAGAATCTGTTTGTCAATATACACTAAACTACTAGTTGGGGTTTGGGACTGCATTGAATCTGTAGGTGAAGTTGGGAAGAACTAACATCTTTACAATACTATCTTCTCATCCATGGGCATAGAATACCTATTTAGTTCTTTGCTTTCTTTCATTGGAGTTTTGTAGTTTTTAAATAAATCTGTGTATGTATTGTTAGATTTATGCCTAAGTGTTTTATTTTAGGGGATGTTAATGTATAAATGGTAATATGTTTTTAGTTTTAAATTCCACCTGTTCTTTGCTGATATGAAGGAAAGCGATTGACTCTGGTATATTAACCTTGTATACTGCAACCTTGTTATACTTACTTATTGGTTCCAGGATATTTTTTTTCTCAATTTTTTCAGATTTCCTACATAGAAGATTATACTGCCTGCAAAGACAACTTTGTTTCTTCTTTTCCAATCTGTATACCTTATATTTCTTTTTTCTTATTACATAAGCTAGAACTTTCACTAAAATGTTGAAAAGCAGTGCTAAGAGGAAATATTCTCATTCTGTTCTTGAACTTAGCAGGGGCACTTGGAGTTTCTCACCATTTAGTATGATCCTAGCTACAGAGTTCTTATAGATATTTCTTATTAAATTGAAAAAGTGCCCCTCTATTTCTTTTGCTCAGAGGTTTTATCATGAACACCTGTTGGGCTTTGCCAAATACTTTTTCATGTTTCTTTTGATCTAATCATGTGATTTTTATTTATTTTGTTGATATAATAGGTTACATTAATTGATTTCAAACTCGTTTGTATATCCAGAATAAATATTACTTAGTCTTTATATAGTGCTTTTTATACATCATTGGACTCAATTTGCTTATACTTTGTTGAGGATTTTTGCATCTATGTTATGAAAGATATTGATCTGTAGTTTTATTTTCTTGTAATATCTTTCTTTGTTTTAGTGATAAGGTAATGTGGCCTCATAGAATTAGTTAGCAAGTTTTCCTTCTGCTTGTATTTTCTAGAAGAGATTGTAGAGAATTGGTACAATTGTGTTCTTAGACGTTTGGTAAAATTCACCAGAGAACCCATCTGTGCTCAGTGCTTTCTGTTTTGTGAGGATATTATCTTAATTTCCTTAGCATATATAGGTCTATTGACATTGTTCATGTCATTTTGTGTGAGTTTTATGATATACATTTACAATTAATCTAAATCCACTTTCTGAAAACAATATAACACTTTACACGTAGTGTGAGTATCTTATACTAACAACATCTTCCATATTTCTCCCTCCCAGCACTTTTATCATTGCTGTCATTCATTGTACTTTTTCTTGCCTGGGAAGATTTTTATCTCTCCTATTCTAAGTGACAGCCTTGCCTGGTAGAGTAATCTTGGTTGTAATCCTTGTTTTTCATCACTTTGAATGGTTTGTGTCAATCCCTTAGGCCTGCAAAATTTCTACTGGGAAATCAGGTAACAGCAACAAATAGCCTAGGTAGGGACATAAGGAGAAAACATGCAATATAATATTATGTAGCATGAAAAACTCCCTAAATACTTGCACATAATAATTCTTTCACTTTTTCTCTTCCTGAGTTTGGAAACCAGGTAAATTACTTTATAACATGATATCAACATTTTTCAATAACTTGGGTAGCTATTACTACTTTGTTTTTAAAGTGGAATATCATAGTGGTTAGACATTTATATAACTTATAAAATGATCTCACCAATAAGTCTAGTACCCACCAGGCACTGTACATAATTATAATATTATTGACTATATTCCCTATACTGTACTTTAGGTATCTGCGGCTCTATCAGAGCTGCCAATTTGTACTTCTTAATCCCTCCACTGTTTTCACCCAGCCTCCTAACTCCCCTTTCATCTGGCGGCCATCATTTGTTCTCTGCATGTATGGGTTTCTTTGCGCTCTGTTTGCTCATTTATTTTGTTTCTTAGATTTCACATGTAAGTGAAATCATATGGTATTGGGTTGGCCAAAATGTTTGTTTAGTTTTTTCCATAAAATAAAAGACACATTTTTCATTTTCGTAAATAACTTTATTGATTTGGATATTCTGAGTATGCCAGCTAGTTCCCATGTAGTATAATGTTGCTCTCAACTAATGTCTCAACTTGATAGCTTTGATCAACTAGTTGATTTGATCAACTTCAACTGTTCAGCCCCATGGTGGAGCATCAACCAGTGAAAAATCTCGAGCACAAAACTTCTCCAACCACTTTTAGCTCATTTGATCAGTCATAGAAACTTCTCCACATACTGAACTTTTTTTTTGCTTTTCAGCTTCATTTTTATCTTTCTTGAAATAATGAAGCACGGTATGCCAAAAATGTTACTTATTTTTTTCCATCTTCGATATTAAAATAGCCTCACCAAAAATTCACCAATTTTGATAAGTTTTTTTGAATGAACACTGATAGGACAGCTGTCATAATTCAATCTAACGAACTTGTTTTGAATGAACTTAAAGACCACTAAACATTACTAGAGCCATCTTACAAAGAAAAAAAAAAGACATGAACTTTTTGGACAACCCAGTATTTGTCTTTCTCTATCTGACTTATTTCACTTAGCATAATACCCTCTAGGTTCATCCTTGTTATCACAAATGGTAAGATTTCATTTTTTAGAATGGCGAGTAATAATTCATTGTATACATGAGTACCAGTTCTTTATCCAATTGTCTATCGATAGACACTTAGGTTGCTTCTGTTTCTTGGATATTATTTGTTTACATTGTTCATTAGAGTCCACATATAAGTGAAATCATATGGTATTTGTCTTTCTCTGTCTGGCTTATTTCACTTAGCATGATAAAAAATTGTGGTACATAAATACAATGAAATACCATAAAAAACAATAAAATCTTACCACTTGCAATAGCACTGATGGACCTGGAGGTTATTATATTCTATTATACTCATTTTTTAAAATTTGGGTATTTTTTTTGTTCAGATTGAGTTTTTTCCACTACCTTGTCTGATTTAGTCCTTTGCTTCAGATAATCTACTGTTGATTCTCTGATACATTCCTCATTTCAGTTGTTGTATTCTCCTTTTTTAACTTGTTCTTTTTCAGGTTTTCTTTCTCATTTCTTGCATTTTCTAGCTCTTTGCTGAAGTTCTCACTGAGTTCATCTATTTTTCCCATAAGTTTATTGAACATTCTTATAGCTAATGTTTTGAACTTTGAATCTGATAGATTATTTGTCTCTATTTCATTTAGTTCTTTTTCCAGTGGTTTGTCTCACTCTTTCATTCGGAACATGTTTCTTTACCTCCTCATTTTGGCTGACACCCAGTGTTTGTTTCCATGTAGATCTGCTATATCTTCTGGTCTCGGCAGAGTGGCCTTTTTCAGTAGGTGTCCTGTAGGCTGAGTGGGACATTCTCCCTGGCCGCATGAGCTGGGTGCTCCAGGGATGTTCCTTGTGTGGGTTGTATTTAACTCCTATTGTAGTTGAGCCCTGATTGTTGTTGGCACTTCAGTGAGTGCAATTGACCCTCAGGCTGACTGGCTATTAGTACATTCTGTGACTACAATGGACATGCTTCTATGTGGCGACTGACCCAAGGAAATGGGAGTTGCTTTAAGTGGGCTCTGGTGCCCGCCAGTTCTACCCTTTGTGTGTGTCTTTGTGACTCTAGTTGGGTGGTGCTCTGATGTGGTCTGAAGCCTGCCACCCTGTGTGCTGGTTCTGGGGCCTCTTGGGTAGGGCTCTAGTTCAGGCCAAGTCCAGCTGCTTGCTGGCTGTGTCCAGCCCAGAATCACTTAACAGGAGCTATACAAAGTGATCTGAAGTTGGTAGCTGCCTGTACTGGACTGGGAAGCACTTAGAAGAGGTTATGCTGCAATCCAAAGCTAGGTTTCAGTAGTGCCTAGCATGCAACTGCTTAACAAGAGGTACTTGCACACCTGAGTCCAGTGGCTGCTCATTTTCGGTTTGTGAATCTTTGAGAGATTTTAGGAAAGTCCTCAGCACAGGCTGAGGCTGGCCACCTGCAAGGAACAGATGCTGAAAAAGGCTCATGCTGGTGCATGAGTTGGTGTGGGTGCTCTTGCGGGAGGAGGAGGTGAGAGATATTAGCCAGGTTAATGGAGACTCAGATTTGGTAGCTACCTATGCCCATAAGTTGGGCAGGGGCAGTGCTCCACAATGAACCAATGGCATCTGCCAGCAGTTCTGTGTCAGAAGGAGCTGCCCCTTAAGCCCTCACCTGAAGCCAATCAATTCAGGTTTTTTCCTATATGTCTCTGACTTTTTTGAGCTGGTGTCTCTCACCAAAGCTGAGGGCGAGCGTTTGTTAGTGAGTGGCTTTGTGCTCGGGAAGTTTACCTTGATCTAAAGCAGCCCTCCATCTGACCCAGAAGGAATGCCTGCTGATTTTCACAGACAGATGTTGTGATGAGTCCACTTTTTGACATTGGTGCTTTGGGCTTGGGAAACCACTGTACGGGTGGGCTGCTCACTCTTCAAGATGGAGCTCCACAGCTGAGATATCCCTCCCAATTTTGAACTGCTACATGTGTTGTGGGACTAGCATGTTTTGTGTCTCTGCCCTTCCTACCAGTATTAAAGTGGCTTCTTGTTAATATTCTTAGTTATGGGAGTTCTGTTCAGCTGATATCCAGGTGGTCTCAAGAGTTGTTATTATAATTTAGTTATAATTTGAATGGGGTCATGGGAGGACACGAGCATGGCATTTACCTATTCTGCCATCTTGACCAGAATTCTCACATGCATCTTTTATTTCACTTTTTATATTACGTTTAATGATATGTTTATGAGATAATTTTTCTCACAGGAAGTAATTATGTTTTACTCTGACACTTTGCATAGAGGCTTGCACAGAGAAGTTGATCAGTAAAAGTTTGTTAGACCCCATTAATAGTAATCATCATACCATGATATAGTCACAAATGCCATGTCATTTATTGAATCGAAAGACATACAAAATAATCTTGACTTTCTTTTTGAGTTTAATTACATTGCCTTGTCACATAAGATGAGTAATATTCATGAGTTGAGTTCGATATTTGTATGTATTCAGGTTAAAAAGTTAAGAAAAATAAAATTTATTTTAAATGCATTTATATACAGGGTTTAGACATTTCTGGCACCTTAGTTTTTTCCTGGGCCTGAAAAACTTGATGTCTTAAACTTTCAAAAGGCATTAAACTACAAAAGTTAAATGATTAAAATGCTTCTCTACAAACTTTCAGAAATGATTAAAAACATATTTTAATATTCAATTCAACAAACACATTTGAAGAGTTATTTTACATCAACCATTATATCCTGGTTGTTGAAAGAGATTTTTGTCTTTATGAAGCCTATAAATCTATTGACAAATGTGAACTCAGAAAACGTCTTCAAAATAATGAAAAACATTATGTAATTTAGTACCCAAAGGCACTAAGCTACAGTGTAGAATCTAGTACCCAATGCTAGAAATACAAATGTTATAGAAGATCAAAAACATGAGTGATTATCATGGGACTGAGAAACCAGGGAAATTTTTTTGAGGTTAAAAGAAGAATAAAGTGTGTTAGGATAATACTGATAGAGGAAAAAGACATACTTTAAGCAAAACTCCAGCAGCAGAAGAAGAGCAGACAAAACACAGGAGTAGAAACAAGTGGGATGTTTCTAAAAGAAATAAGGACATTGAAATTGTTAAGGCTATAAGATTATATCAGAAGCTTAATTGAAGATACGTTTGTAGAGGAACCATGAGAGAAGTCTGAGAGATCCTTAGGAACTGGCTAAGGCTCTCAGTTTAAATCCTTGAGACAGCCATCCTTTGACCCAATTGATTGCAGGCACAGCTCATGGGGTCAGCTCCCTAGGAGAGTGAGAAAAGAGAAAGATGAGGCAGTGATCATGGTCAGGTCATTAAGCTTCTTAATGGGAAGGGAGGCAACTGGATTGTCCCTAAAGGAAATTAGGTTTTACTGAGGAACATGGGTTTGATACTAGATACCAAATAATGAATGACCATCTGCCAAAATAACATTGTGCGTATACACTTTTCAAATGTTAGCTTTTAAAAGTTACATATTTAATTGGGAACATGGATTCATTGTTAAAAGACAGCAATTTGAACCATTAGTCTGCAACCTGATGAAAATGCTCAAGATAATGAAGGATATTTGGAATAACCCAAATCATTCATGGTTATTAATGGTACCCCAGTGTTCACAATGTAAACAGTGCCACAATACCACAACTGGCCAATTAGAAGTAAGCTGCAGCACTCCATCTGTCAGCGCATAGTCAGGTCTTAGATGCTCTGCTAAAATATAGTTTGTATTATAATGAGAAAAAAAATGGCCCCAAACACTGTGTTTTTTAAATAGTGATTGACGACATGATCAAAATCATTATGCAAATATTTAGGAAAAACTACCAGACTCCTTTCAACTTAAAACTACAAAAGACTCTGGACAAGGAACAAATGAACACAAACAAACAAACAAACAAGTAATAACTGTTACTGGAAGCTTTCTTCAAATTCTCTTTAACAATTATCTTGGAAAGTGAAACATGTAATTAGAAGAAATGGGGATAAAAAGGTAATTAAATTTTAGGTTGAAAGATGAATGTAAAATAGTCTTCTATCAATTAACACACTGAAATAATGGGTTCTATTTAGATGCAAGTAACATATTTCCCAATATGTTATAGTTACATTTAGGTCTATGTCTCTCACTGGAGGTCACAGGAGGTGACCACGGATTGACCTGTGAGCTAGACCTGGGTAATAAGAGGCTCCTTAGTCCCCCCTCCCTGCCCCTGGAATGTACATCCCACCCACCATTCCCACAGTGGGGCCATTTACAATGATTCAGCCTTGAATACTTCCCTGGAATAGCCTTGATTTTCTCAAGGTGTCAATTAGATAGCAAAATTATGGATTTCATAAAAATAATTGTATAGATATATGTTTTTGAGACAAAGGTTTAAAGAAATGCAGTAGAAACACTAAAACTTGATTTACTTCACAACAAACAAATATAAACTTGCATTGTTTAAAAAGGTCCTGGTCATAGTCCTCAAGTTCAGTGTTACATTGTCCATTTTCTTTAATAACAACAACAAACAAGTGCTGGCAAGGATGTGGAGAAAAGGGAACCCTAGTACACTGTTGGTGGGAATGCAGACTGGTGCAGCCACTGTGCAAAACAGTTTGGAATTTCCTCAAAAAACTAAAAATGGAACTGCCTTTTGACCCAGCAATGTCACTGCTGGGATTATACCCTGAGAATCCTGAAACACCAGTTCAAAAGAACCTATGCACCCCAATGTTCATAGCAGCACAATTTACAATAGCCAAGAATTGGAGGCAAGGTAAGTGCCCAACAGTAAATGAGTGGATCAAAAAACTATGGTACATTTACACAATGGAATACTACACAGCAGAAAGAAAGAGCTACTACCCTTCGCAACAGCATGGATAGAACTGAAGAGCATTTTGCTAAGTGAAATAAACCAGGTGGTGAAAGACAGATACCATATGATCTCACCTGTAAGTAGAACCTAATCAACAAAATAAAAAAGCAAGCATAATATAACCAGCAACACTGAAATAAAAAACAAACTGACAGTAACCAGAGGGGAGGAGGGAGAGGGATAACAGGGGAAAGGAGGGAAAGGGTCATCAAGGAACATGCATAAAGGACCCATTGATAAAGCCAAATGGGGGAAGAATTGAGGGTGGGAGGTGGGGAGGGGTGGGGCTGGGGAAAGTGGTGGTGGGAAAATGTTGACCTGGGGTTGATGGGATGGGGTGCAGGGCGGAAGGGTTAAAGGGGAGAAAAAAATAAGACAACTGTAATAGCATAATCAATAAATTGTACAAAAAAGTAAATTAAATAAATAAATTTTAAAAAATTTCCTCAAGATAAATGATAAACAAGATATGTGAATTAACACATTGTTTATCTTAATAAAATGAACAATTAATTTAGTGTATTTTCTTTCATTTCTGATGATTCTCAATCCACAACTGCAAGCCACAATGTGAAAATTTTTATTGTGCTTTAAAAAATTATGCAATGAAATAAAGTTAGATAGTTGGATATATTGATATGGCCTTCAAGACCGAGTTACCTGAAACTCTTTATGTGTGATGATAGTTAAAGTACTGATGATATAGTAAAAATCATTAATCTACCTTCATCACAAAAAATGTCCCTGAGAGAAAATAAACTGACCAGTGAATCAGACACATTTTTTATTTATTTTATGATACAAGAAATAGTGTGTCAAACCATCTCTTTAGCATCATTTTGGATATCTCTTCCTTGGTAAGTGCTCTGATAAACTTGAAAAATTACAATGTTTCATTTTACCCACTGTTAATTAGATTTTGGTTTCACAAATAGTTGATACACCAAGTCACAGAGGCCAGCCTTATTAGGCCATGTCAGCACTCTTTGATTACATCGTTATTTTTTTTTCTTTCTCCAGAATGAATACACCGAAAGCCACAGCATCGCAACCAATGCTAAAGCAGAAGGGTAGAATATGTTGTTTTTGCAAGTAAGTAAAACATTTTATATTGATATAAATACATGTAACACAATTTTTCTCTGGACTCAATGGCTCTCACTGTTATAGGTAAGTTGCCTTTCTATGAACGCCCAGTATATGATGATGTAAGGTATTTGCTGGGCTAAGCTCATCTCAGAGTGTCTTTGGTTGCTTCTGAGAGTTCCTCAGAGTATGTCACATGTGCTCAGGAACATGTCCCATGTGCCTTCTCCTCTGAACTCTCCTTTAAGTCCACCTGCCTCTAATAATGAGACTGCCATCACGTAATAACCACTGCTATCTGCTGTGAACACTGAGAGGAAGTAATTGTGTCCTCCTTTATCATTCCAAATCAAGCACAGAAATGGTTTTCTTATCTTTTCATGGTCCAACTAACTCCAGACTCAACATTCAGCAGTATTTTACTGAGGTTTGGGGGATAATAGATAAGGAAAGGGAAAGAAAGCACTCAAGCAAACTCCCCGTTGTTACATGGGGCTAGGCTCAGAGGTTATATGCTCATTTTCAGCATCACCTATATGATAACACTTTGCTGAGCCTCCCCTGCTCCTGTGTACAAAGGACTAGCTCTTTTGTCACTGAGGATGTGCCAGAGATATTTGGTCTGTTGTTTCCAAACTCAAGGGACACAAGACACAGAGAGAACCAAGTATCTTTCTTTTTCCAGTCTAAAATCCAAACACCCCAATTTTAACTTTTGTACAAAGTACCTGGTGCCTTAGAATATTTGACAAATTTACATTCATTACCATGCAGAGAAGTGCTACTGTCCATGAGTTGGGCTGAGGTTTTATGTTTCTTACATAAAACATTATCAAGAGGTAAGAGGGTACCATTGATGTGCTAATGGCTCAACACTGTCAAGCCCCTGAATTTTTTTAGCTGCTTTCTCCCGATGGCTAAAAGTTTTCTCAGATACGGAAACATAATTACATTTAGAGCAGGAAGAGGTAGGGAATGGGGACCTTTTTTTTTTTCATTTCTGTTAAAAAAGCAAATACATCCCCAGAAGATCTACCCATTGCCCTTTTGGTTATGTCCTATTGTCCCAACCAGTGCCATATGACCACTCCTAGCTGGAAAAAAAAAGGTGGGGGGGATCACAATATAGAGAAAAGAGTGCTGGGAATGAGTGTTGAGTTAGACAACAGTGTATGAAAAAAATAGCAGCGTGCATACCACACAGTAGCCCAGTCCAGTGCCATTAAACTCTGTCAAATCCAGAAGCCCAGTCTCGCCATCCTCCCATCCAGATGAGATTAGGGTCATTCATGACATTTTTTCTACAATCTTTATATTCTTATCTCATAATCTAAGCAACTGCTTAAAAACTCACCATGCACTTACACAACCATATACAAGTGGAAGTATAATTTTCAAAGTAAAATGTAAATATATAATTTTTAAAACACATTTTTAAAAATAAGGAATCTAAGCCGCAGAGACATACCTTTGACTACAAAGATAACTGTTTCTTCTTTCATGTTGCCAAGAAAGTATTAGCTTTGTAGTACCACAATATCAGAAACACTCCATTTTAGAATGTTTGTAGCTTTATTTTACTAAAAACTACATTAAGATGATTTCAACAACATGGGAGAACAGCCTTCTCGAGTTGATTTCATATCTCTACTTCTTTGGCACAAAAACTTTTAATATGAGCTAACATGCTTGTTTACTATTTATTTAGTATCTGTACATCAAGGTTTTAATGATCAATACAAAATTTCAGGTAGTAAACCAAGTTGTATCATGAAATAAGATTTATTTATTTATTTATTTGTTGTTGTTCAAGTACAGTTTTGTCCATTTTCCCCCACTACTCTCTCCACCCCTCCCATTCCCACCCTCCACCATTGCTCCCACCCCCCCAGTTTTGCCCATGAGTCCCCCATATATGTCCCTTGACCACCCTTCCCCTGTTTCTCCCCATGTTCCCCTCCCCCCTCTCCTCTGTTAACTGTCAGTTTGTTCTTCATTTCAATGCCTCTGGTTACATTTTACTTGCTTGTTTGTTCTGTTGATTAGCCTCCACTTACAGGTGAAATCATATGGTATTTGTTTTTCACCACCTGGCTTATTTCACTTAGCATAAAGCTCTCCAGATCCATTCATGCTGTCATGAATGGTAGGAGCTCTTTCTTTCTTTCTGCTGAGTGGTATTCCATTGCGTAGATGTACCATAGTTTTTTGACCCACTCATTTACTGATGGGCACTTAGGTTGCTCCCAACACTTGGCTATTGTAAATTGTGCTGCTATGAACATTGAGATGCATAGTTTCTTTTGAATCAGTGTTTCTGGATTTTTATGTTTTAATCCCAGCAGTGGAACCTCTGGGTCAAAGATTTAGATTTAGATGCCTTTTAAAGTTAAAACAGATGACAAAAAATGTGGGGTCTTGCAACATGTTCTTTTAATCCTTGCTTCCCAAACCATACTATTAGATTAGAATATGTAGTTCTATCTTCATCTGAAGAACAGATGGGAAGACAAAGCATAAGTCTGGATAGGTTCTCAGGTAAAATAAATAGAGGAAAAAGTGTAAATTTGAAGATAAAAAGGAGACTATATTAAAGAGGAGGAGAGAAGATGGAGGTAGGGCTGGGGTTGGTTGAAGGCATACAACTTCCTTTCTTTCAGAGAATTGGGATACATAATCCCCTAGGATTGCATGAAGATAGTGGACAAGTAGCCCCAAAACACTCAGCAATGACCAGGGTCTATGATGATGCCAACTTAAAGATTTGGAAAGATAGTATACTGAATAGCAATAAGTGACTGATAATTGCTGAACAAAATTCAGGGCTTCTGTTTAGCAGCATTATAAATGTAATAGGAAAATTGGAAAGTACAGATAGTAATTGGTGCATAAACAAAGTGGAATATCAGAGAAGTAAAAACATGGGCAGCAGTATCCCTCACACCCAAGACGTTTTTGTGTGGTTTAATGTGGTTAATATAGCAAGAAGGCCATATTAATGAGATGAGGTTGGAATAAGTAGGATTAAGCCAGCCTGGAACTGTGATGCTGATAAGAGCTCATTGTGATGGTGTTGCCTAGCAACATCATTACTTCCATTTGTTTGTTGATCTCTATTCTACTTAGAAGAAAACAACTGATAGGCACCCACACAATCGTTCATGTTATGGCAGTACATGTTTATGAGAGCCTGTTGCACACATTCTGTTGTATGGAAGGCTAAGAGGGAATGATCTTTGTTGCTTCAGTTTTCATGAGAGGAGTTTTCAAATATCAGAAGTTACTTAAGGTAGACTTAACACATCAGAAGATTTGGGGGAAATGGCATTTAATATAGAAAAGAGTGTGATGCTGTGGGGCTATAAGCCCTGTACTCCAGCTGCAGTGGAGGGTCCACTGAGGGTCTGTGGGAGATGAGGTCAGAAGGCTGGACAGGAACCAGTCACATAATGCTTGTTCGGGTCACCTACAGTACCAGTGGATCCAGAGACTACAACAGATTGTCAAGGTTTACAGTAAACAGCAGTCTGAAAAGCTTGAGCTTTTTGGTATACGTTTTATTTTATTGTATATTTACTATATATTTTATTTATGACCTATAATATTATTTATAACATAAATATAATATCACTGGTGTGGCATCCAGTGGAAATATAAAATAATTATTTCCTCAAATAATTTACATTGCCTTCTTTATCACAAATAAGTTATTATACATGAATAAATATTTCTGTGGGAAAATAAAACAAAGCAAATAGATGTAATAATCAAACATTTTTCAGAAGAAAGCTTTTTAGAACATTAGGAAAAATTGAAAAAGATTCTGGCTCTGGAAACTAAAAACCTTAACATGTTTCTAGAACAAATAAATAAAGGGAATATCTACTTTGAAACATATTTGAAAATTTTAAATGTATAAAACCAAAAATGAATTCTGAAAGCATCCAAGCAGGGAAAATAAATTATCCCTCAAAGAACTAAAATCAGGTTAGTAAAGACTTCAGTAAAACAATAAATTTCTTAAGACAGAGAAACAATGTTTACAGGACTTTAATGGGGAAAATATTGTAACACAATAATTCTGTAGCTATGTAAATTATCTTTTCTTAAAAATTAAAAAGTTTGGAATTTGTAGAAAAAAGAATGGTAGTAAATGTGGAAATGCATTAAACATGAAAAAATAAATTACTAAAAATTTATACTACAAGTGAGAAATGCTGATATTGATAAACCCAGATATGAATATTCACTTGTTCATTCAATGGAAATATATGGAACATCTACTATATGGTGAATTCTCTAAATCAAGTATTCCGTTTAGTTACTAACAATTATTAACCCAGGAACAGAGGAAAAATGGAGGCCTGGATTACAAATTTCTAATGTTTAAAACTTATAAATTACAATTACTTTAAAAAATATACTGTCATGATGAGTAAAACTTATGTGCTAAGTTATGTTGTCAATGACTAAAAATCAGCAAAATATGAAGTATGATTGAATTTGATTTCTATTACATGTATTTTGGTGTTGTGTGGTTGAATCAGTGATGTTTGACTTATAGAGACATAATTCATAAGTTATTATATATTTATTCTAAGACATTCATTGTCTTGCCATTACTATAACAACAATAGTTATATTCTTATTATCAATTTTTACATAATTCATGTTCTATTGATATGCCAAATTAACCTTTCTTGCCTTGTTGTAGTCCTTTGATGATTTTTTAAATTAATATAAATTAATTGATTAATTTATTTTTATTTTTAGAGAGAGGGGAAAAGGGAAAAAGAGAGGGAGAGAAACATGGATGTGTGAGAGAAACATCAATTGGTCACCTGCAGCACACTCCCAACTGGGTACCTGGACTGCAACCCAGGCATGTGTCCTGACCAGGAATCAAATTAGTGACCTTCAGTCCACAGGCCAGCACTCAATCCAACGAGCCACATTAGCCAGGGAAAAATTAATTTTAATTTAGAAAAACTTTGGACTATTGAAGCAGAGGCAACCAAACTTATGAATAAAATTCTCAAAGAAAAGTTGGAAATAAACCATGAATTTTACATACTGTTTTTAAACATTGAAATAAAATCGTATAAAATAAATTATTTTTATACAGAAATGTTAACTTAGAGAAATTATTATATAATAATTATCTATAACAATTTTACTGCCTCGTAAAGCAACATCAAAATCTAAAAACTGAATGTAAATTACTGGTATTATATTTTATGCCTGTTTTATTTGGAACAACTTATATTTTATTTTAATAGTAATGGGAATTGTTTAATATCATAAAATATTCCTGAGGCATTCCATGTGCAGCTGTTGAGAGCATCACATTAATTCTTGAGTACCTCTAGAACTGTAAATTAGAAGAGAAAAAAGCAATAGTCAACACTACTATAAAATGATACTTTATTTTATGTAATAATGTATTGCATTGGTGTAATCATAGAGGAGGAATTTTATGAGTTAAACTGATTAATTATGAGTTCATTGTTTTCTGCCAGAGGATTTTCATCACTTAGCTTTTTCCCACATTCCAAAGCAATATTTATCACTGATAAAGGAGCAACACAACCCCCATATCTTCACACAGTACAGGGATACAGTTGCCTGTTTCTCAAGTACATAGGGTAAGAGATATGGAGAAATTTCCAGGTCTCAAACTGCATTAGGCACAACATTGTAAACTGAGAATTATGGATTGCACAGTATTAGTATTGAGTGCTGGATCCTATGTGTCCAGGTATATAAAGGATCTGAGATTTTACCCTACCTGTAGCGAATAACCTAACCTTCCATGGTTATATAGATGCTTGCAGAAGAGGTGAGATTCCTGGGCCAGAGACAGAGGATTTTATTACCTATAGATTAGAAAGCAAAATGAGCTCCACATTTGCTCAGCCCATGGGGCTGATGAGGAACAGCTCAGGTGGATGCTCTGTATACAAGGGGTCACAGCTGAAGAGCCCCAAGTTTAGGAAACCCCCATTCTTAAGGAGGATGCCACCAAACCTGCCCAACATTTGCGCAGAAGAGAAGTGTTACCTTTCATATCCAGATCAGGAAACACATGTCTAGAGAAAGACACTATTTCTATCTTCCAAAGCTATTCACTATAAAAAAATCCTTGAAAAGATAATAAAGAACAAGAGCATGCAGCAGTGCAAGAGACCATGGCAAATTACCTTTCTCTGGGTGTCCATGTGTTTTTGAATAGATTGTTTTATGTGTGTTTACGATATTCAGGACTTTGTAAGGTACTAGGTACAAAGCAGAGACCTTTCTTGCCTAGATCAATGGATGATGCTGACAGCAGTGAATAAAATGTCTTATTTCAGAGAGCCTATATTCTAGTGGTAGTGACTAGCATTAAAAATAAACAAATATTTAATAGTCAGGTAAACGAATATAAAGCAGGATAGGAAAATAACGAGCAGGACCTGGGTAAAGAGAGTAAATGGCTACTTTTAAAAGGGCGAGTAGGAAAATTCTCACAGAGACCTGAATAACTTGTAGAGGGGCTATGTAAATATTTGAAATAAAATTGTCCCATGAAGAAGAAAAAATGTATAAAAAGTCTGAAAGCAAATGTTTGCTTGTCGTGCTTAAGAAATGGTAAAAGACCCGATTTGTCTGAGATGAATGGCATAAGGGAGAGAGAAAGAAGAAAGAAGAAAGGAAGGAAAGGGATGTACTAAGGCAGCTGATGTAGGGTCTTACCTACCATGAAAAATTCTATTGATTTTAGTCTGAGTGAAATAAGAAAACCCTGGAGAGTTTTGAGTGACATGATGACTCATGATTCTAAATGCCTACTCCTACTGCTTTGTGCAATCTGGGTAGTAGGAGGACGAGGGTGGGAAAAGGTAGATTAGTTTAGGTAGACTACAATAGTCAAAGATTTATCTGACAGTAGTAAGGGTAAGGATTCTAAATACATCTTGAAATTAGAGTTATGAGCATTTATTGATGGACTGAATGTGGAATGTGAGCAAGAAACAGTGAGTCAAATAAGACTCCAAGGATTTTGACACTAGCAGCTAGAAGAATGGATGAGGGACTCTGGGATGAAATAGTTTTTGAAGAGGAAATCAAAGTTTTGATTATCTGGTGTGTCGAGTTTCAACTATTGTTTTAATCTGAGGAAGGACTTTGATAAGGATCTGTCGAACAAAACAACAATGAAACAGTCCCACCTCTTGCAAATAGGGTAGGTGAGAATTATTATAAACTGTAATTTGAAAGGCAAAAATATTTTTGTCTGAGTTCACTGTTTAAATACATCCTTATAATTAGACATTTTTAAACAAACAATAATCTCATGTTTAAAATTTATATTCACAGAATATTTGTGAAATAGGTATTTGAAAAAAGTACATATTGAGGATATTTTAATATCCTGTGTTTGTTTTGAGGGCTGGGAAGTGCATAAATTAATTGCACGTTTTTATTATGAGTTCTAGGAAGCCCCAGAACCCAGGCCTTTGAGGGATACGTAAGGAAGCTATTATGAGGTTAGGTTATTTTGTAAAAGACCTCATTCTTTTACACCAACAACATGGTGATAGTCAGAGGGAAAGGAGGGTGGAGAGAGGTAGAGGAGGGCAAAGAGGGAGGTAAATGGGGGCAGAAACAGACTTTAGGTGATGAGCACACAATGAAGTATGCAGGTCTTTTTTTGAAATTTACATTACTTTTTTATTGTATTTTTCCATTCCATTTATGCCCCCTAATCCACTTGCACACACCCACTCCTTTCCCTACTGCAATCACTACACCGTTGTCCACATCCATGAGTTCTTTCTCTTCTTTCTGCTTTGATCAATCCCTCCACCCTCCCAATCCCCCCAGAGCTGTCGGCCTGCTGTTTATCTGAGTCTGTCTCTATTTTCTTCTAAGTTTGGTTTGTTCATTAGATACCACACATGAGTGAAATCAAATGGTACTTGTCTTTCTCTGACTAGCTTATTTCACATAGCATAATATTTTCCAGGACCAACCATGCTGTGGCAAAAGAAAAAAAATTCATTTTTTACCACTGAGTAGTATTTTACTATGTAAAGGTATCACAGCTGTTTTATGCTTTCATCTACTGATGGAAACTTGGGCTGTTTCCAAACCTTGGCTATTATAAATAATGCTGCAATGAATATAAGAATGCATATATTCTTTTGGATTAGTTTTCGGTTTCCTTAAATAGATTCAAAGAAGTAGAATCACTGGGTCTTAACACAGTTCCATTTTTAATTTTTTGAGGTAACTTCATACTGCTTTCCACAGTAGTTGCACCGATCTACATTCCCACCAACAGTTGGTTCTTTCTCCACGTCCTCACCATTGTTTGTTGATTTATTGATGATAGCCATTCTGACAGGTGTGAGGTGGTATCTCATTGTGGTTTTAATTTGCATTTCCCTGATGATTAGTGACATTGAGCATGTTTTCATATGTCTATTGGTCTTCTGTGTGTCCACTTTGGAGAAGTGTCTATTCAGGTCCCTTGCCCATTTTTTAATGGTATTGTATTTTGAGAGGGTGTTGAGTTTTATAAATTCTTTATGAATTTTGGATATTACCCCCTTATCAGATGTTCAGTGGGTTGTTTTTTAATTTGTTGATGGTTTCCTTTGCTGTGCAAAAACTTTTTAGTTTGATACAGTCCCATTTGTTTTTTCTTTGTTTTCCCTTGCCTGAGAATATATACCAGAAAAAAAGTTGCTGTAAGAAATGTCCAAGATATTACTGCATATGTTTTCTTCTATGATTTTTATGGTGTTGGGTCTAAGATTTAAGTCTTAAATTCATTTTGAGTTTATTCTTGTGTGTGGCATGAGAACGTGGTCTAGTTTCATTTTTTTGTGTGTATATCTGTCCAATTTTCCCAACAGCACTCATTGAATAAACTGTCATTAACCATTGTATGTTTTTGCCTCTTTTGTCAAATATTAATTGACTACAAAAGTGTGTGTTTATTTCTGGGCTCTCTATTCTGTTACATTGATCTATATGTTTGTTTTTATGCCAGTACCAGGATGTTTGGATTACTATGGCCTTGTTGTATAGCTTGATATTAGTTGCGCGATACCTCCAACATTGCTCTTTCTCAGGATCGCAGGTGCTATTCAGGGTCTTTTGAGATTTCATATACAATTTTGGAATATTTGTATAGTTCTGTGAAAAACACAATGATATCTTAATAGGAATTGTGATGAATCTGTAGGTTACTTGTGTAGTATGGACATTATAATGATGTTAATTGTTCCTATCCATGGACTTGGTATATGCTTCCACTTATTTGTATCTTCTTCAATTTCTTCAGTGTCTTATTATTTCTGAGTATAGATTTTCACATTTTTGGTTAAATTTATTCCTAGATGTTTTATTCTTTTTGAAGCAATTGTGAATGGGATTGTTTTCTTAATTTCCCTCTGGCATATAAAAATGTAAATGATTTCTGAATATTGATTTTGTATATTACTACTTTGCTGAATTCATTTATCCATTCTAGTAGTTTTTGGTGGAATCTTTAGGGCTCTGTATGTACAGTATCATGTCATTTGCAAATAAAAAACAGTTTTATTTCTTCATTTCCAATTTGGATGCCTTTTATTTCTTCTTCTTGTCTGACTGCTATGGCTAGGACTTCCAGTATTATGTTGAATAAAGAGGTGAAAGCGGACATTCCTGCCTTACTCCCTATCTTAGTAGAACACTTAATATTTTGCTCATTAAGTATGATGTTCACTGTACGTTTTTCATATATGGCATTTATTTCATTGAGATATGTTCCGTATTTCCACTTTGCTTAGAGCTCTTATCAATGGGTGCTGAATTTTATCAAATACTTTCTCTGCATCTATTGATATAATCATGTGTTTTTATCCTTCATTTTGTTTATGTGGTGTATCACGTTTATTGATTTGCTGATAATTGTACCAACCTTGCATCCCTGGAATAAATCTCACTTGAACATGGTGTATGATATTTTTAATTTATTGTTGTATTCAGTTTGCTAATATTTTATTGAGGATTTTAGCATCTATGTTCATCAGGGATATTGGTCTATGATTTTCTTTCTCTGTAGTGTCTTTATCTGGTTTGGAATTATGATAATGCTGGCCTTATGAAATGAGCTTGGGAGTTTCCCTCCTCTGAGAATTTTTTTGGAATAGTTTGTGGAGCAGTGTTAGATCTTTTCTGACTATTTGGTAACATTCCCCTATGAAGCCATCCAGTCCAGGGCTTTTGTTTGCTGGGAGTTTTTTGATCACTGCGTCAGTTTTACTAGGTGTAATCTGTCTATTCAGATTTTCTGATCCTTTCTGATTTAGTTTTGGAAAATTGTATGTTTCTAGGAACATACGTATTTTGTTCAGATTGTCCAATTAGTTGGCATATAGCTGTTTCTAGTATTTTCTTACCGTCCTTTGTATCTCTTTGCTGTCACTTGTTACCTTCCCTCTTTCATTTCTGATTTTATTTATTTTGATCCTCTCTCTTTTTTTCTTCATGAGTCTGATGAAAGGTTTCTCAATATTGTTTATCTTTTCAAAGAACCAGCTCTTGGACACATCAATCTTTTGTATTATTTTTATAGACTCTATTTTATTTTTAATCTGATCTTTATTATTTCCTTCCTTCTACTCACTTTGGACTTTATTTTTTTTTCAAGTTTGTTAAAGTGTAAGTTAGACTGTGTATGTCAGCTTTTTTTGCGTGTTTGTTTCTTGACATAGGCCTGTAATGCTATGAATTTTCCTCTTAAAACTGCTTTCCCTGTGTCTCACAGATTTTAGGTTTTGTTTTTATTTTCATTTGTTTCAAGGTATCCTTTGATTTCTTCCTTAATCTCATTATTAACCCATTCATTGTTTAGTAGCATGTTATTTATCCTCCATGTCTTTGTGTATTTCAGTTTTCTTCTCGTGATTGATTTATAATTTCATAGCATTATGGTCAGAGAAGAAGCCTTTTATGATTTCAATCTTTCTAAATTTATTGAGACTTCTTTTGTGTCTTAACAGGTGGTCAGTCCTACAAACCATGCCATGTGCACTTGAAAAGTATGTATATTCTGCTGATTTGTGGTGAAATGCTCTGAAGATATCAATTAAATCCATTTGTTCTAATGTGTCATTTAAGGCCATCATCTCCTTGTTAATTTTCTGTCTAGAGTATCTACCCATTGATATCAATGGGGTGCTAAAATCACCTACTATGACTGTATTTCTGTCAATCTCTTTCTTAATGCCCATAAATATTTGCTTTATGTATTTAGGTGCTCCTTTGTTGGCTGCATAAAGCTCCCAACATTATTTGGGTTATATTCTCTACTTGGATTGTTTCCTTTATCATTATGTAGTGTCCTTTTTTGTCTCTTACTATAGCCTTGGTTTTAAAGTCTATTTTGTCAGATATAAGTATTTCTATCTCAGTGCTTTTTACTTTCCATTTCCATGAAATATGTTTTCCATCCATTTACTTTAAGTCTGTGTATCTCTTTCATTGTCAGATGGGTCTCTTGAAGACAGTATGTATGTGGGTCTTGTTTTCTTAGCCACTCAGCTACCCTTTGTCTTTTTATTGGAGCATTGAAGCCATTTACATTGGAAGTGATTATTGAAAGATAAGTATTTATTGACATTTTAAAACTATGTTTTTCTTTTTCTTTTTTATTCAATTTTTTCTTCTGCTTCTTAAAGCAAGATCTTTAAAATTTGTTGTAATACTGGTTTGGTGGTAAAAATCTCTTTTAGCTATTTCTTGTCTTGGAAGTTCTTTATTTTTCATTCAATTTTAAATGAAAGCCCTGCTAGGTAAATTATCCTTGGCTGTAGGTCTTTACTTTTCATCACTTTGAATATTTCATGCCAATCCTTTTGGCCTGAAATGTTTCTGATAGAAATCAGATGACAATCATATGGTATTTCCTTTGTAGGTAACTAATGGCTTTTCTCTTGTGGTTTTTAAGACTCTCCTTTAAGATTTGCCATTTTAATTATGATGTGTCTTGGTATGGGTCTCTTTGGGTCCATCTTGTTTGGGACTCTTTGTACTTCCTGAAATTGTGTGTCTTTTTCCTTCACGAGGTAAGGAAATTTTTCCATGATTATTTCTTCAGATATGTTCTCCATCCCTTGCTCTCTCTCTTCCCCTTCTTGTATCCTATGATGCAGATGTTGTTAAGCTTCTGGTTGTCCCAAAGATCCCTTAAACTTTCTTTATTTTTTTAAATTCTCTTTTCTTTCTGCTGCTCTGATTGGCTGTTTTTTTTCTACCTTGTCTTCCAAATCACATATTTGATTCTCTGCTTCATCTATCCTACTTTTTACTCTCTCCAATGTATTATTTATTGCAGTTATTGCATTCTTTATTTTTTGACTGATCCTTTTTCTATGTTTACTATGTCTGTTTTCATTCTGTTGAGACTCCTTATAGTCATTACTTTGAACTCTCTATCTGATAAATTGCTTGCTTCCATTTCATGCAACTCTTCATTTATAGAATTCTTTTGTTTGGGGCCTGCTTCTTTGTCTCCACATTTTGAGTGCCTTTTGTGTTTGTTTCTATGTTTCTAGTAGGCAGATCTGAGAGATTCTGGTGCAGACCTATGTTAGATACCAACTGTGCCTAACCCTTGGCAATCTGTTTGGACCTACAGCAATCCACAACTTTTGGTTTCCTCTTCTGGGACTAGATGCATGTGGAAAGGCCCAAGCTGTACACCAGCTTTTACCACCACTGGTCCCAGGGGCAGGCCAACAGAAGTCTAAAAGCATCCAGAGATACACCTCTACCTACTAGCTGCCTGTTAGTCTTATTCACTAAAAGAACCTCCAGCTGTACCCCTCAGCATAGTTTAAGTTCCACAGAGTAAGGTAAGAGGGATTCCTGTGGGTGGAGCTATTACTTCCCTCCAAGCTGATGCCACATGGAGGAGAGTGCTGTGTCCAAGAAAGGTGGCTTCTGCAGTATTGGGGAATGCTGAACACTTGGATCCTGGTGGCTGACCCTTCAGCTCTTTCCGCAGAGCCACCAACTCCAGATTCTCCTCACACAGTTCTGATCCACACTACCTTCCTTCCACCAGAGCCCAGGGGAAGTGACTGCAAACAAAATTTTGTGCATTGACCTTTTAAGGGGAGCCTGCCTCTCTAGTCATCTTTTCATGGTGGACAGGAACCCCACTGCTTTTCACAGTTGCATAGTATGTGGGTGCCTTTTTCAGTTCAGGTGCCGTATGCTGTATGTTGGGGTTTAGACCCCACACTTCTCAGGGGGAACTCTCTGAAACTGAGATATGCCTCTGGAACTTCAGCTGCTGCCCCTGAGAGCCCAGCCAGCCTTCTCATGCCTCTACACTTTCTATCAATCTCAATGATGTTTTTGTAAGTCCTTCATTATAAAGCTCTTATCCAGCTAGTCTTACATTGATTATTCAGGATGATTTTTCTATAATTTAGTTATTATTTCAGTTTGGTCCTGGAAGGAGGTCCTTGTAGCTTCCACATAATCCACTGCCTTCTTGGATTCTTGGAGATATTGTTTTTTCTCTTTCTTTTCCTCCCTCCTCCCCTCCCTCCCTCCCTTCCTTTCTTCCTTCCTTCCTTTTTCATATGATGTTTTATTGAGTTCTATACTTGAAACTTGTATGGCTTTAACAACCAATATCACCCCAATAAATTTTAAAAATAAGGTCAAGCTTAAAGAAATATTTTGGTTAACTTTAGATAAATTATTTTAATAAACTTTCAAAATTAAAAACATATAATTCAACAAGAACTAATGAAAATGTCTTAGAAGTCCAGTTATAATGCAAATCAGAAATCAAAAAGCATGCACAAATATCCAGGTACAATTTAGACATATACGTTTGTGTAATGTTAGATGCACCAGTCAGCCAAATAAATTGGCTTTAAAAGATAACTTTAGTGATTTCTTTTTAAAAACAAATAATGCTTTGAGAAGTGAATGATGTAACTAATACACAATAAGGTTATACTTCAAAGTAAAAGTATAGGGATTAATTCTATTCTATGTTAGGTGCTATATTGCAAGGTACCAGTTTGATGACTTCTAAAATTACTCCTATGTTTTAAACAAATCAATGTATGGAAACTGAGTACAGTGAAATGCCCTAAGGGTTAGATCCACTTTTCTGGCTGTGAAGAATCAAAGCATTGTTTTTTCCCTAAATCTATGGGGAAAAAATTTTGAAAACTCATCGTTCTTGGTGGATTTTAAGTTAAATGTATTGCAGTTGTAACTTAAGTACTTTTTTTTCCTATTAAAATCTTCTGTCTCTGAAACATTAGCATAAGCTCAGAAAGTCCTTATTTATAGTTTATAAAAAAGGCAAAATAAAGCTTTCTTTTTTTTAAAAATCATCTTCAAGAATTTGCCACAAAGTTTGGGCTAGATATTGAATACCAATGTCTCAAGAGATAAATTAAGATGCAATCTTAAGGGACTGTCAGTAGTTTTTTATCTTTGTATTAGCCATCAATATTTACTAGATGTAGGGCATTTAGCAGTGATTAAGTCAGAGTCTCTACCTACCTTCAATATGTCCATTTAGGTGATAGGCAAAGAAAGAGGAAACTACAGTTTACAGAGATTAAATTCTAACTTTGACACAGAGATTGGTCACTTAACCTAGTCTTGTTCATTAGAAAAATGTTCTGAGTAAATGACACCTAAACTGAGCCCCATGTGGTGCAGAAGTTAGCCTGATAAAGAGAGACATGAAACAAGTCAGGCAGGTATATGATCAGGGCTAAAAAGTCCTTCCAAGTATTTTATGAGCTCCTTCTCATAATTTAAGCCTAAGCTATTATGGAAGATCTTCCTGACACCTGACAACTGTGTCTATATTTATCTCCCCTAATTCTACTATAGCTTTTTGTTAATCATCACATCATCCTGTGTTGTTTATTTTAGAGCACTTATCTGAAACTAACTTCTTTATTTTTAATTTATTTTCCTTTTACCCGAGTAGAATGTAAATTAGTACTTGACTTTTTATCATCATTGTATTTTTATTACTTAAAAATACATCAGACATGGATGTGGTACTCTTTAAATATTTATTAAGTGAATAAACATATAGAGTTCCAAAGATGAAAAATATTGTAACTCTTTTGTAGAAATCCAAACAGTTATAGGATTTCAGTTTTAGGAGGCTTATGGACTGAGATTAGAGTCTTTTAAGTGCAATTAATTTTAACATAAGTAAGTCTTTATCCAATGAAGACACATTCTCTTTTTTTTTCACTTTTGAAAGACATATTCTTGATTACAATGGAGACTAAGAGGAATGAGGCTGATTATTTGGGGTCTTTTCTGGTTCCATATAAATTTTAGGATTATTTGTTTTATTTTGTGAAAAATTCCATTGTTATTTTGATAGCAATTGCATGGAATCTGTAGATTACTTTGGGTAGTATATTCTTCTATTTATTTGTGTCTTCTTCAGTTCCTTTCTTCAATGTCTTATACTTTTCTGAGTGCAAATTTTTTACCTAATTGGCTCATTTATTCCTAGATATTTTATGGTTTCTGATGAAATTGCAATTGTTTTCATAATTTCTCAAAGCAATATTGAGAAAGAACATAGTTACTTTCTGGAAGTAACATGTTGGAAGTATCATGTTTCTGATATCAAACTATACTATAAGGCCATAGTAATCAAAATAGCATGGTACTAGGTATAAAAACAGAAACATAGGTCAAAAGAATGGAACAGAGAGCACAGAAATAAACCCATGCTCATATGGTCACTTAATCTATGATCATAGAGGAAAGAATATGCAATGGGGTAATTACAGTATTTTCATAAGTGGTGTTGGCAAAGCTGGACAGATACATGCAAAAAATAAAATTAGACCACTTTCTTATACTATATACCAAAATAAGTACAAAATTGTCTAAACACTTAAATGTAAGACCTGAAACCATAAAATTCCAAGAAGAAAACATAAGAAATAAACTCTTTGACATTGATTTAACACTTTTTTTGGCTATGTCTTCTAGGTCAAAACAGCAAAAGCAAAAATAAAAAAAATGGGATATATCAAACTAAAACACTTCTGCACCATAAGGGAAAATATCAACAAAACAAAAAGAGAACCTACTAAATACAATAAGATATTTGCAAATGATATATCCAAAAGGGATTAATATCCAAAATATATAAAGAACTCATACAACTTACCATAAAAAAATCCAATTGAAATAGATTTTTAAAATTCAGAGTACATGAATAGATATTTCTCCAAAGCAGACATACAGATGGCAAACAGACACATAAAAAGATACCCAACAACACTAATTATTAGGAAAATGCAAATCAAAACTACAAGAGATATCACCATATACCTGTCAGAATGGTTATCAATAAACCAACAAATGACAAGTGTTGGCAAGGATATAGAGAAAAGGAATCTTCCTGCAGTGTTGGTGGGATTGCAGATTGGTGCAGCCACTGTGAAAAACAGTATGGTGGTCCTTCAAAAAACTCAAAATAGAACTACCATATGACCCAACAAGCAATTCCACTACTTGGTATTTATCCAAAGAAATCCAAAACACTAATTCGAAAAGATATATACGCCCCTATATTCATTGCATTATTTGTAAGAACCAATATATGAAAGCAAATTAAATACCCATTAATAAATGAATGGATAAAATAATGAGACATATATACAATTGAGTTTTACTCAGAATGGAATCATGTCGTTTGTGACAACATGAAGAGACCTAGAGGGTATTATGCCAAGTGAAATAAGTCAGGCAGAGACAGACAAATACCATAGTATTTCACTGATATGTAGAATCAAAAACGCAATAAATGAACAAACAAAATAGAAACAAAGTCATACATACAGAGAACAACTTAATGGTTGTCATATGGGAGGTAAATTGAAGGGATGAGTAACAAAGATAAAAGGTATTAAGAAGTACAAAATTCCAGTTATAAAAATAGTTTCAGGGATATGAGTACAGCATAGGGAATATAATCAATAATATTATAATAACTATGTGTGGTGCTCTCTGGGTGCTAGACTTATTGGGGTGATCAATTTGTAAGAAATATAAATGTCTAATCACTATTTTACACCTGAAACTAATATGATATTGTATGCCAACTGTAACTGAAAAATAAATTTTTAAATTTTAAAGAAAAAGAAGAGTGTGGCCAGATTAGTGACTACCAATCACAAATGAAAGCAAGAGAAGAACACATTCCACTGAAAGAAACTCTTAAATTAAGAAGACTAGCATTTGGTTTAAAATGTAATCAGTATGGTTTACAATTCACTGTAATTTGAATTCCATGGGTAATTTTACAACTATTCATCTATAAGTCTGTTGCTTTCTCAATTTCTTTTCTATTTATACCTCTTGAAAATCTTTCATTTTGAAATTTAAATAATCTAAGATCCACCACAAAATCATTTGTTCCTCCCCATCTGTCTTTAACAATACCTGAGAGAAAAGTCTACTCTTTTCAGTTGTTTTATAATGAAGACAACACATAGTAACACAGGTGACACTTAATTCCTGTAATATTTTATCTCCCAACATTGGCCTCTTTTATGTTTTCATATTTTTACCATTGGGATACCTTTTCAGTGTATAAATATTTGCTAAACATTAATCAGATTGGATTAGAAGACAACTTTTGTGTAATTCCAATATTCTCCAGAGATTTTCCAGCTCAAAGCCAGCCAAAATAAATGTCATGCTTCCAAAAACATGACTATCCAAGCGCCATGTAATTTATGTGATGTAGATAATGAAAATCTCTAGAGGGAATGTATATTTTGGTTAAAATAATAAACCATAAAATCTGGGGAAAAGATCACTGAGGACTCTTTGTCCAATAATCTGTTTTTATAGATGTGGAAAGTGAGGTCACAAAGGTAATGAATAGGCGAAGACGCCAGGGATCTAATCTCTAGTTCAGTGGTCTTCCCATCCTACTTGGTCAAATTATGTATATGTATAACATACAAGGCCATTTTATACTTTGATTTGGTTTGATTTTTTTTTTCAGGTTCTGATTATGCTCTCTATGTTAAATGTCTTGGATAAGTTTTGCAACCACAGAACTTTCTCATTTTGGTACTATCATGATATACTAAAGTTATTAGAAAAATTATGGCAGGAACAAAAGGATAGCTCAACAATCTATCAAACTTTAATAATTCTAATTTTATTCATATTTTAACTGTTCTATTATGCTTAATTATAAAAAAAGATTTTTAAAAGAGGCACATTACTTGAAAATCCAAAATAACCTATCAATTGTGTCAAAAATAAAATATAGAACAAGCTCTATTTGATTTAAAATAGAATACATTTTAAAATCATATATATTTTTGGCATCTTTAAAACAACAAATACTGGTACTGATTGACATCTTGCTATGATCTTTAAATATTAGTAGATCTTAAGTGAACTAATACTCTCTAGCACATTAACTCTTCCGCTATGTCTTGGAAATAAATGATTGATTTTGTAACGGGAGGATTCTGGTCAGAATGCTGGCCAGAGGGGAGGGACCTCTGAGAGGGTTGGGAAATGAGGAAAATGGCAGGATTGAAATCACAACCAAAACACATGACAGACTTCTATACCCCTGGGTGAGGGTGAACAAACCAGAGCGTGACACTTCATCCTGGGCAGAGACACTGTGCCCCGTGTATGGCTAGAAATCCTCCTACCCCCTTCTGAATCACTGCGACAGGAGGTGGAATAGAGATGTGCAGACCGATAAGCACGGTAGACACAGCTAGACTGGCTGGGGATTTGGACACTTTCACCTTGCGTGGGATTTGGGGGCGGAAGATTTAAATGGAGGGAATGTGGAGATTTGGCTCTTTTTGGATTCCCCTCACTTGCCCAGTCAGAGAGAGGGTCCAGGGTGTTAATGGGCCTCGAAAGGCCCAGGCCCCACTCGCAGTTCATGCCTTGCCCTTGCTCACCTGGTTGGGAGTTGGTAGGCAGGACGCATGCCTCACTAGCGACAGCCTATGATGCTGCGGCTGGCTCCATGCTGCATGGCACAGGGGGCGGAGCGGCGGAGGGCCCAGACCCCCAGACCCCTCCCATTCTTTTGCTTTGAGAGCAGCACACAGATGTGTGGGTGAGGACTGTTCACCAGCTCCAGGGTTGGAAGCAGCTTTGGATGCCAGGGCCTGGAGCCTCTTGCACCCCTGGCTGCCGTGATCTGGCAGCACAGCCCTGGTCCCAGGAAAGGGAAGAAACTATAACCAGGCAATGACGACACCATCCCCACAAGTACACCCTCCAAGGAGAGAGAGTCTGAAGACAGAGACCCATACATGAGACAACCTTGGGCCCCAGGAAGACAGTAAGAATGGAGTGGGGTGTCTCGACATTTCTTTGGTTACTGGGATGGCTGGCTTCTTTCTGTATTTTGTGGAAGAGATTGGCTTGAAGCCAAAGTGTTCTCAGCTTCCCCACATTGGGAAATATTTTAATAAAAACTTTTTTCCTTCCCCACCAATTTTTGTGTTATACTTGTGTTCGGCAGCAGGAGGCTGAATCCCAATCTGTTCAGTAACAATTTTACAGTAAAGCCTTAAATTAATACAACTCAGAGTACTAGATCAGTTGGACAGCCATAATAGACAGTCGGTTTAATGTCACATACAAATTTCTCTTTGTACTCATTCACTTTTTTATACTTCTTTTAATCTCTATTCAGAGACTGAACTTAGAGAGCTGGAATTAATGTATAAGAAAAACAAATATACTAAAAAAAATTTCTATATGGAAATCTTCATTAAGAAGAGGTATTCAAAGTAATGAAACAAAGGCGGGGAAATAAAAAGAAAACATGTTCTTTCTGCCTGAGGATAACAATGGCCCACCATAATTCACACTAAAAAGAGAACATGACCACTAAAAATATTTGTTTCTTTAACAAAAATGTTACAATTTTCTACTCTGTTCAAATATATAGAACTTACACTGATTTTTTTCTCTTTTGAAAGAGTGGTTATAAATATCTCCTCAATTTTCAGTAATTTATAAGTCTGAATTAATTTACATCCTAGTCACAAAAGAAAAGATAGGATATATTTAAACTTGTATTCTTTCATTTATTCATTCACTCATTCATTCATTCACTCATTCATTCTCTTATTCTCCTTAGAATTCAGTAAAGGATGTAAGACTGCTGATTTTTCTCCACCGTTTCATTATCTCTACTCATGTTCTGATATCTGTCATAATTTTCCTTCAAACTCAAGAAAGATTTCAACCTAAAAATCACTTTAGTGCTTAATCACTTGACAGTTTGGTCAATTCATATTCTGCTAACATATTTAGATGATGTACAGAAAGTAAAAACCAGAAAATTAATATTTTTTTGCTTATTTATTTACTCAATATTAATGTTAACAAAATTGTTATTCCTTTTATAGTAGCTGTTTTCTCCTCTAGAAACCTATGAGTCAAAATATGTACTTGGTTTCTAGGAAGGTTTTATCAATTATGTGGTATTACAAAATTTAAGTACTATGAAAAAGTATTAACTTTCTGTAGTCATCCAAGCGTAGCTGTTATGTCTACCAATCATCCAGCAATCTAGAGCTCCCCTTCCTTTTATTATTTAGGTAAAATGACTTGTGAAGTCTTCCAATTAAAATTTGGTAAGTCTAACTCTTTCCCAATATTTCTATGGTAATAGGCAGGTATTTGCTCTTGTAGATTACCTGTTACATATTGCTCCTTAATCCTTAGTTATTTCAGACTTCCTTGTAATTGGATCTGTACATTGTTGCCAGTATCTTATTACCTTTAATGTTTTTTAAATAGCTTTATTGTGATGTAATTCATATGCCATATAATTCTCCCATTTCTTAGTTCTGTGTCCAGAACAAAAACATGAAAACAATCTCCTTACCTTTCCCTAAGGCAGAAATTTCCTGGAGTATAATAGACAGTTAAAGAAAGTACTGAATAATTTAAAACCAGAATAAGGTACCAATATGTTTAAAACCTTGGGCATTTGTGCTTTGAAACCATCTAGCTAATGTCACCCCCTCTTTTCTGAGGCTCCTGCTTGCCGTCCTATTGATAGATGCACCTCCAGAGGATCTTAGTTCAAAGAACAGCAGAAATGTTGGCATTAGCATTTTTCCTTAATGTCTTCATGTTGTGAATTAAATTTCAAGGCAGAGCTCAAGATCAAAGAATGATAGGGAAGAAAGTAAAATATTTATTTTTCCTCTTCTACAGATTTTTGTTTTACCTTCCAGTAACAAAAGTGAGGTTTAAACGTGCTGTGTTGAATGCTTGTACCAATATATTTAGAAAGTTGTGCTTAAAGCTAGATTTTCTCCTTTCCATTTAGTAAACAGAATATTGAGTTGAATACTTTGTTAATATTTTTCACAGAGCAGTCCAAAGACAACCTCCATTAGAACTTCAGAGGAGTTAAATTGATCACTATGTCCCAACACAAATGAAAATAATCAGGATTTCTGTAGATTTTGCATTTTATTTAAGCACCACAGGTAATCCTCATATACAACAAATTTTTCTTAGTTTATTTATTCTTATTATTGCTAATAATTACAAATTTTCAAATATTTGAATTTTCTCATATTTTTAAAAAGATTTTTATTTATTTTTAGAAAGAGGGGAAGGAAGGGAGAGAAATATCAATGTGTGGTTGCCTCTGCTGTGTCCCCCTACTGGGGACCTGGACTGCAACCCAGGCATGTGCCCTGACTGGGGAATCGAACCGGTGACCCTTTGGTTTATAAGACGTTACTCAATCCACTGAGTCACACCAGCCAGGGCTAACAGTCCTTTAATGTCTCTAAGTAGTGCTCAAATTGCCCATAATTTTTTCATATTTTGTGTTTGTACTTTCCAGCATCAATCAAGTTAACTTTAAAAGACAAAAACAAAAAACCCAAAAAACAGTTAAAATAATTTGTCTATTGTTTTCAAGATTTAAAGCAAACCCATCTCTGGTATTTTACCTGATGACTATCAACTTATTTTCTATATTATTTTACATTTAATTTGACTTTAATATTTTTCAAATAATTTTAATCTACCAAAAATATTTATTGACTATTCCCACTATGTTTTATGTTCTTCTATTGTAATGCTGCTTACAGTGTTTTACCTGTCATTATTTTTTAAATAATCTTTTTAGTGAAAATTTTAAAATTCATTTTATTGTTGAGGGACATTTGGATGTTTTGTTTTGACCTGCATAGATAGTGTTGTTAGGGACACACTAGTGTATGTTAATTAGTAAATGCGTGTATGCAATTTTAAAAATATTTTTTAAATTTATTTTTAGAGAGAAGGGAAGGAGACAGAGAAAGAGAGAAACATTGATCTGAGAGAGAAACATCAATCATTTGCCTCTCCTACATGCTTTGACCAGGACCAAACCTGCAACCCAAGCATGTGCCCTGACCGGAAATAAAACCAGCAACCTATCTCTTTGAAGGACAGCACCTAACCAGATGAGCCCCCCTGGTCAGGGCTGTATGCATTTCTTATGCATACATTCCTAAGCGCGAAGTTACAGAACCATAGGGCATGCGCATGTCTGGATGTAGTCAATACTGTCAGTTTTTCAAAGTGGCCGTTAACAGTAATTTGTCGCTTGACTTCCTCACCAGCAGTTTTCATTTCAGCCATTTGGGAGGGTTGTGAAGTAGAATTCTAATGTTATTTTAACATTCATTTCTCTGATGACAAAGAAGTTGTGTTCATTTACCGTCCATTTGAGCAACCTATTTTTGAAAAGCATCACCTCAATTTGTGCTCTTTTTTGTTGATTGCTAATATTGTTCTTTTTTAACATGTCTCAGCAATTAATCAGTTAAATCTTATTGCTACATTTCATTGTATAATTATTACTCAGTGTTTTGTGCTGTTATCCACTTATCTTAATTTGTGAAATAATATATAGACTTAGATATATGTATCTCCACAGATAATTAAAAAAATTATGAAAAGTAAATCTCCTTATCACTCCTGATACCAATGTCATATGTTTTATTTTTCAAATCCTCCAAATCAAATATCTCTGAGCTGTTTCTCCATATGTCAGTGTTGACTAATTTATGAAAATGACAGGATATAGCAGCTTGTTTTTATAAGACTTCTTAACCTGTTACTCCTATAGGTGTCATTAAGAATTGGCATTTATGGTTATTGCTGTGTATGTTTCACTCATACTTTTACCCACTGTGCTAGCACATTTCAGTTAACCATAATACATTTTAAATTTTTTTATTTTAATTAATCTACTTGCTTTTTACATGTCTTTGCATTATTATTATTATTATTATTATAGTGTTTGCTCTAGAAATTACAATGTGCATCTTAACTTTTCACATCCACTTAGAGTTCATTTTGGATAACTGCCTGGAAAAACTGTAAGCATTGTGTAACTTTATAGGCCTATTTACCTTTTCTCCATACAAATACCTTTTCTCTTATTATAAATATTTTCTTTTTATATTTTAATTTCATTAGTTAGCTTGAACAACACAATTAGCCAGGTTTTCTTTGTATTTATCTTGTTTAGAGTTTGGTGTCTTGTTTGAATATGTAAATTCATTTCCTTCACCCAATTTAAGAAAAAAATTTAACCTTAATTATTTTAGTATTTGTTCCAATCTATTTTTTGTCCACTTTGCCTTTGATTTCAATTATACAGGTTAGAATTCTTTATACTGGCCCTGGCTGGTGTGGCTCAGTGGATTGAGTGCTGACCTGTGAACCAAAAAGTCCCCAGTTTGATTGCCAGTCAGGGCACATGCCTGGGTTGCAGGCCAGGTCCCCAGCAGGGGGTGTTCCAGAGGCAACTGCACATTGATGTTTCCCTCCTTCTCTCCCTCCCTTCCCCTCTCTCTAAAAGTAAATAAGTAAAATCTTTAAAAAAATAATTTTTTAATTGTTTTTCAAGTTTCTGAGATACTTTTGCTTTTTAATGTTTTTATATCTGTTATTCAAATTGAGTAGTTTCTATTGATGCTTCTTTTTAAAAAAAATTCTTACCAGAGGATATGTTTATTGATTTTAGAGAGAGAAGGAAGAGCCACCCAGCCAGGGTATCTGTTGATGTTTCTTTAACTTCACCAGCTCTTTCTTCCATCATTTGGGTTGCTTTTAAGCCTATCTAATGAATCTTTAAATTTTGTGCTCCAATTTACTATATTTGCATTAATTAAAAGTGTACTTTTTATTTCCATAGTTAAAGGAGCTCTTTTATTGTTTTATTTTATTTTTTGCATCACTATTTATTCCCCATTGTACCCTCCTCTACCCCCACCCACCCCTCTGTCAACCCCTATGATCTCTGCACTGTTGTCCATGTGCATGAGTTCTTACTCTTTTTTTTTTTTCCTGTTCGATCAACACCTTCACCGCCCCCACCCCCAGAGTTGTGAGCCTGCTTTCTATCTATGGGTCTGTCTCTCTTTTGCTTATTAGTTTAGTTTGTTCATTAGGTTCCACATATGAGTGAAATCATCTGGTACTTGTCTTTCTGACTGGCTTATTTCACTTAGCACAATGTCCTCCAGGTCCATCCCTCCTGTTTCAAAGGGTAAAAACACAGCAATTCCACTTCTGGGAACTTTTTGGAAGAAATTTGAAACACTAATTTGAAAGAATATATGCATGCCATGTTCATTGAAGCATTATTTACAGTTGCCAAGATTTGGAAGCAGCCCAAGTATCCATGAGCTGATAGGTGGATAAAATAGTTATGGTGCATGTACACAACAGAATGCTACTTCTTTAAGAGCTCTTTTAAAGCACTTCTCTGATCATTCCAATATCTTGGTAACCTCAGCCTGTCCTGTTGACTATGTTTTACATTCAGAATGAGTTATGTTTTCCTTCTTCATAGGTGAAGAAACTTTGGATTCTAAATGTCATGTTGTAAAAACTTTGTATTCTACCATATTCCGAAAATTGCTTATAGTTTTGTTTTAGTAGGCAATTAATTTGGGTAGACACAAATTGCTAAACCGGTCTTTAGAACATCAGCTTAACATTTGGTTTAGGTTGTTCATCTTTTGCTGAATCCCTTTGGTTATGTTCTTAGGGTGCTAGTTTAGGGTTCAACCAGAGACTTGGCAGCCTGTACTCTGATGCTCCTCTTCTGGTTGTTTTATACCCAGGATTGGCCTGTCACTTTCCAGTGGCTATGGCCACCCTGTTCATGGTTGTCTGGTTTCTCAGACCAGACATTTGGCAGAAGTTTTTTGGAGCTTTAGGGTCAGCTCATACCACCTAGCAGCCATAACCTGTCCTTCGGCCAAACCTCAAAACACATGGTACTAACCAAATGTCAGTTCTTCCTTCCAAGTATCAACTTCTCTTCAAGGTAGTCTTTCTTTCATTTTTGATGAAATTGGACATTTTAAAGACCTTATTAGAAGACAGTTTGGTAATATTGCCTTGGCCGGTGTGGCTCAGTTGGTTGGAGTATCTGGCCATAAACCAAAACGTGGCAGATTTAATTCCTGATCACAGCACATACCTAAGGTTGCAGGTTCAATCCCAGGTCAGGGTGTATATAAGAGGCAACCAATCTATGTTTCTCTCTCACATCGATATTTCTCTTTCTCTCTCTCTCCCCCTCCCTCCTTTCCTTCTCTTCTCTCTAAAATCAATAAGCATGTCCTTAGGTGAGGATAAAAAAGAAAGACAGTTTGGCATTACAAACAAAACAACATGCATAATATGTATATTATAGCATTCCAATATCTAATTAAACTTGGAAGTTAATATTTGGAGAGATAAAAGATAAACCATGATTTCATCATTGCAGTATTTTTAATATTAATAAACTGGAAGCAAACCAAGTTCAGTGCAATGTTGGTAAAATAGTATCCAAATTTACAATTGAAAACTATGTACCCATTACATTTTTATAACATTTATATTTATTGACATTATCAACATTTATGATACATTGCTGAAAAAAAACTGATAAACACCAGGTATCATGCAATTCCAATTGTGTAAAATAGTATGTATACATTATTCATATATCAAGGCTCTGAAAGATATATAGCAGAGTTTTAAGTATTAACAGTGGGTATATTGGGTTGGTGGAATATCAGGTATTATTCTTTTTTTAACTTCTTTAAACTACATATTTTTTATATGATTTTACAAACATAATACAGATCATGAAAAAGAAGTATTTCTCTTCCTTTCTCCACCTTTTAAATGCAATTCCCAATCCTAAAAATACCCTGTTTCTTTATATATCTCTATCTATTTAAATCTCACCCTTTGAGGTCCAGCCCAAATAACACTTTCTCTAAGAAATTGGCCTTATTTGGATCACTATAAAAATATATGGCCTCATGCTTTGCATCTTAGTTTTAAATAATACATTAAAAGTATCACTATGACTTTACTTTGATAAAATAAGAACAGAGAAATTAAATACTTTTTTCTCAATGTCAATAATAGAATGGACAGACTACCAGTAACGATCTTGAGATCATGATAGGCCGCAAATAAAGAACAACAAAATTAATTGTCTCAAGATTCTAAACACATGGGACTTTTAATTTGTAAGCACATGGCTTGATAAAAGCCATATAAAAGTATATGATTAATTTAATGTGACATCAGTGAAATGACTGAACAGACATGCAATCGATCATTAGTACAAGTAAAGTGATTGTTCAGTAACCCCCAATACAGCAGTCACTCTCGGTAACTTAGGAAATATGAGGAGGAATGAAGCTCATCTTTATTATTATAGCAAATACAATAATTTTCCTACCCCTATTGTATCATTTCAACATTTTAAAACATACATTAAAGCCATTCTAGAGATTATCTTCCCATTTTTAAAAGGAGATAAGACATCTAGTTGCCTGAGAATAACTATTTAAAGTTAAAAATAGTTCATTTATCTTGTCAGTTTGAAGTTGCACTTGACAGTTACGGGAGCTAACTTTAGTGCACTGTAATTTTTTACGAGTCAGAGTTTCTGATTGCCCAAATAAAAACCTAAAGCTGATTAGGTTCAGCATGAAAAATATTTATAATTAGGTGGTTCATACATTTAACAAAAATAGCTGCCTAACAGAGCCTAGAAAATGAGCCTAGATGACCAAGGACACAGACCTATCACCCTGAAGGATCCCAGGGTTAGGATGTTACGCAAGATGCACCCCCATTGGTACTTCTCTTTGTATCCAGATTCCCAATTCCACTAGCACCCACATCAAATATACCAGATTTCTCCCCTGGGGTTATCTTTAAACTTTCTGTGCTTTTAAGACATCTGCTTTAGAACTGAAATTTTGAATAGAGCATCCAGCTGGCAAACTCTATGTAAGATGTTTATATTCTTCATGGCAGGTGTGGAAAACAAGCAGTTTTTTAACCAAGACCAAAAAATAGATGAATTTATCAATCAAGAGGACTTTAATATTTGGTAAATAATATATCACAGTAATTTCTCATGTTCAAGCTGACTTTGTGCTTAAATATTAAAATCACCAGTATCTTTATTTTCAGTACACATACTTACTTTTAGGCTTCCCTAAATTAAATTTATTTTGAAAAAAGTGAAAGGTAAGATATGTTTGCTGTTTAAACCTACATGTAAAACATTTATGATAAAGTGTTACATGAAGACTAAAGTTGCAAAATTTAATAAAATGTAAAAATAATGCTTATAAACTATTACATACAGCAAGATGTTACGTGGTTGTTTTTGAGCTATATAACTAGGTATTAGATATCCATCTGTAAATTTTAATTTTCAAAATTATATAAATATGCCATGAACCTGTATATTTTAATAAAAAGTAAAATAAATGTTTTTTCATTAAAAAGTATTAAAGGAGAAAAAATCTGATAAAAATACTTTCTCACCATTTCTAAGAAAAAAAAATTCATGAAACATTAGGAAAATGTATTTTTAAATCAGTTCTTCACTAAAAGAAAAATAAAACTAAAAATGAGATAAAATATAAGGAGGCAGAAGGGTTGTCCTTTAGATAGCATGAGATTATCTTATTTTATGAGAAATCAAACAGTTTTGTGATAACAATTCTTATTAGCTGACAGCTTTGTCGGTATGTTTAGAGATTTTAGTTACAATGAATACTCTTGTTTAATGAAAATAAAATCATATTTTATATATATTTTACTGAAAACTAACATTCTAAAAACATATTTGTCTCCACATCAGTTTTTCTGTACCATAAAAATTCTATCAGATATACTTTATTTGCAGTCAAGACAAAATATCAAACTATAGATGTCACCTAATAAATCCACCAAATTTGGTCTTTGCTTGTATGCTTGTTTTTATTATAAGCATTTAAATACAATACATGATAAGAAAGACAGTAGAAATCTTTCATGATATATTCAGTCCTAGTAGTTAGTTAATCAAAAAATAATGGTGATAAATTAGGGGAAAATAACAAACATTATAATGTAAACTTAATCTACAATAGATACACATTTATTCACCCAAACTTGGACCTGCTGACAAAGATCTGGTTCGAGTATGTATGGATCCTCTGACATAGGCTCCACATCAGTGTATTTTTAAAAGATTATTAACCCAACCATAATGCATTTTGTATAATTTCCACTTTCAGTTTTCCTAAAGAAAAACAATGATAGAAAGAAATTTAGGAACTAATTTGAATCAAGAATATCCCAGAGTTCAATCTTTTCTTTCTTGTCTTGCATATGCCCCTCCCCCATACCTAATTAACAATATATTTTTTTAGAGCTCTAGCTTCATTGAGTCTTTCTAAAGTGTTCAACTTATTTCATATAGGAAAACAACTTTCTTTTCGTGCATGGGTCTTTTCTGGGCTCTTTATAAATAACTACGAGTCTATGTAGCCATCCTTTGCTTAATTATGTGCTACCTTAATTTAATTATCAAAATTTTACATCTGGAGCTCTTATATCTGGAAAAACAACTATTTCTACAGAGTTCATCTTCTTTTAGAATGTTGTGACTATTTTTGCCTTTCACATTTCTATATACATTGTAGAATTTGATGACTATTTTCTTCCCAAACTGCTGAGATTGTGATTGTGATTGTGATTGCATTGCATTTATTTAAGGATGATTGGCATATTTAAAACAGTAAGTTTCCCAAATATTAACATGGGATAGTCTTCTATTTTTTAGGTCTTTGATTTTTCTTAATAACACTTTAGAGAATTTGTATTAAAGTATTACTCTTAATGGTTTATTCCTAGGAATTTCATTTTCTGTTGCTGGTACACAGAAATGCAATAGTTTATTGTTTTATTGTTTTTTGTTTGTTTGTTTCTTTTCTTATTGACCATTAAACTTAATAAATCACCATAGGTCTTTATGGACTTATTAAGTAGACAATTATGGTTATGGTAAATTAGAGATAACAGATTTTTCATTCTTTGTAATCCTTCTGTGTTTTACTTGTTTTCCTTAACATTGCACTGAGACTGATAGTATAAAGTTAAACACAAATAGCGATATCGAGCATCTTTGTCTTTTTATCTCAAAGCTAAAGCTTTCAACATTTTACCACAAAGATGATATTTGGTATAAAAGTTTTGTTAATATTATTTATCTAATTAAGCTCCTTTCTTTTCCTATTTTCTGATATTTTCATCATGAATAAATGCTGAATCATATTTTTTTCCCTATAGTCCTCTAAATTATTTTATTTTTTTTCTCTGCTATTTTCTTACCATGGTTAATTATGTTGATTGAAGCTTGAATATTATACATATCTTTTTCTAAAAAGATTTCATTTATTTACTTTTAGGAAAGGAGAAGAAAAGGAGAAAATGAGGGAGAGAAACACCAGTGTATGGTTGCCTCTCGTGTACCCCCAACCGGGGTCCTGGTCTGAAATCCAGGCATGTGCCCTGACCGAGAATCGAACCTGCGACCCTTTGTGTGTGGTTGTGATTTATTAACTTTTTTTATATTGATGGTTTTAAGTTGCTAATATTTTATTCAGGATGTTTTATATACATGTTTATTACTCAAGCCTTGGTAAATAAAAAGATTATTTTATAAAAACTTGCAAAAATAATTAGAAGTTGCATAACCTACCATATCTGTCACATATTGTGGTAATTTATAAGTATCAAGCAGAGCTATAAAACCTGTTCTTCTCAAGTAAACTTGTCCCCATGGTCCTAATACTTTTAAGCTGCATGATGATGACTAGTAATCCAGTCTTTTGACTACAGATTTATGCCATGAACAACCTTGGCCTCCATCACAGGAAGTCCTCCTTGGCTGGGAAAGTACCAGCCCTCATGCAGGGTAATATTACAGCTGGATCTAAACCTTCAATATGCACCTATTTGGTATGACAGAGCCTTGGCCTCTAGTCCAGTCCTGCCATGTCATTTTTCATGGAAGGAAAAGGACCCACCAATCATTTGACATGAACTGATCTGTTCTTTGGAAAGGACTCTGAGGGAAGAATCAATAAAAAGACAATTATCTACCAGATTGCAATTTTCTTCCAAATTCCATCATTTTTAGAACAGGATGGTTATAATTTAGATTCATATGTATAGTTCTAGAGGAAAATCTAGTTGAAATTTATAGCATTAAGGTTTCCATTTTCCACATCAAGCTTGGGATCCACTTGAACGATTTTTTCTACACAGCGAATAAACATTATAAAAAGTAGAAATATCTTCACTTTTACTATTGAAGCTGTAATATTATATTACATGGGTTAACTATTTGCCAATGAATACAAAACATCCACTGAATTCATATATACTGATTACAGATGACAATTATGCTAAGAGTATAGCTTGTTTTATTATGCAAAAAGAATGATAGTGAAATTTATACAAAACAGGAAATTGGTGAAAGTAGGTTGTCAGGTTTCACTATGTGCTTTGAAAGAGTGAACAGATGGGTTTTAGCATAACCAAGGTACCATGAGCCCTTTAAAATCCAGTTGCATGAGCTTTTATGTGTTGATACAATTATTAAATTATCATTAATGTTTTTGTAAAGATAATTTCAGATATGAACATTGATCCAACAAGATGCTGTGGGTAAAAAATTTCACAGTGCACATTCCATACATTATGTTTGTAGAATTCCAAAATAATTTTCTGGAATAGGTTATTCTTTCACATATCATTTCTTACATTCAAAAATGTATCTGATCTGGAAAGAAATGATCCCATGGTGTCATATTTATTACTACATATTCATTGCTTTTTATTCTTCTTTTAATTTCTACCAATAAGCATTTATGGATTGCCTTGAATAGATCGTTGCATTAGATGGTTTTTCACATCCTTTCCAATGCTGATAGGTGGTGATTTGACACTGTCCCCTGTGGGTAGCTTCCTGTATGGGCACTATGTATACCTCTCTGACAGCAATTATCATTAGCATTACATGTCTTTCTCCATTAGGTAACTTACAATTCACTAAACATTCCCTCTCTGAGTAACCTTCCCCCTGCCCCAAGCCCTCAGAAAGATGTATCCCAGCCTTGTAGAACTGAGCGGTACAAAGGTAACTTGCTTTTCCCAAAAGTTGTGTCAGGGAATGTTGTCTGTGATTGTGTGGAAAAGCTTTAAAGTCAGCTTATCGTTTGTTCTGTTTGCTGTTTCCTTTACTTCTGCCATAGGCATCAGAGAGTCTGTTTTGTCAGCCTTGGTCCTGGAATGCAGATCATGAAGCAGAGCCTAGTTGACTGTTAGTGGACATGTACTGTGAGAGATATCCATACAAACTGTTTTCCAAGTGACTAGGGTTTGGTAGGCATTTGTTATGGCAGCAAAACCTAGCATATTCTAATAACTTCCCTGAATAAATGATGAGGTACTTTACAATAGGACTGTGTATTCATTCAATGATTATTTCTTTATTCCCTCTAATCTAGTATCTAAAAACTGATGTGTAGTGAAATTCAGTAAATGATACGTAAGGTAATTCAATGAATTTTAACTCAGAAAGACTACAGATGTCCCTCAACTTATGATGGGGTTACATTTCGAGAGACCCATTGTAAGTTGAAAATGTAAGTAAAAAAATACATTTAATACACCTAACCTGGCAAATATTTCAGCTTAGCCCAGCCTACCTTAAACATGTTCAGAATATTTACGTTAGTCTTTACTTGTATAATTATCTTGAGTTTTATCTCAAGAGTTATTGCCTTCCTATACACCAGACGCAGGAGTCATAGATGGGTATTTTTGTAGACATGATAGGATGTGAAAATATAAAACACAATGTCCCCAAAACATTGGCAACACAGTATGCTTTAGCGTGTCAATCATTTACTCTTATGATCACGTGGCTGACTGGGAGCTACGACTCACCCCTGCTGCACAGCATCAAGAGAGGATGTTCTACCTTATATCACCAGCCCAGGAAAAGATCAAAATTCAAAACTCAAAGTACTTTCAACAGAACACGTAGCACTTTTGTACCCTCATAAAGTCAAATGTTCGTAAATCTGAGATACACAAAGAAAGAGAACTAATCATTCCCATTCCTCCAAGGCTTACAATTTAGTTGAGGAGATAGAACACACAAAATTGCATTTTCTAAATTGTAACATGATTTTTCTTTTTGCATTCAGATAAAAAAGAGGTCAGCCTGCACTGGGATGCCCAAGCAAAATTTCTTCAGGAAACCATTAACTTGATCTAAAACTGGAAACAGAGGGGACAAAGATAATCTCTGAGGAAGAGGACAGCATTCATGTAAGGAAAGGATCATAAACAAAGAGGCGGAAGATAAGTAGTAGATAAAGAAGAATATGTATTTTTTCCCTATAATGAACTAGTAATAAGAAAAAATAAAGGGGTAAAGAAAAATAAAATTAAAGTAAAAATAAATTAATTCCATGCCTGGTTTATCCAGGATTTTGCGGATTTGTATGAGCTGTCCAAAATCACATATTTTTTGAAATACAGAATATGAGGGATAAATACTGGAGACAAATCAATAATGAGCAAACAATTCCATTTTTAGCAATGTAGTTAATTACTTGACATTTTACTACATACTGCAATTAATCCACCTATGTGTCACCTAAAGAGAACACCTCATAATAATGATCCTTGTCACACTAGCCCTGTTTATACTTACCATTCTAAATACCATCACTTTGTTCTTGCCTTGCCTCTTGCTCACACATACCTATGTTCTTCTAGTTCTTGGCCTCTGTTTTCTATCCATATTTTTAATATCAGATTTTCTATATGTTTCAAATGTCTTGACCCTAATACTAACCTTCCAACATAATTTTTTCACTCTTACTCTCATGTCATTTTCGTGATACATCTCACTCAGATTCGGCCTATACCTTTGGCTACCACCCATGTATGGCTTATGCAGAAGAAGGATCAGAAGACTATGAACCTCACCCTATGCCCATGTAGTTCTTAAATTCCATGTACAATATTAAAGAGAAGTGGCATTGATTTGAGTTCTGAAGTCAGCCTACCTGGGTTTGATACCACTTTGCTCCTTGTGAACTGTGCATCCTTGGACAAGCTACTAAATAAATTTATGTCTGTCTTTCCTCTTTAGTGAATTGGTTGAATAATATTACTCATCTTGGCTCACAGGGTTGTTGTGGGAACTCATCAGGCTCACAGGGTTGTTGTGGGATTAAATGAAAATTCAACATAAAGTGTTTATTAGAGGAGCCTGACACTTTCTTAAATTTACCATTCAATAAGATCACAATTACCAGTCTTGACTGAATTCTTATAAAGCAAAAACAAGCTTATCTGTGGTTTTGACAGAATTCATCAGAGAAAAAAATTACATGGGATCTACTTAGAAAAATACATCTTTGTCTTCGATCCATGTCATCAGTACCAAATCTCAGCACTTCACATTTTGACAGAAAGCTTCTGTGCCTGGGTAATTGGAACTCTATCGATCCAAGGGATCTTTCCAAAATCTTGCTCTTTTTAGGGGATCTTACATTGGGAAAATGCAAACCTTCCTTCCAAAGGAGGCCTGAGAACAAACAGTTCTAGAAAGTTTCCTGGCCAGCTGATTAGCTTTACCCTTTAAAAATTTTCCTCTTACATGCACACTCACACACTCTGAAATTGCCCCAACCGATGTCTTATTATGCACTAATTTTCTAAATTACTAAAATAGCCAGCATTATCACAATTACATGTGTTCATGATGTTTGACATGATTACAATAATCATTTTATCATGCTTCTAAAATATTAATAAATTATTATAATCATCATCGATTGCTATTAACTTCATAGTCATAGTCTACCACATAACCCCAGATAATGCAACACAGAAATGTAACAAAGAAAAGACTGCCCTCGGTTTCTTTTTTATCTGGCAGGTTATTTTAGTGGTTTCGAATGAAAGAATATGCATGCTCACTGCATTGAGCTAACTGTTCAAGTTTTCCTAAGGATGTAATTTTTTCATGCAACAATATGTCTATTATTAGTTCTTATACATTAGTGCTCAGTAAACAGTATTTATTCTGTCTCCATATCTTGACAATGACTTCTCCCCACGTTTGCAGCCACCTACTGAGACAATCATTGCCACCATTCAGACACACAACAAACTAAGGTTTTATTACTTTAATTTTCCAGACAAATTACACCATACTAAATTACAACACATGGAAATAATTTTTAAAAGACAAAGAGAACAGCAGATTTTGCATTTTTATTAAGTGAGCTATCTGTAATTTTAAGTAATAGCTTATATTAAGCGTTGTCCAAACGTGCACACATATGTGTACGCTGAGTGTTTTAGCAAGCATCAAAGTTTTCTGAACCCTTTTGAAATTAAATGGAGGAAACTATGTAAATCATTCTTATTCTGGAATTTTATAGCTCAATAAATTCGGACTGAAGTAACAGCTGGTAATCTTAAGGTATGTGCACTCTCTGATGGTGTGTTTATGTTTGGCATTTAGAATTCACGTGTGCGTGTGTATATACATACACACACATATATATATAGGAGGGAGAATTTTCTTTAACCAGAAAGACACATGTTTTATTTCATATGCACAGGAACCCCACATACATGAGAAGTTCAAAAACAGAAAGCTAAAATGAAGTATACATGCCATGTTGAATCAAGAAAAGGGATAAGGGTCTGGAACTTCAAAGGAGGGGAAGGCAACTCACAGGACAATAGAAGAACAGATGTTCTGTAATTAGACGTTTGCCCTGCCATACATATAGGTCATTAAAATTTATTTCTTGTGATAACTCTTATTATGGGCAAGACCCCAATTTAAATTCTTTAAGGGAGAGGGAAAAGGCTTTCTTTTTTTGAGTGCATAGGGTCTTGATTGCCTTCAGTTTAATATAATTTGCATGCCAAAGCGGCACATCCTGGGGAGGCCTGTTCTAAACCCCTTTACATAGTATCAGTAAAATCCCTAACTTTGAATTGTTCTGTTTACCTGTAGAGCTCACAAAGACTAACAGAATAGGTCCTGAAGAATTGTTATTTGAACTGCCACAGGACCGTGTTAGCTTAAATGTCCAAAGCTATTCTGAAGGTTAACAGCGGGAGATTACGCTAATATCAAAAAGCTCAAAACAGAAAATGCCTTTTACCAAAGTGTCTGCAATTACCCGAGAGTTTCAGAAGGACAGCCATAATCCAGGGGAAGACGGCAAAGTACATTATATACTTTTAGTTTGGAGAAATTAGGAAAATTTTGTCTAACCATTATCATTTCCAGTCACACTAATTTTCACAGTGTTTTAAGAACGAGACTCAGCTTTGAAAAGAACACAGCGGGAGCTTTTTCGGATACAACTTCAAACATCACACAGCTGAGTCATAATCTGGTTGTCTTTACCAAACTTAGTGTTTTATGGCTGCTCAGTGATTAATGTCATTTGAAATTACTCTATCCTCCAGTTCATTCCCATATGGACAATTGTCACCATTCAAACATCATTATCATGTAACCAGTTTGTCCTAAGAAACTATTGACTACTTCAATGCTCTTTTCATGTTTAATAAAAGATTGGGAAAAAAAAAAGGGGAATGGCCTGATGTTATTGTTTATGCCTTTCGAGAGCAATTGGTTACTACTTATTTTCATGCCCTTGTAGGGTCCATTTAGTGGTTGATTTCAGGAAAACTGAGAGCAGCTGGTCTCAATTCTGGTCATACATAGAACCACCTATGGGGTTTTAAAATATTACTGGACTTTAACCCAAAGCTACCGAATACAAAACTCCAGGGGCTATTCCCATCAAGTTATATTTAAACATGCCCTCTAAATACTTTTATTGCAGCTGTCCCTGGCCTGGCATTTGGTATCCGTTGAGTAAATTTTGAAATCCACCTCAGATTCTGGCTGTGATGCTGGATAGTACTGATCAAGTCCAAAAAGTCTTGAATTTCTACAAAATAGAGATAATATCCATTTTAAGTTGTTTTGATGACAGGATGAGGAACAGAAGGAGCCTTTGTAGTTCATGGCACACATAGCCAGGTATGGATGAGACGATTAGCTGTTCACTAAAATCCACTTTCCCTTATTTCTGGACACTCAGCTGGATTGCATTTCCCAACACACCTTGCGGCTAGTTGTGCCCATGTGACTAAGTTCAAGTCAATAGGGTTCAGCAGAAGAGATGTGAACGACTTTTGCATTTCATAAAGACTGTCACAGTGAGCCCACGATTCCTTCTCCTCTAACAGTCTAAGTGAGATCACTTACAGAGTGGCCTTGGAATCCATATTGAGCATGGAGAGACCACCAGAACAAACCAGAGTTCCCGAATGATCGTGTGAAATAAAGTTCATTTGTGTTAGGTTTCTGTGATTTGGGGTTTACCTCTTATAGCTGTTAGTAACCTATGTTTGCTGCTCAGTTATTTTAATTTTCTTTAAAAAGTAACAGTAACATTTGAAAGATTTATTTTCATCACTTATCTGTCTATTGTGGTATGTCCTACTTTATCAACTGGAGAACTGACCAGAAATTCCAATGCTCATAAGACACAATGAGCACTTTGCAGATTCCTGCGGCCACAGTAAGGCCCCTCTGGGTCAGGAGATTGTTCTGTCCTTTTAACAAGATCACCTGATACCAGAGGCCATGTGGCAAGATCTTAGTGTATTTCTCCTTCAGCTTTAGGGAGAGCAAGGCAGATATGTATAGTAGATTATATTTAGAGAATTTATTGGAGATCATAAAGGATGCTGTACCTTTTCAGGTTCCAAAGAACTGCAGATGCTCATGATTCTTTACATGTCATTTATTTATGAACAACTACTTATGAAAAGTTGTTTCTAAAACCACAGTGATTACACTTCTCTTTTCACCATTGCTATTTGGGACTTTCTTTTTCCCTTCTCTGCTTACTACTTCTAAGTAATATTTTAATATTACATAGAGCTGGTCTAGAAAAAGGTTACTTTGGGAAGAACAGGAATGGTGTGCAAGAGAAAGTTGAGGGGAGAATAAAATAAACTTAAAATAAATCTCCTTCAGGATTTTCTTCTCCCCTCTAAGGGCTCAAGGTAACATCTTCAATTCCCTATAGCATTTTTCTCAGTTTATTCATATACCTCAATATTATTCTACATCCTGCATTCCTTCCCAATCCAGTCATTTGATTCCTTAGAGAGACAGTTACTGTTTTTCTTCTTAGATGTAATTAAATCCTCAATCCTTTGTATACTCAACAAATCATTTTAGAAAATTGTTACAATTTTATTTTTCCTATAGCATGTAAGTTGTAGTGACCAGTATAGTTCATCTCACTTACTAAGTGATAAATTGTTAGTGACTTCCTGAGATGTTATGTTTAGAAAAGCTTTGGACCAATGTGTAGTCTCAGCAAGAAAGAGCACCCTCATCAATTAAGGATGTCTTTCCCAGTCATGGGGGAAACAATGGCATTCATGCCATGAGTTAGTATCCTTAATTGTGCCCTTTCAAAAAATAAAATAAGAGAAACATGATAATTATGACTATAAAAAACAAAATTCAAAAGAGCAATTCCTTTTGTCTTAAGGAATGGTGGAGTGTGGACATGCCTTCTTAGAGGTAAGAAAGGATCAGTCTTCAGGCATACTTTTGTGGTCCAAGTATATTAAAAATCAAAGAAGTACAAAACAATATAATAAACATGGTGACATATTTTAAGTGCTTAAATTTAACAACTAAAGGTCTGTGAATACCATCTTTCAGTTCTTTCAATGTATCTCCATGGCTTATATGCATAAACTCATTTGGTGATAAAAGTGGAAGTCAAAATTTGAGGTCTTTCATTCGTGAAGGATTGGCCAAATGGCGCTTGAATTCAGCTCTGAAAATGAGCCATGTAATTGGACTGATTTCTTTTGTGCAGCGAAAGAGAGAATGAGCAATGCTTGTCAGGAAGAAGGGTGAAAGGTGAAACAACAGGAAACATCAGGCCAATGCCTCAAGCAAGTGAAATAAGAGAATGGAAAGCTATTTTGGGATGGAGAAACATGGCATCAGGGCTCCCTGAGACCTGTAATTCTTTAGGGCTTTTCTCCTGGACCCTCCTTCCCTGCTATTTTTCTCAAATTCTCTTTCTTCAAAGACTTGTCAAGCCCAGCTGAGAATTCTCTAGTTACTTGCTGGATTTTTGACCCCAAGTGCTGTCAGTCAGCACCAGCATTTAGTATCAGGAGGTATTTTACTCCTGGTGCTTGGCAAAGACAGAGGCTGTGGACAGAAGAGACTGATCCATTGCCAAAGCAGTGCAAATGTGCCTGGAAACTCAAATTGGGAATCATATTTCATTTCCTCATATAAGCATTTATTTTCTGGTAGCCTTCTTATACTTTGAATATAGTTCTACACCATGGACTCATGATACGAATTTAATAGTCTTTCTTGTCATGAATGAATAATACCCATTGTGTATGACATTATGTCTATGGGAAAATATCTCTCAAATTCCAAATAATTGCCTCCCAAAGAACATTTGCGTTACACCAATTTGTAATTGGTAAGCTCATTCCCCTGCTTTCTTTTTCAGTTATATAACGAAATTGAATGAAGCAGGGGTCAGATCCACATCCCCCCATGTACTCATTTTACCAGTTCAGAGAAGAAAGAAATGAATTTAGTAATGCCAAGTCACCGACTTCGTTACTTTTGTTTTATCAGATTCGAATGATTTCTCACACTACTGCATTTCTCTATCACCTCCATGTTGCTTAAGTGGAGAAACGGCCAAGGAGTAAATAATTATTTACTAGATTGGGAAACCTACAGGTTTGGTTACATGTTAAATATCACAGATGATGAGTGTTTATATTAACCTTTCTTGCTTCATGTTAAGTATTTTTTTCTAATAAAAAGTTGACCCAAAAAAGGAGCTATTTTTTGAGATGAACTCTGTGAATACAGCTAGCTAAATCTGTCATCTGGCTTTATTGTGATTTTACTTATGATTTGGGAGAAGTGAGAAAATGAAGTGCTCTGGACAAGATAAAAGCACTTATGTAAAATCTAAAACACACAAAACAATACTATCGTCAATGGTATAGACATGTATGGTAAGAGTTTAAAAATGTGCACAGAGAGGGCACGTGCTGCTATCAGGCTGTGGCTGCCTCTGGGGAGGCAAAGAATGAGATGACGGTGAGTTGACTGCTGTTAACCGGATTCTGTATTCAAAGATGTGGTGCAGGTATGGAAATACGTTAACATGTAAATCTGTTGTCTCTGTTATGTTTGTATGTTAATATGTTAATATTTAAAAATATATTTTACAAGTGAATTTCAGGATTGCAAAGTAAGAAAAAGTCTATGAACTATTTCAGGCTTTTAGGTACTGACTGTCATATGTGAACTGAATGAGTTATTTAATTTAGGTTTAAAAAATTCTCACTTTTTGGCACTAATTGTGAGCTGAGTAATCTAACTTTGGCACTTTCTTGCTATTTAACTCCATTTCACCTTCCCCATAGAGTTACATTTCTTACCTAATATAAATTCACACATTTTAAACATAAACTTTTAGAATAATTAACTTAGGGCTTTTAAATTTAGGCATAAATTATTGCACTGTGAAATATACATATGAGGGCTCTTCTTCATGTTACATTATATCAATTAGGACAGAATTGAGCATGACAAAAGTGGATTGTACCAATTATATTAGTGCATCACTGTAGAATAGCTCTATTTCAGTTAGGTTCCATAAAGTCATTATGGAAAGAGCCTTGGAGAATGAATAAAATGGAGAGGAAAAGTTTTCACCTTCTCTCCTTGAGAATAGACAGACCCTGGGTAGCTTATAAAATTCCCTTACAGTGTGAAAAAACACATTACAAATTGGTACCTGAGTCTCTGAACAAGTATCAAAATAGAAAATAGAATTAATATGAATGTTAGCTTTTCCATTCATATAAATTATGACCTGTAATAGAAGGTCTCCAACTTCCCATTAGCCAAACACCCCTAGGATCAAAAAAAAGAAATGTGTTAGAATTAAAACGAGTCATACTCTATTTTGGTGTTTAATAAAATGGTGTTTTGAAAAATTAGTCAAGGCATAACCAGGAATATTCACAAGCAGATTTGGAACATACCAATGTTCATATCATTTAAAGTCATTATCACAATTCTGCTGATTTACAGCATAGCTATATACAACCGATCAACGTTAACAGTGATATAATAAGAACATTAATTGCATATGCAACTGTATGAGATCAAATAGAAAGAAAATCAATTAGAGCCATTATCATTGTCTTCATCATTATGATCCTCTTTATCATAATGATGACTGACATTTTTTAAAACTTTTCACAGCTTGCAAAGTGCTTTCATCTTCAGTATCTCTCACATCTCACAATCGCCTTGAGAATGCATAAAACGTATGTTATTCTCCTAGAGTTGTAAATTCTGAAAAATGCAGAAAAGCGAAAACAACACTACAGAGAGGGAGACATTGTTTCTATGCCTGGCCGTATTTCAAAGAGATAAATGTAGGAGAAGGGCCCATTATGGAGGAAGGAAGTCAGGAAGCTGTGTTGTTAGCCGAACATCTTATTATGATGAAAAAATTTGGATTGTTATAGAGGAGAAAGTTATAATACATTCACATATGACTATCAGCAATCTTGTTTTCTCTGTATCCTCACCCATTTCCCGCATAACCCATACTAGATTCTTTTGAAACCAATGTAAGATATTGTGTAATTTCATTTAGGAAAATGCAAATAAACTTTAAAAAATAAAACTAAATCCATTTGAATTGAATGTGGATTTATATAAAAGAAAACATTCTTTGATACGTTCACTCAAAATTGGTGCTTTGCTTCAGGGTTTCATTTATTTTCAAACTCCTGGACAAATTTGGCCCTTTCTGTGTGAATATTCTATTTGAGATTTCACAATGTTGTAAACTCTCTCTGAGGCTAACCGAAAATGTTGTGCATTTTTACTTATCTGATACAGCCTTGAATAAAAAACGGATTCATATAAATGTTTACTGGATGACTAATTGCAAAGATAAAGAGAGATAAACATGGCTAATTTTTGGCAGCTGTCAACAGTAAACGTATAGTCATCGTACTTCTGTTAACCAAGGCTCTCTGTTTTAAACTCTGCCTGCCACAACCAGCTTTGTGATCTTGAGCAAGTCAGATAACTTTTCGGATCCTTTGTTCTCTGTAATAAAATAAAGAGATCACATGCTAAATTACCTCTAAAATAGATTGATATTATAGCATTCAACACTAAATTCTGTTATTCTATTTTTAGAATACTTCATTTCTTACTCCCATTACACATATTCATTGTTTGAGGCCAGGAGCCTTTGTTTAACAGTGACTCTTACCTCATTTAAACAATCCTACTTCCTATGCAAGATAGGTCTTCCAGACATAGAAAAAGAGCAAAGATGAACAGAAAGTCAGCAGTGATTATAGTGACAAATCAGTCTTCAAGGACAAAATTTTAACACTGAAAACAAAACCATTATACCTATCAAGTATATGAAATTACATAATTTGGTCTTTCTTGAAATTTTGAGTACACATTCACCATTATTAATTTCTCTGGTGATAACTCATTGTAAACATCTGTGGCATTGTACTCACATTAAACTATAAATTTTTATGCTAATAAGTGGATTATTTTTTGTAGATATTTTTCTATTATTCTTACTGTTGAAATCCAATGTGAAATATAAATATTAAAGATGCAGAGGTTGCTTTTAGAATTTTTAAAGAGTTTTTTTAAAGACTATATTTTTTTTAAGAGTGTGTTCAGCCCTGGCTGGTGTGGCTTAGTGGAGTGAGTGCCAGACTGCAAACAAAAGGGTCACCAGTTCGATTCCCATTCTAGGGCATATGCCTGGGTTGTGGGACAGGTCTCCAGTTAGGGGCACGTGAAAGGCAACCACACATTGATGTTTCTCTTCTCCTCTTTCTCCCTCCCTTCTCCTCTCTAAAAATAAATAAAATCTTAAAAAAAAACAACAACAACAAAGAATGTGTTCAGGGATATAACACAGAGAAGGAGAAGCCATCTATTTCCTGAAAGTTACTTTTAGAAAACAGTCTCACCAAAACTGAGTTATATCAATGCTTTCTTGAGGTCCTTGAGCATCTATTTATTAAGGATTTCTTCATCATATATTAAAACATGTAAAGAAATCTTAAAATACTTTATATATCCTAAATAATATTAGCTTTTATTCATATTAGTTTTACCTGACCTAGGAATCAGTTACTGCAAAAATCATTATGCTTTGCAGTATTTTCCTGTGTGGCTAAGAATACTAATACCAAAAGTCAGTCCCCAAGAGTTGATGTTAGAAGATTTAAAAGATTAGTGAAGGCAGAATTCCAAAAAATAATTTATGTACCAATAACCAAAAATCTCAGAGAGAAAATGTTTCTCCTTGGGAGCAACAAAACAGAGAGATGCATACAGGTACCCAAACACACACACACATATTTCTAACTGTAATTCAAGGAGTAAAACAAACCATGCTTTTGCTAAAAGAAAACAAAAGTATACTTTGAAAAAATATTCTCAGTCTCTAACTTTAGTTTGTTTCTACTATCCAGATATGATGCATCGTACTCAAAAGAATGGACAGGAAACTGTTGAAAGATTTGATGATGTGTTAAAACTATTCTTGTGGGTAAATATAATATTTGAGCTCCTTTAATGTTACTTAAATTATAGACATAGAAGGCACTGCCTTAACATTCTAGCATTCAAGGCAGAATCTTAGGCATCTTGAAGTTCTGTGGTCAAGACTTTAAGAGACTCACAGTCTTAAACTTGTAAACAGCCTTGTAAACTTGAAGGTAACAACATGAAGAAAAATACTTTTGCATCAGATATATATTTTATCAGTCAGTTGTCTTAATGAATTGCACTTTGGGTCTGATTCCTTAGGTAATTTTAAAAATTATTTTAACTTATGTATAGAAAATTACTCTATTCAAAATATTGTTTTTAGATGGAATTATCTAAATTGGTAGAAAAATTGATTAAATATTTTAAGAAAATTATGAAACTTCATTTTTAAAGTGCAATGTTGTGGGCTAATATTTAAGAAATGATTTTCCAAACAACTTTTTTATGCCTGTTTTTCCTCTTCAATTGTGTAAGATTAGGTTGTATTTTACAACTTCATTTTGAAACTTCTTCCTGAACTTTAACTCAAATTTTCAGGGAATGAAAGAGCATTATGCCTCTCTAAGTACTGCAAGAATATTTAATCATTTAGTCACTGCAGTAACTTGGTGGGGCAAGTTAAAAAGTTTTTTGAAAATGATATAATAAGTTCTGGTCAATAAATTAAAGCTTTTGTGATGTACGTAAACATCCTAAAATTTTTATTTTATGAGAATAATGGGGAAATTGGTAGAAGAAAGAGTTGAAGTATCCAGTTAAGAAACTGCACTCAGAACACCTGCCCAGAAGTCTGCATTTCCAAAGATATGCCTTCATTAAGAATCTGCTATATACAGAGCCTTGGGGGGGAAAAAAAAACATCTATGCATTCTGCCCGTGACAGGGTTGAGTAAGCATCATGAAAGGCTGCCCTCCTGCAGTTGTCGTGTTTATGTCAGAGTCTCTGAAAGAACCCGGACAGCTGCGGAGACTCTTTACAGGAGGTCTGAGCTTTGAAACATCCAGTGAGAGTCTGAGGAGCCATGTTGAGCAATGGGGAACTTTCACAGACTGTGTGGTGATGAGAGATCCAAACACCAAGTGCTCCAGGGGTTCTGGGTCTGTCACATATGCCACTGTGGAGGAGGCGAATGCAGCCGTGAATGCAAGGCCACACAAGGTCAGTGGGAGAGTTGTAGGATCAAAGAGGGCTGTCTCAAGAGAAGACTCTCAAAGCCTGGTGCCTGCAACTGTGGAAAAGACATATATCAGCGGCATTAAAGAAGACACTGAAGAAAACCACCCAAGAGGTTATTTTGAACAGTATGAGAACATTGAGTGATTGAAATCATGACTGACTGAGGCAGTGGCAAAAAGAGACACTTTGTTTCTGTAATCTTTGATGACTGTGACTCTGTGTACAAGATGGTCATTCAGAAATACCATAGTGTGAATGACCAAAACTATGAACTAAGGGCAGCCCTATCTAAGCGAGAGATGGCTAGCATTTTAACCAGCTGAAGGAGTCGAAGTGGTTCTGGAAACTTAGGTGATGGTTGTGGAGGTGGTTTGGATGGGAATGACAACTTTGGTCATGGCAGAAACTTCGATGGTCAAGGTGGGCTCGGTGGCAGCAGTGGTGGTACTGGATGAGGTGGCTATCATAGATTTGGTAAGGATGGAAGCAATTTTGGAAGTGGCAGAAGCTACAATTTTGACAATTACAATAGTCTTTAAATGTTGGGCCCATAAAAGGAGGAAATGTTGGAGGCAGAAGCTCTTGCCTCTGTGGCTGTGAATGCCAATACTTTGCCAACCCACAAAACCAAGGTGGCTTTGGTGGTTCCAGAAGCAGTGGTAACTAAGGTAGTGGCAGAAGGTTTTAATTATTGCCAGGAAACAAAGCTTAGCAGGAAGGGAGAGCCAGTGAAGTGACAGGGAAGCTACAGGTTACAAAAGATTTGTGAACTCAGCCAAAGACAGTGTTGGCAGGGCCTGGCTGCTGCAAAGAAAGTGTGTTGTAAACCATACTCACGTGTATAGGCAAAAAAGCCAAGGACGGTATCTGTGATGAATTATATAACATGTTATTTTAGTCTTTCTTCTGTGGCAAGTGGAAAGCATTCCAACAAAGGCCCTTCATGTAGACTTTTGTTTTTGCACCCATGCTGCTGATTGCTAAATGTAATAGTCTGATCATGACACTGAGTAAATGTGTACTTAAAAAAAAAAAATGAAACAACTATGATGTCAGGTGCTTGTTGTAGTCATAGCAATGCATTTATCGTGGATGTATGAGGAAGGGCTAAACAATACAGCTAAAATCTGCTCAAACCCTTTGTGTCTATCAAAAACCCAGAAATGAAGAAGTATGCTGTGCTCTGCCGTGATGATTTTGTTGTCAGCTCATGACAAATTGCTTTAAGTAAATAAATTAATGCCACATCTTCTGGCTACATTTCTTCCTCTTTGAGCCTGTAAGACCCTGCGTCTATCAAGCTTTTCTTCAAGCTTAATCCTATCTATGTCATTCTCCTTCTACCCACAATACTTTCTTAACTCTGAAACTTGGTTAAAAAGAACAAGAATAGCCAGCTTAAATCAAATAATCACAAGGCAGTAAGTAGTCCGAGAGAAGTGTGTTTTAAGTTTGCCTCATTCCCTTGGACTCAGTACCCTCATAAACCATCTCTTTTAGTAGAACTAACTGGTACTAACAGTGGCACTCTCTCTTTTATCGAGTCCTTGAACTAAATCATGTGCCTAGCCTTGGAAACGGTAGATACAAAACATGCTTTCTGTGAAATGTTTGCTTAAAAAAGACCATCTGCATAGTTTCAAAAAGCAATAGGAATTAAAATAAGAAAAAACCCTCTAAATTGTAGACACATTATGAAAAAACCTAATAAGAGCACAAGAAGTGTAAGTCCTCCAGGGTAGAACCTGTCTTCCTTCTCCCTTTGACACAGGCACCTAAACCTGTCATTTCCACCTTGTGTCTGCACACTATTTAGAAGGGGATAAGAAGAACACAACGACATACACCTGGGTGACAGCCCAGTCTTACTTTCTTTCTTAGCGATGAGATCCCTTTCTTAGAAAAGGGAAATCTTAGAGCCAAGATAATGAAAATCCAAAAGGGTAAATGTTATGCTATATCAGACCAATGGTTTTTATCTATTCTCCACACTTTCAAAATGTGGGATGCGTATTCCTGGTTGTATCTGAAATAATTTGAGATATAATAAAGATATGGCATTATATACCATTGACTCATATAGTGAGTAATATTCCATTTTCTATACTTTTAAACCTTTTGTTGACCTGGTAAATGATCCTTGCTTTTTTTTTTTTTAATTTTGGAATGTGTAGTTAGTGCCTCTTTAACATTTGTTAATTGTTCTTTATAATAATGGGAGCAGACCTCAGCTCAGACTCTTCATTAGGCAACAGTATCTATTATAATTCAATACTTTAAAAACATTTTAGTAATTATTTAGTTGCAGTTCTTTATTTTAAATGACAACACAAAATCTTCTTCAAAATAAATAAGCTGAATACACAGGAGTTGGCTAAAGAGTCAACACTACATTGAGTTTTTCTTCCAAAATGCTCACTTTTGAGAATGAGATTTGAAATATAGATACTAACTTGACTTCACTAAAATTACCTTTAAAATTACAATTAATCAGTAAAGAAAGATCATTTTAAAAGCTCTCTTAACCTACAGTAATTATTTCATAGTAGGAAATCTTATACTCAATTATTTTTTAAGGCTAGGAATGTTTTTTAAAAAGTCAGTTCTAGTTAAGAACCTTAAGACTTGTAGCTTATAAATTCAAAATACTAAGCTTTTATCCATTTGATACTAAATACTTAAAAGTTATCCTTCATCCTTCCACAGCATCTCCCAGTGTATCAACTAAATAAAGTATCTACAGGAAGAAGCCAGAAAGCTGGGACCACTGGAATTCAGGAATAATCTCATTCATTTATTCAGTCACTTTTTCCCTCTGTAATCAGCCAGTATTTATGAATATCTCTTTTGTGCAGCTCTATGTTATAAAATGAAGACACCAAGCAAAATATATATGTGACCTCAAAAATATAGTACTTTTAAAACAAATTACACTCAACTTAAAAATATATTTTTATTTGTCAAGGCAAAGAATAAGAGATATTAAAATGTTCCCCCCTGCTGAAGGACATGTTCAATTGTCTGTAGCTCCCCACCCTTCCCTATTTATTACACACAAATTAGTTGTATCCCTTCTCTGCAATCCCTAAAGACATTGAACTAAGGACCCCAAATTTAGAATAGAGTGGAGAGTCGCTGTTTTGAAGTGTTTGTTTAATTAAAGAAACTGAATAAACTGATCTGCAGAGACTACCAGGTGCTGTGGAAACATGAAGAAATGCATCCAGCTGATCGTGGCGTAAGTGAAGACAGATAAATTTTGAAAGACAAGTAACTGTTACTCCAGTGAAAAGAGAATAAAGGGAAAAAATGTTTCCTAGGCAAAGGGAACAACACATAAAAAGACAGCAGCTCGAGGTAGATACTGTGCTGCAGCATTGTACATAGAAAAGCCTTATGACAAGAGAGGGGCGAAAGAGGAGGTGAAGTCTGAAGGAGGGTCTGAAGCCAGGGTAAGAAGAGGCTTTTATATCATAATAAAGAGTTTGGGAATTACCTTAAAGTAGTGGGTTGATATTAATGGTAGCTCCTGCTTCCCCAGGTAACAGCTAGCTCAGAGATCATCAAGGGTTATGATGACAATATCTTCTGTCCTGGCCCCCCAAACTATTTGGTTTTCAGGACTCTAAGTCCCCCTAGTTATTCTCTTACTTGTGGGTCCTGAGTTAATTTCATGATCTGCTTGGGCATTTTCTCTCTTCAGTTTCTTTCCTCTGGCATCCTGAAAGTGATTCAGCCGAGGGAGCCAAGTCACATTAGAAGACTAAATCAAATACCTTGGCTTTAAATTGTCCATCAGAGTTCTGGAAGTAGGCTAAAAAGTAGATTAATTAAGGTTTAAGATGACTGTGGTTTCCTTTGGCATTTCTTCTTTCCCCTCCTCTATTTTCTTTCTTGTTTTCTTTCTCTACCTACTATTCATGGAGGACTAGGAGAATCTTTTTTTAACTTTTGTAATCAGCTAAGTGCTCTTCCAAGGTATAGTATTTCAAAAATTGAATTTATAAAAGCCTGCTATTCAATGGTATATTTATATAATGGGATACTATTCAGCTGCAAAAAAGAAGAAAATTGTACCCTTTGTGACAGCATGGATGGACTTGGAGAGCATTGTGCTAAGTGAAATAAGCCAGTTAGACAAAAACAAATACCATGTGATTTCACTTACATATGGAATCTAATGAACAACATGAACTAACAAGCAAAATAGAGACAGACTCATAGATAAAAAAAAGAAGGTTAACAGCTCTGAGGGGATGTGGAAGGATGGAGCAAAAAGAAAAAGAACTCACGGATACAGACAATAGTGTGGTGATTGAGGGGGTTGGGGGAAGGCTAGGTGGAGGTGGAAGAGGGTATAGGGGAGATAAACGGTAATGAAAAAAACACAATAAAATAAAAGCATGCTGTTACTAACAAAAATATATTATGTTCCATAATAAAAGAAAATAGAATATCATTTCAATGTTTAAAGTAATCATTACAATGACAAAAATTAAGGTAATTATTTTTCCCTTCTGTGGCATGTCTTAACACAACAGGGTGGAAAATTTGGGCAGTCAGTCCTTTCTGTATTGGGGTTGAATTTTCCTTCTTTCACTGAATTTTGTGAAATCTTACAAGTATTTAGACTGAGGTTAAGCCCCCCAAATAAAAGGTTAATGAAAATTAGGAAAACCATCACTTATGAGTGTTGATCATAACTCCAGAAAGTCTTCAAGAAACTCACAACATGTGTGGGCTTTTTCGTCATTTTAGAATATTTTATATGGGTTAATTTAATCTTGATTTTCACTGCCCTGCTTGAAATCTGTCACTGGTTCCTCATAAACTCCAAGATAAATGTAAAACTCTAACCAAGGCATGTCGAGTGGTAATAACTCACTAATTCATTGATGTAGCCATCATTCAACAATCATTTATTGAGTGAGTATTACACGTCTTCCTCTTTCCTAGCAGTATTGCCCATCTGGTTTCTCCTTAGCTTTTAGGCCTTTCCCCTCCCATGTTCCGACTCATACTTTGCATGACAGCCATCTGACCAATTTGCAATTCCCAAAGCATGCTTACCTTAGTCGTACTTCCATGTCTTCCTATCCTGTTTCTATGCCAAGAATGCCTTTTATCTCTTACCTGTACAGTGCAGTGGTTCAACAAAATAGCTGACCCTCGAAATTACATGGGGGATTTAAAAATATACATATTCCAGGCACTCAGCTTCAACGGTTTGGAGTCAGTTGATTTCTAGTGGGACTCACAAATCTCATTTATAAAAGACTCTCAGGGATTGAGATAATCAGGGTGATTTTGGAACACTTAACCTTATTTTTTGAGGTTCAACTTAGTTACCATCTACATAACATTAGTTAGCCTCATCTGCTTACTTATTCTATTATATAGTCTAAACAGCAGTCATACTCCTCCAACCATACTCGAGGTATCTGTATTTTAAGCATGTGGTTTTTTTTTTCTTCTGAATTTGAGGAACTTGACTATCCTATTCACACTTTATCCTCAGCCATGAACACAGTGCCAGGCATGCAGCATCCTCAGTCAATGTTTATTCAATGAATGAATGAGCTTAAAATCAATTATTTTTATTTACATTAGGATACCTTAAGAATAGTGAGTACTTTTCAGTGTCTAGACAAGTATTACTGACTTTTGTCAGCACTGACTGAAAAGTAAATAAGTCTCACATATTCCAACCCCAGCTACCTCTCCACCTAAGTGCATCTGTATAGGTGAGCAGAGGTGAAATGCCAGAAGAACCACCAGTCAATCAATTTACAGATTACTGAAATATAATAAAGCATCGTTTTTTGGCATGCAACTGAGGTTTGGATGGATTAGTTAGGTAGAGTACTAGTTAATAGCCTAATACGATGTTCATGCCAAAAATCAATGCGAATGAATGCAAATTCAAACACTAATAAATTTTAGTAACACAGAAGGAAGTTCTCGGAGTTGAGTCAAACGTATCTTCAAAATTAAGGGTCTTAATGTTGAATTATGCATTTTAAGTGATTGATAAATATAGAGTCTTTTATATTACTATATGTACTACAAACGAATCAACTTTTTAAAAGGCTTCTACCACTTTTTTACTTTGCTGCCCATTTTGATAGCACTGACCACTGAAGGTTTAAATAGTTGTGAAGGACTGAGAAAAATTCTCCCATTTATATTTTTCTGCCATTTCTTTGTTTTCTCTGCTATTAGTTTCCATATATTTGATGATAACTTATTGAGGACATAAAGACTTCTTAATATACTTTTATAATTCTGACTATATATTCATCGTGATAAAGTAACCGTTTGCCTGATTTAAGGCCTTTGGCTTTCATTTTGATGGCATTCATTCACATAAGGCAAAAAATCAAACCTCAGCTAAGGTGCACTTATAATCCCCCTAAATTGTCCATATATTCCATATACATAATTTTATTTTATATATAAAATAAGCACAGAATTTTTATGCATGCTAAAGTTTGATAAACACTAATCTGAGACTGGAGCAGACTAAGCATCTGTTTGGTAAATGCTAAAATAATCAAACCCTTCTGCATTTTGAATAACCCTCAAATTATGAAGAAGGGCGAGGGTGGGTGGAGACTTCAAAATGTTTCTGTCTGCCTGCAGGATTAAGTCTATGCTTCTTAGAGTTAATCCTAAATAAGTTTTTAAAAAATCAACAGTTTTTTAAAAAATTATTTTGAATTTATTGGGTGACATTGGTTAATAAAATTATATAAGCTTCAGTTGCACAATTCTACAAACCATCATCTGTATATTGTATTGTGTGTTTACCACCCCAAGTCAAGTCTCTTTTCATTGCCATTTATCCTCCCCTTTACCCTCTTGTGCCTCCCCACGCTCCCTTTTTCCCTCTGGTAATCTGTTGTCTGTATCTATGAGTTGCTTTGTTGTTGTTGTTGTTGTTTTGCTTAATCCCTTTACCTTTTCCATCCAACCCCCCAACACTCCTTACCTCTAACAGATGTCAGTCTGTTTTTGTATATGAGTCTGTTTCCATTTAGTTTGTTAATTTATTTGAAAATCAACAGTTTTTATAATATGAGGGTAGCTTTTAAAGACATCTGAGTTAAATGCGCTAATGATAAAAATTCACTGAATTGTAACTCTACATTTTTTTCCAGCTCTATTTTTGTCTAACTGTTTTTAGGGAGCTTTTTAAAGAGTTGACATAAAAACTATACATATTTAAAGTGTCAACTTTGATAAATTTCATTATATGTATGCATTTATGAAAGGATCACTACCACCTAAAATTTTGTATCAATAATACCCCAAAGTTTCCCTGTGATTCCCTACAATCCGTCCATCACATCTGTCCCCCTCCCCCTCACCCACCCCTGACACAGCCAGGCAATCACTGATCTGACTTCTGTCGCTATAGATTAAGTTAACATTTTTGAGAGGTTTACATAGGTAAACTGTTACAGTATGTACTTAATTTTGTTTGGCATTATTTTTTAAAAATAATTACTTTAAATGATTGTCCTTTTATAATTTTCACCAGTTTCACTGAGAAGTAGCATCATCTGATCCAGGCCTTAGGAACCAAAAGTGCCAGGCCACCTATACGACCACCAGCCCAACAGGTAATTCCAGCACCAAGTAATAACAGGTGACTATGCTATTCACTCAGCTTTCATTGATGCAGGTTCAATCTCAATCACTAACAGTCAATCAGTGTGATAACACTCAGAAACAATCAGTAACGCTATCACAAGAGAGAATCAGGGGATAACGAACCCGAGTCGCAAGAGTTCAGATCAGTTCCGGTCCAGGAGGCAGCTGGGTGGTCAACGTGTTGCAAGGCAGAGTCAGAGGGATGGGATCACTGAGGAGCTCCTTTTCCCGAGGCAGAACGTGCAGGGTGTCTCAAGGTGACTCATTCTTCTGATGTGTTGTCCGTGGTCTGAAGCCCTCTGCTTATATACTCTTTTATATGATGCAATGTTGTGTCAACCTCTGATTAACACATGTTTTGTGCCATCTCCATAAGCACATATTATTTATGTCACTTTACTGTGCACACTCTGAGAGGGTGGTGTTACCCTTCAGATAAGTACATGATGTTTACCACATTGTATTGCACTTGCTTAAGGGATTGTATCATCCCCCTGAGTCATTGCTCTACTGTGCTTGCTCTTAAACAAAGCTTCTTAGTTGACAGGACTAACACCATCTTAGTTCAGTCCTGCTCTCCACACTCTCTAAATCCGCATTGTTTTCAGGAGTTCCCTTAGGCTTAAACTTTCCCACTCTCTATTCCTAACAAAGTCAGTTCACCTGAGGACAGCTTGGAGCTCACTGTTTTTGTTGTTGTTGTTGCTTTTTTGTTGTTTTGTTGTTTATTTGTTTGTTTGTTTAGCTCTGCAGCTTCCCGTGGTGAAATCTTTGAGTCACTGTCTTAGAGAGTTGGGAAGAGGACAAAGACCAATTTTACTCAGAGCGACTTCTTTGCTTTATGAGCTGCGTGCTGGTTAGGACGAAACCTCTGGTTTTCTTGGCTTTCCACTACCAGCATGGAATCTCTGCCTCATGAGAAAGCCGGGGCAAAGCCTATATTTATTAACAGTTTCCCACCTGTTATTTTCAGTCTGCCTTGCCTAAGTAGAGCCTCCATCTTATGAGTGAAAGCTGAATAGAGGAAGGAAACCTTTTGCCTCTTGGCTGCATTTGTTTGGAATTTAGCCTCTGCACACAGAATGTGGGAGGATAAGAAATGCTTGCAACCTTCTTCTTCTAGGTAGATACTACAGTTTCTGATGCAAATCTGGGGTAAGATAAAGCCCAGTTATTTTGATCACATTTGACCAGAGTGGAGCTTCAGTCATGTGAGTTGGGGCTGGGGAAAAAGGAAGCAGGTTATAGCTCAAGTCACAAATATTCATTGTTCTTACTGAGATTTAATACATTTTATTGAATACATGCTTCCTTATTTGCTGTATATCCTTAGGACAATTTCCAACAATTTTAAATGACTTTTTCATTTTTATTATTTTAACTATTATGGTTATTTTACTGAGATGCAAGTTTACAGAAGTCCTGTTTCCAAGTTTTAACTATTACTTATAAAGCCGCTAAAATATTATTGCACAAGTTTTTCATGTGGGGATATACTTTTAACCCCCTTGGGGAAATATCTAAGAGTAAAATGGCTGGGTTATTGGGCCAGGTGTGTGTTTAACTTTTTAAAGAACTGTCAAGCTTTTTTCCAACATGTTTACAATATTGTACATTTTCATCAGATGGGTATAAGAGTTCTAACTTTCTCATACTTGATATAATAAGTCATTTTAGTTTTTGACCTTCTATTAAGTATATAGTAGTCTCTCACAGTGGCTTTAATTTGATTTTCCTAATGACTTTCTTGTGCTTAACTGTCATCTGTATATATTTTACATAGAGTATTTTCAAACCTTTTGTTCATTTTTATTAATTGGGTGTTTATTTTCTTATTAATGATTTTTTAGAGTTCAGAATTTTTTTGTTTGCTTTTTTGTGTTTTTATGTTAGGTAGATTGCTTTTCAATGTGAATTCTTGCTTGTATTTCAAAATTTTATTTTAGTTGAATTAAATCTCATTTTTCTTTTAGAGCTTATTTACTCATAAAAAATAAAAGTAACATACAAATTTGAGTAGTAAACCCAAGTTTCATGTTTATACACAATTGTGATGAAAAGCAACTTTCCCCTGTTCTACTGAGACACTGAACTCTCAGGTCTTTGTAAGATGAAATCACTCTAATTTTTTATGACTTTGGTTGTTCTGAGAGGTGCCTCCAGACCTGCAGATATAGATTTAGATATAGCTTTATTTTTATTGATGTATCTTTCCTCTTGATCTCATCTATTTACTTTTTTTTATCTTTTTCTTTTCACTGTACTAGTTGAGAGTTTAGCTAACTTATAAAACATTCACAAATATTGAAAATTAATTACCTTTTAATTGGCAAGGTTTTCATTATAAGATAATTAAACTTCCATTTCTTAATTTCTCAACTTTGTACACTATTTATTTACTAAATGAAGAGGATTTTTTTTTCATCTCTAGGCTTCTGTCAATTTCACTGAAAAATTGTGTTCATATTGGAAGTATATTTAGCTTCTGGGAAAATGGACAAGTGGATTGTCCTCTCATATTTTCCACCACCTTCTCAAAATGATGTCTTCTGTAGTTTGTATTAACTGCAAATGATGACTTTCATGTATAGTTCTTTGTGATATGGGTAGACGTTCCTGGCTGCTTTTTTTTTCTCTTACTGGAAGAATTAAAAAAAATAAAGTATGTACACTTTTACTCAAGAACTAATATCTTCCAGTTTCTGAATAATTTTTTCTGTTGCATGGGACACATTTTTAAAGAAATCCTTGGAACTTTCTGGAAGGCGATAGTCCCCACATCATGACCAAATACTTCCCAAAATGAAACATTTGTTTCCCTGCATTGCACTGTCTCATTGAGTTTATGCTATTTCTTCAATTCAAAGTCTTCCTCTGTCTTGATTCACTTATTTTACTCAAGTACTTCATCACATTAAAAAAAGGTAAATAGGAATTAAATCAGTTCACCTTATTTTGGTTATGAGTAAAAAATACTCTAATTCTTGTTGATGAAACCATAAAAGGAGATTTACTAGTTCAAAAAAAGCCCAACCCTGGCCACTGTGGTTCAGTGGTTGGTGCATCTTCTCATGCATCAATGGAGGTTCGATTCCTGGTCAGGGCACATACCTAGGTCATGGGTTCCATCCCAGTCATGGTGCGTATGATGGGCAACCAGTCAATGCTCCTTCGCACAGCAATGTTTTTTTTTTTCTCTCTCTCCCTTTCTCTCTCTCTAAAATCAATAAACATTTTTAAAAATTAAAAAAAGAGAAAAGTTCAGAAATGTAATAGTTGTATTTAAGATCTTAATATCATTGCAGTTGAGTCTCAATTTTATTTTCATGCCTGGTCTCTTTTAAACAGTCTATATTCTCATAAGGGCTGCTGAAGGATCTAAATTTATAGGGGCCAGTGTGATGTCCAGATAAGGTTTTTTGTTTTGTTTTGTTTTGTTTTGTTTTTCACGTTAGTAATCACATCACTATATAAAAAAAGTACTGAGTTGCCCCTCATGACTGAAAGAATCGCATATGCTTTTCTGATCCAATAGGTATGGCCAAATGAAAGGGATCTGTTGAGTGTCTCATCACAGACCTATTCTCCTTCATGGAGCAAAGAACTGTGCATTGAATAACCTTAATTATTTGAATGGAGCTTGGGAAACAAGTCGTTCCCAAATGAAAATCTACGTGCTAACTTTGGAACAAAGGGAACATTAATTGTGAGAATACAATAAATTTCTTCCTCAGGGGGTCAGAGTCCCTTTTGTGTCTGTATTTTCAGTTTGCTATGGTAATAAATACTCCAAAATCTCAGTAAATTTAAACAACATATATTTATTTCTGACTCACATTGCATAAAGACTTTGGACCAGCTTCAGCTCTGTTTGACTCAGCAGCTCAGCATGGCTTCAGATTTTCTCATTCCAGAACCCCGGGTTGATGAAGTGGCCCCTGTCCATGATGTGATTCTCACAACAGAGGGCAGGGACACAAGTGTGATGTCAAAACAAATCACATAATAGTGTTTAAAGCTTCCGACTCAGGTCTGGCAAATACCATGTTCATTCACATCCCAACTGCCAAAGCTTGTCACCTGGTCAAAAATCAGTGGTCAGTTCCATGGTAACATATGCACAAGCAAATCACAGTTCCATTGACAGGGATATCTAATCCTATTACAAGGAGGGAGTTAATATTTTTCAGTAATATATATAATCTACCACAAGAATATATAATTCCAGAATATAAATTATTTTCCTCCAAATTTTGAAAGTGTTTTATTTTTTAGCATCTAGTTTTACTGATGAAGAATATGAAGCTGATCTGATTATTCTTTTATAGCACATTTTATTCCCTTTGGATGTTTCCCAGGTGCACTCTCTCTGGGTTTGGTGAAATTCCCACTTACTCACTCATGTCTTGTTTTGCTTCAAGTATATAAATCTAAACACTTTTTGTTATATCACATGTGTATTGTTCATTATAATTATTTTTGTCATTCTTTCTCTTCTATCTTTTCTAACTTGGAAGGAATATAGTTTATTCATTGTTCTTTTCTAAGAGTGATTACCCCTATATATTTAAATAATATTGCCTAAAATTTTAAGTTCTTATTGTCAACTACAGAAAGTAAGTAATATCTTCTGATTCCTTACTGTGAAAGACGAAGGATACCCTTTCCCGTATGACCACCTTTCACAATTTTTGGCACCCTCTGGAATATTTTTGCCTATTATTTTTTCAATATACTGACTTCTCAAGGAATGCTATATTTTAAAAGATTCTTGTATATTTAAAAATGACTTTCTCTTTTCTTTTTATGTGAATCTTACCTTTGTTTAAAATATTTGAAATATCATGAAAGAATGAATATAAAAATTATATTTTTTCTCCTGAATGTTCTTTAGATCTTGATTTACCCTTCTCAGTACTTTAATGTTATGCTTGTAACAATGTAAAATGAAAATTACATTTTATATGTTTGGTATGTGTAGCAGTTTATGTTTCATTATCAGAGGTTCTGAATTTTATTTCTCTTGATATATAATAAACTCTTCATCCCCGTAATTAAGATTTGATTGAGGCAAATAGCTCACTTCTATGCTTTCTGGTCTTTGTTCTAGTCACTTTGTCTGGGATACCACCCATTTGATTCTCCCTTTTTATTTGCTCTTTTTGCTTTTAGTATGTTTTAATTCTGGAAAAAATGTGTCAGGAATTATTCTTTTTTGAATGTTAATTTTTTACAAGGTTAGAAAATCAGTCTTGTTTTTGATAATTCCATAGAAATTATATTTCCGATGGATAACATAAGAATATACCATGGTAATTCATTGTTACATTGCAAAGGAGCTTAAAAATTATGTAAACACAATCATCATTTTATAAATAAGACCGGGAGGACTTAAGACCGAAGAAGTTATTTACGTGTTGTCCTGCGGTCTACTATCTTCTACTTTGGTTCTGACCACAGAGGCAGAAGTCTACAAATCAATCACTGAGGAAAGTAGGGGTGTGGCTATTTATTACTTTCTTTCCTTGTTCCTTGTCTTCAATCATCAATATTTAATATATTTTTAGTTGGATAAAAAGCATGGCATCAGGATGGCTACTCCAAATACACATTATGCATGAAAGAATGAAGTGAATGTTGTGTGATAACTGTATCACATTTTTTTTTCTCAAATTCTTTCCACATAATACAACTTATCCTGAGTAAATATTTTTAAGAGTTTCCCAAAATTCATTATCCTCCACATTGGAAAATATAATCTCAATTATATCAAAAAGCCAGGAAACTCAGATGACTCAGGCTGAAGTCACAATTAATCTTTCATATCCTCAATAATTGGCTCTGCATTCTATCTCTAACATTTATTAACAAAATAAGAAAAATAGCAAAAGACATGGTTTAAAAAATGCTTTGTTTCTTGTAGAAGAATTTTAGCTATACTTGTGCCAATTCAGTCTCATCAGAAGGAAATAAGCCATATAAGGTTCCATTAGGGAGATTCCATATTTTTTAAACATTTTAGCTGGAACTCGGACTGGGAACTCTTTCTTATTCTTCAGTATATGCACCTAGACAACCTGGCACATTAAATAGTTGTCTTGAAATTGTTTTTTTTTTCCTCTGTCATCAGGCAACAATCCATGGGCTCACATTAATGGTCACCCTGGATAAATCTTTGTATAACAAAGAAAGGAAGTGAAGTACAGAGAAGCCAATCAATCTCTCCCTCCCTCTCTCCCTCCCTGCCCTTTTTATATCTAAAAAGATAGATATAGATAGATATAATCTCCAAAAACATATTTTAAGATGTCAATAATAAAAAATTACCTTAGGAATCATTAACATTGCAAATAATATAAATGAAGTTTATGCCACATAAAATTATCTAAAGAATTATTAATAATTACAGTTACTATAGTACATGGCTTATAAAACTAAGTTTTATAAAAAGAAGTACCCAAACGTACCTTTTTTTTTTTTTTGGCTTTCTTTTACTTTAAAAACAAGAATTGGCTTAGATATTTGGCTTTTTCCTCAAATATGTTCCTCAGAAAATGACCCTATAACACAAATTCATTTTCTTTGCTGGAGAAAATACTGTTTTACCGAAGAAGATTATTTGATTCTTATGATTGCTGGAAAATAAATTTGAATTATATGTGAAGATATTTTAGACTATTTCAAAATATTTTAACATCATTCTCAGCTTCTTACTTAAATGGTTATGATTCACAGAATAAACATTCATTCAAACATGTTTCAAGATCATTATTTATCCATTCTCCCAAAGACTGTATATCAAAATTTCCTATGCACTCATGCATTTACCACAGTCTTGCTGATCGACTTTTAACAACAAAACATTGCTGTTGCCAAGAATTTGGATTAATGACTCTGTTTACCTTGCTGGTAATGGAAAATATTAAACAAGGGCAAAATTTTAAGCTTGGAGATCTCACATGCTGCAGAAGTAATTGAACTTTGCTTAACTCAAGCAGTTTGTCTGAAAAGAATAAATAACAGTTCTGTCTTATATAATACTTTGCTAATCAATGTCAGTATACATATTTTGTACCAGCATGACTATTTTTATTCTTTCTTGTGACATTAGTTCTGTATTTTGAGGGGTACATAATGCAAAATGAAGTGTTTCTTTAGATATTATCATAATTTGTACCTATTCTGATATGCTAAGTTCTCACTAATACGTATGGACATTAGGGAGTGACTGAGAGTAAGTTATGTTTTCATGGTATCTAAAAATAATTGTCCTCCTATGGTTGGATTGCTTAAGGTCAGGCTGTTATGACAGTGAGCAATGTCCAAAGGGATGAAACTTCAGACATGGTCCTGGAAAGATTTGGTACATAAAAGAAGGATTTAACATTCAATAATCATTTTCAGATTGGAGAAAATCAGTCAGTGGCAACTTTTTCAAGGTTTCAATTTCTGAGAGTGATAGTTTTCCTCCTGGTTAAGTTGTTTTAGGACAGGGTTCTATTCCTAGCATATCTTTGAAGGATCAGGTAAAACATTTAAAGGAAAAAAATAGTCATATTGATGTGTCCATTCTGTTCATGAGGGAAGGGAAGAGAGGGAACGAGAGGAAAAGAATGTCTGGGGATACTTGGAAAGCGAAATGGAAAGCTTCATAGATAACTAGAAATTACCCTAGATGTCAGGTATATGGAATAGAAAGACTAATTCTAGGCTATATTCTCTAGTTGAACAGAGGCTGCTAATTTCCTTTTGTCCTGCACAGAACTGACTCAAAAACTAAGAAAGACTAATAAGGTAAGGGCTTATTTGACTACTGTCAACTCTGATGAATCCAGAAAGTCAGGGGGGAAAAATCACTAAAAATACTCCATCTATTCTTGTGTTATTTCATTAGGGATGGGAACATGATGATTTATAAAACAGCTGCAATATATTTTATAGACAAAATGTCTGTGGGTTTGTTGAGAATTAATAAATTGTGAGATAACTAAAGTGTCAATGTTTAAATTTATATCCTGCTATAAAAAATAGATTATATAGGAAAGAAAACTTTGCTATAAAGGGTTGGATTTTTTTTAATCTCCCAAGTACCACTAACTTTCTGTAGTATCTACTATTCTAAGAATAATTTCCCTGAAAGCCTGGTGTTTTTCTTTTGTTTTGTTTTATTTTATTTTATTTTTAGCATTGCATACTCATCACCAACTGGTTCAGATATGTGTTGAATCAACAATACTGCATTATATGCTTGGAGTGAGTTAGAAGGATGGAATTTCTTGACATTGGTAAAATGCATGTGTCTGTGTTAAATTTACAGTTGTACTTCCTGGCATATGCATACATATCCACTTATATTTGCTTTCGTGCTTTCAGTATAATACTTACAAGTTCTTTCTTTATCCCAATAAAGTATTTCTCAAAGTTTAGAAATTTGCGCTTTTCCTTTAAGCTTCTCCTCTCACTTACCTATTTGCTCTAAGGCCCAAATAAATTCAAAAAGTGAATTTGGGAACATAATTATTACCTCTTTTCTGTATTCATTGTTCTTGTTCACAAATAAATAAAGAGAAAAATAGACTCAGCAATTCCACCCCTGGGTATTTGTCAGAAGAAAATAATAACAATAATTTGATAAAATATATACACTCTTATGTTAATTTTCTCATTGGTTACAATAACCAAGATAAAGAAGTAACTTAGGTATCCATCAATAGATGAATGGATAAAGAAGGTGTAGTACATATATTTAACGGAATATTACTCAGCCATTAAAATGAATGACATCTTGACATTTGTGACATCATGCATGGATCTAGAGAGCATTGTGTTAAGTGAAATAAGTCTGACAGAGAAAGACAAATACTGCATGATTTCATTTATAGGCGGAATCTAAAAAAAACAAAACAAAACAAACAAATAATCTCATAGATACAGAGAACAAATTGATGGTTACCAGAGGGGAGCAGGGGCAATGGATAGAAAAGACGAAAAGGATTAATAAATACAAACTTTCAGTTACAAAATAAGTCACAGGGATGCAATGGACAACATAGGGAATAGAGTGAATCATATTGTAATAACTACATATAGTGACAAACTGCAACTGGTTTTATTGTGGTGATCATTTTGTACAGCATATAAATATTGAATCACTATGTCGTACATTTGAAACTAATAAAATATTATATGTCAACTATAAGTAAAAATAAATTTAAAAAACAAATTGACAAGTAGATATATGGAAACTACCAACGTCTAACATTAGAAATATATTATTTTCCTCATCTAAAAAAATAGAGTATGCATTAGTCTTATATTAAATAAGCTTTGTGCTGAGAGGGGTGTTAGGTCCTGTGAGCTCCAAGAATAATTTAGACCCAGTTACTACCCTCAAAAAACAAAGTCCAGCAAGCAAGACTGAATTTTAAAGAGCAAAAAATTAAATAATCAGATAAGGACTAAGAATGGGGGGTTAAAAAGTTAGGATTTATTCTATCATCTAATGTTTGACACCTTCTGTTAATTTTTACTTTGTGACTAGGTCATTTGTGATCAAAGACTACTAGTCAATAACAATAAAATACAGAAGAAAAATGTGTTTGCTATACAAACAATACTTGTTTGATTTGCTTTGGAAAATTCTACATAATTTATGACATTTTTAAATAAAAGCAGTTTATGTTTTTTCTTATTTCTTTAAGAAATTAAGTTATGTAGATTTCTAGTCACCCTGTTGTATACCAGAAACTAACATAATATTGTATGTCAACTGTAATTTTTAAAAATTATCTTTAAATAATTTTTAAAAAGAAATCACTAAAAATAATCATCAGGACTGAAGTGGAAAAGTTGATAAATCCATACAATGCTAAACTCCTATTGTAATTACTGCACAACATGTGAGAAGTCATTAGAGATAAAGGTATTGAAGTTTCAGTTAAGTGACTTAATAATTGTGTACTACACACTTTGTTAAGAAAAGCGCTAAATACCCACTCTTCTTGCTTCAGCAACATTTTACTCCCCACCCATGTATAAAAATATTGAAAAAAAATTATTCTAGGTCTTCCTTTACCTCTTACTTATCAGACCACAGAAAAATCAGCCACTTATCTAGCTGGTAGAATTAATAAAAGGGGTGCTGAGATTGTATCACTCATGTCTCTCACTCATTTTCTCTCATTCTCGAGACCCATCTCTTGAACTAGGCTCCCTTAAGGAGCATAAGACCTCTCTGTTCCTTTCCCCGCTACAGGAAGCAACAGAGTATGATCTATGTGTGTAAAGCTGTAGTTGCATGGTTTCATTGCCTGAGATAAATGCATTGGGTATGATATAGGAAAACAACTTTGGTCTTCATTCACACTGTGCATTCACATGCCAACTCAGCTTTCTTTTCCCTGTATTACTCTTGTGTCTCTATCATGATTGGTTCTAAATTCAGAAAAAAGTAAGTTATGATTTATCATCTAAACACCAATATACCTTTATGTGAAAAAATATGCTAACCATTGCAGTGGATACAAAGATTAATTCAATCTCTGTCTTCTAAGAGTTTATCATCTGAATAGGGATAGGATTGTGTTTTTTCGGCTTTTCCTCTATTCTTCATCTTGTTGCTTTGGAAATGTCTTCTGCAAATGAGTCTATTTGGTCTGCAGGGACATGGGTCATACCCTATTTTTAGTAAAACATGAAGCTCAAAAAAGCCTGGATCCCCCATGACTGAAATAGTCCCCTTTCCTGCCCTAAATACTGTTCATATCTGAGATTTTTCATGAGAAAGTTTTACATTTCTATCTCTGTGAAGCACAATTTTTATGATTTTTTTTTTTTTGTTATGCACATCCAAAGTGACCTTTAGCAGGTCAGTTATAGAGACATTTTGAGGTTGATGATGTAGGAGGTAAGATTGAATGATGAGTAGGAATTATATGTGATACTAGGTTGGTGGGAACAGAGTGTTTCAAATTAGGGGGCCGCACATTCTAAAAAGTGAAGTGGCTGTTCAGAAGTTTAAGAAAAATAAAAGTCATCTATTTTTCTGTGAGTGGAGAATATGTCAAAGGGCACCAAGCCTGGAGGCCCTTGAAGCCAGCTTAAAATAATCAATAATTCAGTCAACAGAGATTGTTGTAGGTTTTTGGACCAGGAAAGACCTAATTATTCTATAATTTAAGAAGATAAATTCGGCCCTGGGCAGGTAGCTCAATTCGTTAGAGTGTAGTCCTGATATACCAAGGTTGCAAATTGATCCCCATTCATGGCACATACAAGAATCAACCAGTGAATGCATAAATAAGTAGAACAACAAATCAATGCCTCTCTCTCTTAAATCAATAAATATTAAAAAAAGAAATATGGAGACAATGAGGGGATGGATGGGAAGAGGGAGACTGAACGTAAGTGTGATGAACAGTCAGGGGGTGGTTGCATAACTCTAAACCATATCAAATACCACTAACTTGTATTACTTTAGAAGAGTAAATTTTATGGTAGGTGAATTATATATCATTAAAGCTGTTATTTAAAGAAAAAACAGGGCATGATAGGCTACACTACAGGAAGAGGGCTCTAACTTAGGGATTGGCAGCGAGAGAGACGGAGAGACAGAGAGAGAGGGACAGAGAGACAGAGAGTGAGAAAGAGAGAGAAAGGTAGAGATACGTGACATTATCAAATGTCTTGAAAGAGTTGTCTAATCAAATGTCTCCAATCCTAACATTTACACATTCTTTATCTCATTACAATTTTTTTCTACCATGTCACTGTTATTTAAGTTACATTGATTAAATATTTTTACTCAATGGTTTCTTCTCTTTTGCAAAATGTAAAGCTTTCTATAGCATTTAACCTTGCTGAACAGTTAACATTAACTGAAAGTTTGCCAATGACCTGGAAGATAATCTCCCCTGGTTTTGTCACAAACATTTTTAGCCATTTTTTTAATCAGATTCTTGAGTAATTACATATACACACACTCGGGGGGAGAGAGAGAGAGAGAGAGAGAATGTTTGTTTTAAGGAACTGGCTCACACTCTTGTAGGGGCTGGCAAGTTTGAAATCAACAGGAGAGACCAGCCACTGGAGACCCAAGAAAGAGTTGATGTTTAGCTTGAGTCTGGAGGCAAAATTCAATGTGTTTTCTCTTAAGACCTTCGACTGGGTAAATGATGCCAACCCAAGTTATGGAGGATGATCATCTATTCTCAAGGCCTACTGATTTAAATGTTAATCTTAATAAAACAATATCTTCACAGAATTATCTATATCAGTGTTTGACCAAAAATCCAAGTTGCATTGCCTTACCAAGCTGACACATGAAATTAACCATCCCAGATTCACTTAATAAATATATTTTTGCCCATCTATCAAAGCTAACTCTCTTGTAGTTTTTGCTCCTTGGTTCTCCTTGTTATCAAAATAGTATTTACCTTTTATTCAGAAATAACTCGTACACTGACCGCTTTAATTCAACAATCACTTGTATATTCACATCTCTGCTATATTAAAGTTGATTTATGTGCTATCTGCATTGAAGGGAGAGATGAAGTTAAGGTGTTGATAATATAGTTATGGAGAAGGGAAGAGGTTCAAGGGAAAAATTATAGCCAGATCTGGAGTGTAGGAGTCATAACCTGCAAGAAGGAAGCAGAGTAAAGGCTGATGGGGCAGGTGGTCAGGTCAATAGAATCAGCAGACTATCTTGTCTCTGGGAAAAAGTCTCACCATGATAAATGAATCAGGAATCACAGGGAAGGTGAAAACTGAAGAAAAGTTAATGACATTTGGCGACTAAAGATAATTGGGGATCTTATTGGAGGGAGGCATGGATTTATTAAAATAGAGGTACGTGGGGGGAATGGCTTCAAAGTTAAAAAGAAAAAAGAAAACTGCCAGAGCAGTCATGAAAGGAAAACCATCCAGATCATGTCTGGAGCGTATACAAGCTGTCAGGCCACCCTGCTTATGAGCGGCATGAACTTGAGCAAAGTAATAAACAGATATCCCTCAGTTTCCTTGTCAGTTATATAAAATTATTAAAATGAGGATATATATATATACACACATTAAGTACATATGATTTATACAAATATATAAAATTTGTAGTAAAATTTGTAGTTAAAATTTGTAGTAAATATTTAATAAAAATAGGATACATTAATTGCTTAACACATAGTGGAGACTGGCCCAGTTTATTGGCTCAGAAATTTCTTCATCCTTAAAAAGTGCAGCCACTTTCTCCCCAGAAGTACAAGTGCAGTTTCCCCCACGCTGCCCCATCCTCTCTGTCACTGAAGCTAAAAACAACCAGTTAAGTATTTTAGTGCCGTAGAGATATGTGTCAGGTGAAAAAAACCCTCTGTACTGTGTGGGATGAAGGGAGGACCTTCTCTAACCCATGATATCATGCTTGTCTCAATCTTCGATGTACCAGACTGGGCTGGTTTATGTTTATTCCTCAGATCAGGCTGGCTAACATACAGTAAGGGTTGACTGAGTATATTGATTGGATACCCTACAATAGGGTTTCTTAATCTGAAAAGTATTGACGGTTTGGGTCCCATGGTTCTTCCTTGGGAAACGGGGGCTGTCCTCTGCATTGTAGGAGGGTTAGCAGCTTCCTTGCCTCTCCTACTTAAATGTAAGTAGCAACCTCCTTTGCTGTGGTAACCTAAAGTGTCTCCAGACACTGCCAAATGTTTCTGGGTATAAATGTAAGTAGAAAGAGTTTTCCTTTGGTTCCTTCCAATGATCATTGTGTCTTTCTCATTGATAGGTCTGGGTAATTATTAAGATCATTAACCTATATCTAGTCATAGAAATCATGGGATGATCTTTATGTTAGTAAAACATTTTTATTAGAAGGAACAAATTAAAGTTTTGGTTTGTGTGAATATTCTCTTGCGTCGCGATTAACAACACTCTAAATAATCCTTCAGTGGCATTCCCAGAACCATTTATAGTGTCATCTAATGGTAATTACCAGGATTACAGGAAACTCTTTTTAGGAATCTCTGGTTATGGTAGGACCAAACAAATCCTATAGTGTTTATTGATGATAAATAATCACGCTCTGTGGTATTTCTGTAACAGAAACACTGAAGGTTTGGGGAGTCCTTTAGAGAAGTGGCAGAGGATGCCCCACAGGTTCATAAATCCTCTGGCTGAGTGTCTCCCCTAAATTAAGCCCTTCCCACAAACATCAGCTTCTCTATACCTCCCAAAACCCCTCTCAGATTTTTATTTATTTGTTTGTTTATTTTTAGAGAGGGGAAGACAGGGAGAAAGAGAGAGAGAGCAACATTAATGTGTGGTTGTACCTTAAGTGCCTCCTACTGGGGACCTGGCCCTTAACCCAGGCATGTGCCCTGACTGGGGAATCGAATTGGCAATGCTGTGGTTTGCAGGCCAGCACTCAATCCACTGAGCTACACCAGCCGGGGCTCTTCAGAGGTGTTTATAAAATTGTTTTTAACAAAACAACATCTAACACAGGAGAATCCTAGCTCCCTCATTTTAAATACTTTATTTTATGAGCTTTGAATTTTAAATCTAGATTCTTGCAGGCATTGGATATTAATTCTTTCAAAATAATGAAAACCCATCAAAAACTAAAAGGAATATAAACAATTAATTTGCCTTCTTCAAAACTTTTGTTTAATGTAAATTCAAAACCTGGCTAGTGCTGAAACGGGAGCAGGATTACTTTTTGTTTTTTAATAACATGAGAACATGCCACTGCCCTGATTAAAACTCCTTCTCTGGCTATTCTTTTTCTTCAAGATGAAACCCATACGCATTTCATGGACTTTCTGTGACATGTCCATGTTGCTCATCTCCCCTTTACCGCATGCCCTGACACTCTGTGCTCAAACCACCTATCCTATGAGGTTTCCTGAAACTACACTGCTCCTCTTGCCTCAGTGGCTTCCCAGTTTAACTCCTCCCTCTCTTCATGGAACTAACTCTTGACACAGATACATGGCTCAGCTAACGTTTAGGTTATCCTGGAAAGTCTTCCCATGAGTCAGTTAAACTCTGGGCCCAGCATGCTCCCACAGAGTGGCAGCCCCAAGACTGGGTCTCACAGACCTCCCACTACAGGGAGCCTTCTCGATCAAGAGCTCCGCTGCTGTGCTGCTATTTGGCTGCATTTGTGACATGACTGCATCTCTCACTGGCCACGTCTAGTCAACACTGAGTGTGTCAGGACTAAGGCAGACCCACCCTGGGAGTTATGGAACTCTTCAGACTCTGACTTTGCCTCAGTGGCTCCCCTGCATTGCTGGACCTTCTTGAGACAACACGGCAGTCCAGGAAATTTCCACCCCTCTTTCCCCCCTTTCTCCTTCACTCAGAGTCAGATTTATATCATGATTCGATGGCTTCTCAATCTTTTCCACTTCCTCCCAACATCCCCTCACAAACGTATCCCCCAGGAAATTTTTTGCACATTTAATCCTATCTTAGCACCTGCTTCTCAGAAGACCCAGAGCACCACATACCTAGTTCTGTGCATATGTCTGGGCACCATTATGCTGCACCGTACCTGCATATTTACTAGTGGACCCTCTGCACTAGATTGCCATCTCTTTGTCACTGGGGATATGCTGCTTTTCTGCTATCCTCAGTGCAATATTTGGTTAAGTATTCAATACATATTTGTCAGATGAAAGACTAAATTACTTTACTGAGCTTGCAATCCTACAGACAAATACGACTAAATCCATTTTTTAAATTGACTTATTATTGCCAGACATTCTGGTTGCTATAGGATACAGAAAGCTATTATGATAGTTCCCCATTTTATAGCTTATAATTTTAGATCTGGAGATAGAAAAATATAAATACATTATGCTCATATAAAGGGGTGTGTGTGTGTGTGTGTGTGTGTGTGTGTAGAGAAAACAGAATTCACTGTAAATTGTGAAAACGGTATGGGCTTCATAAGCAATAACATTTCACTGTACAATGGATTGTGTGCCCAGGTAAAGGAAGTTTGATATAATAAGCAAGGAGAAAGATGAGGATAAATCTTGAAGAAAGAAGTGGTCATGGATTCTTTGGGCATGAACACAGTGTTTATTAACAGAATGTTAATATAGAGGAATAAAACTATGGGAAACTATAAATGTTGAGCTAAGGATTTATTTTAATCTATGTTTATGTTTATTTTCCCCATTTTCTGTATTCTAATCACTTACCAGTCTTCTTTTTTCTTAATTGATTGATTTTTAGAGAGAGATGAAAGAAGAGAAAGAAAGGGAGATATCGATTATTTGTTCCAATTATTTATTCATTCATTGGTTACTTCTCGTATGTGCCCTGACTGGGGATTGAACCTATAACCTTGGCATATTAAGACGATGCTCTAATCAGCTGGACTACTTGGCTAGGGCCTCCATACCTGTCTCTTTTAATGTTCCAAAAACTTTAAGTCTGCTTCTACCTCATGGCCTTTTCACTTAATATTAATTAATTCTCTATTTTTTAAATTTTTTTATTCCAGTGCCACTTTCTCAGTGTCTCCTTCTCTGGCCATCCTTCCTAAGGGTTCAACCCCAGTTCAGCATTTCCTTCATCCTCTCTTAGTCCCATCACTAACATTCTATAATATTGAATTTATTTAATATTATTTTTAGCTGTCCCTTAATATTATTTTTTTTATTTCTTACAATATATGCTTAACAAAAACAAATTTTTTTCTTTTCTATTCACTGTTATATTTTTACTGTCTGAAATTGTAGCTAGTACATACTAGACATTCAGGAAATATTTTCCAAATGATTGAAAATTAGGGAATCACTGAAGATTCCTAAATTATAATGAAAATAGTGTGTACAGTATTGTAAAGCAATGGCTAAAAAAATCCATGCAGTTCAAATTAGCAGAACAAGTTACTTGGGGTGGAAGTGATGATGGAGGCAGGGGAAAAAGTAGGTAATGGTTGCAAGCTGCCAAGGGCAAAACTATAATAGTGGTTATGTTTAGAAAAACAACGACTCTCAAAGTATGGCCAGTGTTGTCATCATCACCCGGGAATTCGCTGAAAGTGCAAATCGTCTGGCTTTACCTCAGATCTACTGGGTCAGAACCTGTGGGGATGGGGTCTAGCAACCCCCATTTTAACAAGCTCTCCAGGGGTTTTTGAGGATAGTAAAGTTTGAGAACTGCTGATACAAGGGAAAGGAGTAATGTAAGCAACTGGCTACAGTAGGTAGACACAATGAAAGGTACTGTTGCAGATTATTTAAAATCGGGAGAACCTTGGTTGTTTCATTGAAAGGAACAGGAAAATCCAGAAAAATAATTTGAAGGCAAAATAGATTAAAATTTTATATCATGCTGTCACCCAGCCTACCTATTATCTATTTCTCTATCTGTCTGTCTGTCTATCTATCTATCTATCTATCTATCTACCTATCTATCTATCGATCTATCATCTATCTACACACATATTTATTTGTTAAAAATATCTTTTGTGTTATACAGTTTTTTCCCAGTTAAATGCATGTGTCTAACTTGTTTGTTGAAAAACAAGGTGACTAATGATGCAGAGAAAAATATTTGAATACTTCAGGGGCCTCCTGGCATCAATTTCCCCAAATTCAGTGATGTTAAAAATATCTGCAGCCTGTTAATAGCCCTTGTCACAGATCCATGAACTTCATAAAATATTTGCTATTATATTAGATGTAAATTTTTAAAGTTGTAGCAATGAGAAAGCCATAAAGAATATATAAACTGAGATATCTAACATAATATCTAAGTGCTACTATTTCCTATGACAATAGCTGATTAAGAAACAGGGAACTAGAGTGAAGTCTTAACACATATTTAAGGAAAAAAGGATACAAGTAGAAAAGTCTGTTGCATTTTTCATTATGGGCTGAAGCTAAGGGAAGAAAGCAAAGAAGATCCCACTGGTATTTCTTCCAAGTTTGAGGATATTGTCAAAAAATGTCTCTGGAAATTTGGAATTCCACAAGCTCAAGATTGTTTGCCATTAGGAAATCAGCCAAAAAAAAAACAACAAAAAAACCTTTCTGTACTCTGAGTTTCATCATTGTTTCCTCTATGATTTTTTCTGAAGCTAAATCAATACTTCAAACCTTAAGCCTTGGTAAAATCTTGTCTCCTTATCTTGACTCACGATTTCTATAGATGTACATAATAACAGTGATTTTAGTGACCATTTTTTTCCTAAATGTGCATGCTGTTAAATTACTGTGGAAATAATTCAATTCAAAGAGCAGTTCCACTTAGAAAAGGCAGAGTGCCTGGTTGGCACGTAGTCAAAAGCCCACTGTTGTAGCTGCTTCCTTTAAGTTCCACCGTAATCTCAGTCTCCTCACTTGCTTTAATGGATGTTGAAAGTAAAATAAATAGAGGTTTATTTGATGAGTGCCTGCTTGGAATTTTCAAATGAAAAGAACAAAAAATAATCTTAGTTTTCATTTCCTCATCAACTATTTAAAATCTGTAGAGAATGAGATGGTTGAACATGACTTTTTTATTGCAAAACTGAGCCATTATTGTTTTTGGAATATTAGCTTTCCTTTAAATGAGTTTTCACACTGAGTGAAAAAGGAGCACTTCTATTTCATTGATTTATTTAACGTGTGGTTTCTGTACTCTGTGGAAAGTGCGCTTATATTCTGGTTCCCCCAATCTTATTTTTCTTAAAGGATCAAGTATTCTGAGATGAAAGTTTTGCTTTTTTAGTACTTAAAGAATCAAGTACTAAAGCAAGTTGTACAAATTTTAGCTCAATATACCAAGTTATGGGGAAAAATGTCAGATCACCATGTCTCAGCTCAAATGTATAGACAATGTGCTAAGTGCAAGTTACCCTACCCAAGGACAATTTGCAGTCATTCTACTTTCTTATATCATTTTGAATCTCAAGAAAAAGGCCTTAATTATATCCATATTGTTTCAGTAATGAGAAAGGAGATTTGAGAACAGAACAGATAAAATACTTCTCAGAGGTATCATCAGCTCTCGTTGCTAAGAGACAATCAGTTTTTCTTAAGCTACCAAAAGAAGTGAAGTCTTGGCCACTTACGTTCTTTACAACTAGTAACAATTTAAAACAAAAACACAGTTATGGCATGTGAATGAAAAGTTTCCCAATGAATCAAATAAGACTAGACATAAAAATAAATTTGCCTCTGTTGGGCATGAATAATTAAAACATTTTGATTTTTTAAAACTTTTGCCTGTTTACTTTTCCTATATCTGTTATCTAATAATCCCTAAACTTTATTAAGTACTCCCTTTACATTAGGGTATGTACTAAGGACATAATGTAGAAAATCTTTCTTAATATACAAAGTTACCTAATTCTGAAGATACTATTATGGTGGCCTTTTTACAGATTAGTTTTTGCCTAAAATTGCAGTTATTACCTATGGAAGTATTGTTTAAATGGAGATGGTCTATTTCCTGAATTCAACTCTTAATTACATCATTGTATTTACCAGCCTTATAAAGATATACAGAATTTTATAAAAATATTTTTGAATGTGAGAAAATTATATTACATAAAAAGTATTAAATTGCAAGAGAGTTAATAGTAGAAATATTAATTTACTTTTATGTCATGCATTTCAAATTACAAAAATAAATGAATATTTCTTCTGTAAAAAATCATCACCACGTAATCAAAAAGCCTGCTTGGATCATGCCTCCCTCTATCAAGCTGCACATTATTCATGGTGAACATGTTTATGGTGAACACATTTTCTGACCAAAGGTCTTATCAGCAGGGATTCTGGAGATACCTAGAGAATTCAGGAATGTATCCACAGTGTACTATACTAGCCTAGCTATTTCCTGGGTTTATAATGTGCAGTATCTTTCAGTATACAGTGTGTACAAGGGCACATCATCAAGTGTTGTTGGCCTGTATGAGGTGGTCTCTTAGCCATCTGCAAGGGACTAAATACAGGGCTACTCATACCTTACCTGGCCTGGAGGAAGAGATTTATGCTTCTAGAAGGTCTGGGGTTACTCTAAGTCCTTCAAACACTATTATTTGCAACTGTGCACTTGTTGGTGAGACACTGCAATTGTTAATGGTTAATATAATGAGAATGATTTGCACAACATTGACATAACCTGTAAGCCAAGGACAGTGGACTGGAATGAGCATGCATGAATGACTTCCCTGTACTAGTCAGGGCAGGTGGTAGATGCCATAGAGTGAGCACACATACTGTGTGGAGGTCGCATGCAAAATGACTGAGTGAGTAGAGCAATGAATCTGCATCAAATTTTGCATTAAGCTTAAACATTCCTCTGTGGAAATTATTCAGATGATTCAGAAGTCCACAGCTATGGGCAACTGGTGACTGGCAGCTTCACCATGACAATGTGCCTGCTCATGCATCGCATCTTGTGCAGTGTTTTTTTTGGTGAAACATCAGATCACCCAAGTGACTCAGCCCCCTTACAGCCCAAATTTGGCACCCTGTGACTTCTGGCTTTTCCCAAAACTAAAATCACCTTTGAAAGGGAAGATATTTCAGAGCTTAGATGAGATTCAGGAAAATAAGACGGAACAGCTGATGGTGATTGGGAGAACTATGTCAAGTCCCAATGTGCCTACTTTTAAGGGGACTGAGATGTCATTGTCCTGTGTACAATGTTTCTTATACCTTTTTAAATACATATCATTATTTTTCACATTACATAGCTGGATATCTTCTAGATAGACCTCATATATAAGGAATTCTAAGTAAATTTATTAAAAATAAGAAAAATTGAGGAAAAGCTCTGTAGTTTTAGACATAAATAAGTGGGAAAAAGCAATAATATTATCACATGAGAATATTGGTGAAAATTCAGAAATTAATTCCATAAGGCAAAATAAAGTTGATTGATAAATTAAAAGAACTAATTTCTGAAAAGAAAGAGAAGAAAAGAAAAGAAAAGAAAAGAAAAGAAGAGAAGAGAAAAGAAAAGAAAAGAAAAGAAAAGAAAAGAAAAGAAAAGAAAAGAAAAGAAAAAAAATAGAAAAGACAGACAAGACATATCCCTGACCAGGTGGTTTAAGTGGAGAATTCCACCAAAGGTTTAAAGAAGTAACATAAATTCTACATCAACTCTTGTAGAAAATACATCAGGAGGATCCTTTCCAAATTCATTCTATAGAGCTCGTATAACCTAATACCAAAACCAGAATCAAGGGCATACAAATGAATTACTTCCTATGAATATAAACACAAAATCCTCAAAAATGGCAAATAATATTCAGCAATATATAAAAATAATTATACATCATGACCAAGTGAGGTTTATTCCAGTGATCCTAACAGAGCTGTTGCAATATTTTAAAATTAATCAATATAATATTCTCTATGAATGGGCTATGAATGCACATAATTACATCAATTGATTATTGTAAATATTATATGGAAAAGCAAGTAGAATAAAAACAATTTTCAAAAAGAAGAATAAATTTCAAGGAATAAATCTACCTGATTTCTAGACCTATTTATAGCTATAGTAACTGGGATTATATGAAAGTTAACTTGGGGATAGACACATATATCAAGAGAACAGGATAAAGAACCAGAAATATACCCACACAAATATACCCAACTTACTATAAGCAAAGGTGTTAAAACAATGCTATGAGGAAGGATAGTCATTTTAACAAATGTTGACATCCACAGGCCAAAAAAAAAAAAAGCCAGAACTTAGGTCTCATACTATATGAAAAAATGACCTTAAATGGGTCATACACTTAAATATAAATGTACTTGGCTCTTAGACTTGACACCAAAAAATACAATCCATACCAGAAAAAAACTGATAATTCAGACAATCAAAATTAAAAATTTTGTTCTGGGAAAGATTCTTTTAGTAGTATGAAGAAAAGACAAGCCAAAGTGAAAAAAATTTGCAAACTAAATATCCAACAACTAGTATCTAGAATATATAAAATCTCTCAAAACTTAATAGTCAACACTTTAAAAAATATTAAAAAATGAACAAAAGATGAGAAGAGATATTTGTCAAAGAGAATATAGAGATCTCACAGACTAAGTCCCTCATTTAACAAGAGGATGGATACTTTTGAGAATGAGGTAAGTGATGTTTTCACTGTGCAAACATCATACAGGGCGCTTACACAAACATAGGTGGTATTTTTATACAACAGGCAGTTCAGTAGGTCTGTTTACACCAGCACCATCACAAACACTGAAGTAATGCATTGTGATATAGCCATTATGGTGGCTGTGACATCACTGGGTGATAGGAATTTTTCAGCCCCATTAAAATCTTATGGGTCCATGGTTGAATGAATGGAATGTCATCATGCAGCACCTGATTGTATAAATAGGAGGACACAGACAAGCACATAAAAATATATTCAACTAATTAACCATTAGAAAAATGCATATTAAAATTACAATGAGATATCAATACCTAATTATTATGACAGCTACAAGAAAAAGAAAACTGTGACAACACCAAATGTTGACCAGGGTGTGTAGAAACCAGATCACTCAAACAGTACCACTGGGAATATAAATAATAGATAGAGTTACTCTGGAAAATACTTTGGCAGCTTCTTAAAGAGCTAAACATGCAACTACCATATGACTCAACAATTCCAACCCTGGCCATTTGTCCCAGAGAACTGAAAATTTATGTTCACACAAAAACCTGTACACAAATGTTTACAGCAACTTTATTTATAATAACCACAAAGGATACAACCCAGATGTCCTTCAACAAGTAAAGACATCCATACCATTCAATAACCAGGGTTAACATTTAGAGAATTATGCTGAATGGAAAAATCTAATCCCAAAAGATAACATACTGTTTGATTACATTTATATGAAGTTTTTGACACGACAAATAAAGAAATAAAGAAGAGATTAGTGGTTTCCATGGGTTAAGGGGGTGGGGAGGAGGGAAGTGGGTATGGCTATAATTGGGCGACATGAAGAACCCTGTAGTGATAGGAATGTTCTGTATCTTCATTAGATTAGTATCGATATCCTGGCTATCATCCTGTACTATAATTTTTCAAGATCTTAACACTGAAAGACACTGGATTAAGAGTATATAAGATTTTTCTGTATGATTCCTTAGAAATATATGTGAATCTACAATTATATCAAAATAAAAACTATAATAAAAATGCAATAATCCTCTCAAAATTATTAGTGACATTGAGCACTAGGGTTAATCAATGTAAGTAAATGTCTTAGAACACATATGATTATAAAACTGAATAAAATAAAAATAATTTTAAGAAGAAAAATGTACCCTTTGTGACTGCGTGAATGGACATGGAGAACATTATGCTAAGTGAAATAAGCCAGTCAGAGAAAGACAAATACCATATGATTTCACTCACACATGGAATCTAATGAACAAACTGAACTAACAAACAAAATAGAGACAGATTCATAGAGAGCAGACTGACAACTCTTGGGGTGGCAAGTGAAGGGGGTAGAGGGAGGGAGCTAAAAGATAAAAGAGAGAGAAAGAACTCATGGACATGGGCAATAGTGTGATGATTGTGGGGGTGGGGTGGGGGTAGAAGAGGTGGAAGAGGGGATGAGAAGATAAAAGGTAATGGGAAAACATAATATAAATGTAAAAATAAACTGAATGATACAAATTCTTTGTAAAAGCAAGGAATAATGGGAAACAATTGATAATGTAATAATAAGTCTACGAACTGAAGATTTCAGATTTATTAATAGATTATTAATTGTGATAAAAATGGTGGTAGGGGTAGCACAGAGTGTTTTGAATCCTTTATCTCAGGTAAGACTCAATAGGAAACTCTTCCTTATAATTTTGAGAATAAGATTTTATAAAGTAAATATAATGTTGAAAATCTTAACAGTATTCATTGGTTGAAAAAAAGTAAGACATACACATATTAAATACCAGGAAAATATAAAATCAGATAAGGTAAACCATATAGAAATATGTGTAAACATTTTAAATAAGAATTAAATACAAAAACAAAAATCATAATAGTTAAATGATGTATTTATTTTGTTGTAGATGCTTATATACTAATTTATTTAAATCTCACAGTGACTGTATGATGTGGATGTTGTTACTATTCTCATTCTATAAATAGTAGAGATAGACAGTTTCATTTACTTGCCCAAGATCACATGCTACTAAGTATTATAGATAGGATTCAAATTTAGACAGTTCATGCTCTTATTCTCTATTACAGAACAAGATAATGCGCATAAGTTTAAATCCCTTATACAGGTTATAATAAAAATGTCAACATAAGTTGTTTTCAATTAAGCTAAACACTCTTAGTTCCAATCACAAAAAAATAAAACTAAATAAAACACTAGTTAGGAAGAACACATAAATTATAAATTTAAAAGGAATCATGCCACATTACATAAGACCAATATAAGCAAAATGGAATCAGACAACGATTACAATAGTTATACTAGGAAAAATAAAACCAACGCAAAAAATAAAGAAACTTGTGATAATATTTGGTAATAATACAGGGTAAACATCACAACAGAGTAGGAACTGCCAGAGGCTTTTCCAGTGATAATGTCTTTGGATCATAAACCATAGTTAGTAGAAATACAAGAGCTGAACAGAGAATTGTAATGCTAGAAGACAGTCCACCATACATATAAGCAATAATAAATAATTATATAAACAAATGCTTTTTATAACTTTTAATTCAAAAAGTTCTAATATTCTGATCCAAAAATCAGGTCTCTTTAAAAAAGTACATTTCTATGAAATACCTTATTTCCACTCTGGTTATACAGTTCAGTTTTTATTACTATAAATCAGCCTCCCCCACTGAAATCTACCATGGAAAATACTAAACACCGCTTATGAATCTGCTCAGGGGTGTACAAGTAACTAAGGTGCATGTTTCAACGTTATGCTATTGTGTGACCAGCCAGTTGCTCCTCACTGGCCCCTTCTCATTTCTATAGAGCATCTGTAATTCAAAGCTTCTAGGACTTATGAGAAAGATATCCATCCAACAGAGGATTTCAGAGGAAATTTTTGACTCACATTTCTTTATGCACTGCAGTTTACTCAACCACTCCCCACTCTTTGGTTTGTTTCCAGACTTTTGCACTTATAAATAATGCTGTATTGATAACTTTGAAAATACACTGTTGTTTAGTATTTCAAGATATTTTTAATATGATACTCCTTCAAATTTTTATCATTTGATGGGTTTTATCAGGAATTGAAAATACATTTAGTAGTACTAAAGATAATCTGTTTTTGTTTATTTTAAAATCTCCTCTTAAGTTACATTACAATTTTATGCCTCCTTTTCAGTTATGGCCTGGACAATAATGAGTTAAATCCAAATATAGATGATAAATGGTAGGTATATATATATATATATAAAGATAAACATATATATATATAAAGATAAACAGATAGAGTCATTATTCTACTCAAGAACCTGTGGAAAGTAAAAATAACAATACGAAGTCACTTGTGTCAGAGATAGGTAGTTACTTTCAAAAATCCATTTCCTCCTTGCCCTGGCCAGAGTGGCTCAGCTGGTTTGGAGCATTGCCCCATAGACTGAAAGGTCCTGGGTTCGAATTCCCGTCAGGGCACATACCCAGGTTGCAGGTTTGACCCCTGTTCAGGTGCATACCAGAAGTCAACCAAATCACACTGATGTCTCTCTCTCTCTCTCTCTCTCTCTCTCTCTCTCTCTTTCTCTCTCTCTCTGTCTCTTAAAACCAACAAAAAAATTCCTCAGGTGAAGATATATAAAAATAAGAATAAATAAAAATCCAATTCCTCTTCTTACTGGACATAAAATCAAACCACATTGCCAGGCCTCCCTTGCAGTTGTTGAGACCTTTTGCGTAACACTTAATGGGATGAGTAGAAGTGTTATGTACTACTTCCAGGCCTGGCCCTTAAAACCCTTTTAAATATGATCATGGTTACATATTCTCCACTTCATTGGTCCTCAGAGTGTGATCCCCAGAGGAGCAGCAGTGTTACCTGGGACAGTGTTAGAAATGCAAATTCTTGGGCTTTACCCCAGGCCTGTTGAATTAGAAATACTTCAAGGTAGACTGGCAATTTTTCTTTTAATATACCCTCCAGGTAGTAGAGCTGTAATGGGGAAGATTTCTGAATGTCATATGGAAGGTCAAACACTAATCAGGACCACCATTATTTGTCTTATCCTTGAAAAGAGGTGATGGATAACTTCTAACAAGGATAAGTATAACAACAGGAATGTATTAGTGATAAAGATTCTCAGCCTTTGTTGGATACGGCTAATGTCTATTGCCTGTCAACAGTGTTCTTTCTAGACATCACAATGTAGTTATGATGGGGATGTGTTAACAGCCATCTCCTGGTGTGTAAAAAAATAAAGAAAGAGGGTATGTACCTGAGATTTACTTGGCATAATAGACTTATCAACCCAGGATTCTAGTGACTCCAGCTGTTTCTTTGGTCATTTTCTCTTTCTTTTCTTAAAAGTAGTATCTGTAGAATTACAAAACTATAATACGTTGGTCAGTCTAGGCAGATGATGTAATATTTCTGTTAATGTCAGAGAGAGGTAATGATGTCAGCTTTCCACAGTCCTTTGAGCAGTAGGTTGTTGAATTTTTAACACTGATTGACATTACTAGGGTGTCTTATGATATAAACCAAAATATTTAATAATAATAAGTAGTAATAGGAGTAGTAAACTGGGAAATAATACAATTCTGTTCTGTATATTTTGACAAAATATACTTTGGACCAACCAAAACACAGGTATATTTCTGTGGTTATAAAGACCAATAATATGTTATGAAATGTGAAATACATGTGCCATTAAAACATTTACAAAGGCAGATAACCAAGCTTTGTTGGGTGCATGTAAAATTTTTATATTCCTTCCTGGATATTGTGAGTTATTTTTTACTTGAATATCTGAAAAATACTGCAATATGTAAAATTTTATCTTTATAAAATGCTTTCATTTTTTCATGTCAGAAAGTTCTATACAGGATTTGTTATTATGGATAATTAAACATGGATTCAAGTTATATTTGGTTCAGTAATTATCTTCCTCTAGGGACTTTTGGTTGAATATGCCGTTCATATAGTTAATGGCCATCTGAAACAACCTGATGTATTTAGTCTTGTTTCGGTTGAAGATGTACTAATCACTTTTAGTGACTCAGGCATATACTGTCTTTTTATGTGCTAAGCATAGTGATACACAACACGTTTCACTTAAAAGTAATTTTTTTTTAATTCAAAGCATTGTCATAGAGTTGAGAACATTTAAATACAAATAAACAATTGAACTACATTGAACAAAGTACTGTTAAATGTTGTTTGTAAAATGTGTTGTTTTGCTTGGTTAACAAGTAATAATTCTTGAGAGGTAATAAATTATAATTAGTTTGTTAATACAAGGAGCTCTAATATGTTCTGCTATAATTTATATAATAACATTAATTAATGCCATATTTATGTAGAAATAACTGCACTAAATACCCAATAAAATTATTTAAACATCTGAAATAACTCCATGCATCAGAACTGGGAACAAATGTTTTAGTAATAGAATTTTAACCTACTATGTGTTTGATAATTGTCACAGACAAAATTTGAATAAGGCTGGTAAGAGAAGAAAGGTTAAAGATCTTTCACCTAAATACCACCTGATTTGAAACAGAAAAAAAATCTGAATATATGTATATAAGGCCAGCTTGAGCAAATATGATGCCAGGGAAGTGTTTGCAAAGACTCTAAATATCCTTTTCAGACATCTATAAACAAAGTGAACAAGGTGGTGCTCTTGAATTGGAATATGATAAATTCCAATAGGAATGCCTTTTAACCTTTGAAGTTTACCACACATGACAAATATTTATTCCGTGAAAATTTTCTTCATAACATTGCATTTGAAAACTAATCTCTTTCTTCAAAAACACAACCATTTTTTGCACTCATTGTATTCTAGATATCTTGTGCATCTTAGAAAATATAAAAAATGCCTAGCTTTTCATTAATTAAAAGCAAGCCAAAAATTTTTCCATGTCTACATAACTGAAAAGCTTGCTTTCTTTCCTATGTGTATTACAATCTGGTATTTGGATTAGGTGTCTATTACATTCTATGTAAATCTGGATGAGGAACATAAGACCATAAAACTTATTCTTGAAGGCACATTATAAGATGATCATCTATGATGGTAGATTGCATCGAAAAAATTAAACATAAGATAAATGTGAACTCAATGTTTTAAAGATCTTTTGCTAAATAATTTGCATTTTGTGGAGACATTTAGTAAGAATTATTCATTAAATAAAATTTAAGGTTAATTGAATTTGAGATAGAAAGCTATTGTTCTCTGTTCTTATTAGAACCATCCAAAATATATATGTAATACACTGAAATGGAAAATTGTTAATTGAAATAAATTCAATGGAAAACAGTGAAGAAAGTAAGCAATGGTAAGGAAATGTAATGCTGAAACTATATGGAAGAAAATCCTCAGGAGTGATTAAATAAAAGAAAAATAAATTGTTCCTGTGTAGAATATTTAACGTCTCTTCTCATTTATGTCATGAATTTTAATTGTGCACATCTTTGCATTTCAATAGTATTGGTGTGAGTAGTTTTTAGTAGTGCCATAGTATTTCTTACTTTAGCAATAACTTTTTAGAGCAGTTTACATTACACCAAGTCCTTTCATGTGCTTACTTCATTCAGTCACAACAAAGGCCAGATGACTGAGAAAACAATTTATATGTGACATAATTACTACAAAGGTGGGCTTACTTTATAATGTATTCATCTTAAAGATCTTTACAGTTAGAAAGCATAACTATGTGACTTCAAAGACTACATTTATTTCAACAATGAGATATTTCATAAGTAATAAAAAATGACAGATTCCTATTTATTTTGTCATATTTGTGTCACTGCTCTCAACTGGATAATAGAAAGATATCTATATAGGCTTGCAGCAGAAAATTAACTTTCATACATTGAACTGGTATCCCACCACCTTGCCACATATCCTTTTCAGTTCATAACTGACATATAGTAAACTGTGCATATTATATTGTACAATTTGGTAAGTTTTGACATCTGTATAAACCAGTAAAGCCATTTTCATAATAAAAAAAATATTCATCATACTGAGAAGTTTCCTTGGACTCCTTATAGTCTCCCCTTTCTATTCCTCCCTAGACCTATTCCTCATCTCCAGACAACAGATTTTTTTTTACTTACTATTAAGTTAGTGAGTTTTAATGAGATTTATGCAGGTGATTTTGTTCATTTATTTTAATCAATCCATAGAATTTAATTGTATACATATACTACCAGTTATATATCTATTCTACAAATGAGCTTTAAACTCATTTCCAATTTCTCACTATTGTAAACAGTGCTACAATGAGCACACTTTTACATATTTCATTGTGTATGTGCGTAAGAGTTTTTATAGAGCAGTTGTTCTCATAGTGTAGATCGTGGACCAGCAACATCACTATCACTTGGGAACTTTCCAGACATGGAAATTCTCTGGTGGAAGGAGCAGCAATCTTTGTGTGTGAACATACACTCGAGTTGATTCTCATGTGGGCTAAAGTTTGCTGATCCCTGCTTGGGAGAATATACATAGGTGTGAAATTGCTACATTGAATCATACACATGTATTCATTTTATCAAACATATATTATGTAGTTCTTTACTTATTGGTACTACCTATTTGCGCTCTGAGCAATTATATATGAGAGCCTCCTTTGCTCCATATTATCTGCAACACCTGGTATTTCCATATTTAAAAAAATTGCAAATCTGGTGTATGTGAAATGGCATTTCTTTTATATTTTTCTGGTTATAAGTAGTAGAATATTTTTCATATATGTGTTTGTCATATATGTCATATATATTAGTTTATTGATGTCTTCTCTTATGTGAATTATTTGTTCATATTATTTGTTACATATTTTTAAAACTGGGGTTTTATCTTTTTAAGTTGACATGGGATTTCTTGTATATTTTGGATACCGATATGTATTCAGTTATCTGTGTTACATACATCTTTTCTTACTGTGCTGTCTTTCCTCTTTCATAATAACAAATTTTACTCTTAAGTTGAGTTTCTTACTCTATATTATGTACATTATACTAAGTCAAACATATAGATCTAATGTACTTTATGGGTAAAGCCGTGTTAGAATTTTTTGAACCATTCTCTTATTGATAGATGGGTCAGCCAAAATCCTAGCTGGAACCAAATGACCCACTGGCTCTCAAAATAATTTAATAAAAGACTATTTCTAAAGGAGTTAGAAAAAAACCCAACAACGAAGGGCTACTAACACTAAGGAAACACTAACACCAAGGAACCTGAGTGGGTAAGAGAAGGAAGCAGGTAGCAAAATTCGGAATAGGAACAGCAGGAAGCAGTCTTCCTGATGGGAACTGTGGCCTTTAGTTGGGGGAACATAACTAATCCATGGAAACCTAGCAAGGTGTGAATGCGGGGAATAAATACCCTGGGATTATGTGCCTCTTTTCCTTCCCATCACTGCCTAATGCAACTGGACAGGGCTCTCAGGATGCAAGGGAGTCCCTAATGTAGTTTCCACAGATTAACCTCCCAGGACACAGAGCAAGAGGAATGGAGAATGGCACTGATGTTCACGTGGTACAATGGCCATCAGCCTTTGACTTCAACTTTTACTCTTCATTATATACAAATGAAGAAAAATCTTAAAATAAGCATTCTTATTCAATTTTATAATGAATCGGTGCCCTCATATTGCATAATGGAGCCACCAGTTTAGGAATAGGGGTCAAAATATATCTTTCTCTCTGTTTTTAAGGAGATAATGCCAAGTTTCTTCCCCAAAGTATAGGAATTCATACGCTCATAGCAATGTATGAGAATGGTCTCATTTTGTGTGATATTTTCATGTTTTGCTGATCTAAATAAAAGCTATAGGCATCTCATTTTTAACATTTCTGGATGAGGTTGACCATAGTTCATTGGTTATTCACATTTCTTATCTATTCACTTTTTTTCCTTCAGTAAAGATCCTGCATGATACTATTTTCATATTTACATTGGATTTTTTCTTATAATTTTGTGGATGCATAGGTATATTTTTGGTATTAATATAGTCTGATTGCTTTAAGAGCTGTACATATAGTGTTCCAGTGTATTTTTTTTTTCTTTATTTAGGTGATGAATGTATGGGAAAGAAATACTGAAAAAAGATATCTGAAGTGAACATTTTAAGTGACTGTCTTATCAATTGGACTCCAGCTATAGGTATCTCTAAGCAGTTTAGAACAGTTCTAGCCAACATTGTCAAGTACAATAAAACTTTGTAATGTCAGTGAATGACACCAATTCAAGCTTCATTAGTGGTATGCTCTTATGCCTAGTAAAATAAAGTTGGACTCTTCTCAAAATGAATAATCAAAGTGAAAAAAATTCACAGAAGTTTTTATTTATATCAAGAGGAAAGCATTATTAGTATATTCCTTTAATAGTGAGAACATGAATGTCAGAGTAATTTATTTTATGAATTAGGCCTCAGTCTAATTCTCTTTTCAAAATGCAATTAACAATTGAAAGCTTAATATGGAAGTGTGAACAATTTTTTTTTGTTTTTTGTGATATATCTCTTGTTTCATTGTTTTACCTATAATATTCACTGATGTTAACAAGGACCTAGTAGTTTATTGATATGGAAAAAAAGGTATAAGTCCCTACACTCACTAAGTTTTCCAGATCTTGAGTTTGTTATTCATTTACTAAATGTATTATATTAATGCATTTCCTGTCTCCAAAGAGATGTCAGTTTGTAGCAAAGTGTAATGATAAGGTTAATTCAAAAAGAAATTGTATTTGAAAATCAGAAGTAATGTGTAGATGTGAAAACAATTTTTTTAAAAATTAAGACACTTTCTGGGACTAACTTACATGTTTTCTTTTGAGATTTCTAATAACCAGGAAAAATCAGAAAATATGATAAATGAAAGGCACTTAGCATATATTTTGGGAAGATGTGGTTTTTTCTGTAAGATAATTGTAAATAAATTAAAGATAAATTTTTCTAGACAGATTGAACACTTAGCTCTGGCCTATATAACTATTTCCATCTTTGTTTTATGCCTGAATAAACCTGTGGAATTATTTAAACAGGACTTCCAGACAACGTGGAGGCATAGGTAGATACACTTTGTATCCTCACACAACCAAAAGACAACAACACATTTAAAAACAAAAACAATCAGAACTGCCAGAAAATCAAACTGTATGGAAGTCCAACAACCAATGAGTTAAAGAAGGAACATTCATCCAGACTGGTAGGAGAGGCTGAGACAGGAAGCCAGGGTAGAGATGACATGAGGCAAGGCTGCAGTTGGAGGACTGGGTGAGGCAGCAGCTGGCAGACCAGGCAGTCCCACATATGCGTGGGGAAAAAGTGGGAAGAATAGCTGCAAAGTGAGACAGACTGCACAACCCAAGCTTCCAGCATGGAAAAAGGATTCTTCAAAGCCTCTGGCTGTGAAAATTTGTGGGGGTTGCAGCAGTGGGTGAAACTGCCAACCTCACAGGAGGGTTCCTTGGAGAGACCCGCAGGGTCTTAGAACATACACAAACCACCCATCCATGAATCAGTACCAGGAGGGGCCCAATTTGCTTGTGGGTAGTGGGGGAAGTGACTGAAAGTGGGGCAAGAGCTGAGCAAGCGGTATTGTTCCCTCTCTGACCCCTCCCCCACACAGAGCATCACACCAACAGAGACATGAGTGAGTTGCCCCACCCTGGTGAATAAGTAAGGCTCCACCCCTTACAATATAACAGGATCTCTGAAACAAAGAAATATGGCCCAAATGGAAGAAAAGATCAAAATTCCAGAAAAAAAATACAACTAAGTAATAAAGAGATAGCCTATCTATCAGATGCAGAGTTCAAAATGCTGGTAATCAGGATACTCACAGAAATGGTTGAGTATGGTCAGAAAACAGAGGAAAAGGTAAAGGCTATGCAAAGTGAAATAAAGCAAAATATACAGGGAACCAACAGTGAAGGGAAGGAAACTGGACTCTAATCAATGATTTGGAGCAGAAGGAAGAAATCAAAATTCAACTAGAACAGAATGAAGAAACAAGAATTCAAAAAAATGAGGAGAGGCTTAGGAACTTCTGGGACAACTTTAAATGTTCCAACATCTGAATCATAGGGGTGCCAGAAGGAGAAGAGGAAGAGCAAAAAATTGAAAACTTATTTGAAAAACTAATAAAGAAGAATGTCCCCAACCCAGCAAAGGAAATAGACTTCCAGAAAGTCCAGGAAGCTCAGAGTGTCCCAGAGAAGTTGAACCCAAGGAAGCACACAGCAAGGCACATCATATTATGTTACCCAAGATTAAAGAGAAGGAGAGAATCTTAAAAGCAGCAAGAGAAAAGGACACAGTTACCTACAAAGGAGTTCCCATAAGACTTGCAGCTGATTTCTCTGAAGAAACCTTACAGGCATGAAGGGGCTGGAAAGAAGTATGCCAAGCCATGAAAGGCAAGGACCTACATCCAAGATTACCCTATCTAGCAAAGCTATCATTTAGAATGGAAGGGCAGATAAAGTGCTTCCCAGATAAGATAAAGTTAAAAGAGTTCACCATCACCAAACCTTTATTACATTAACTGTTGAAGGGTCTTATCTAAGAAAAAGAAGATCAAAACCATGAACAGGAAAATGACAACAAACTCAAAACTATCAGCAACGGAATCTGGAAAAAATGAAAACAAACTAAGCAAACAACTAGAACAGGAACAGAATCACAGAAATGGAGATCACATGGAGAGTTAGCAGTGGGGAGGGGGAGGGTAGAGAATGGGGGGAAAGGTACAGGGAATAAGAAGCATAAATGGTAGAGGTTAATAATGGTAGACAGGAAGAGGTTAAAAATAGTATAGGAAATGGAGAAGTATAGGAAAAAAACTTATATATATGACCCAATGACATGAACTAAAGGGTAGTCGGAAATGCTTGTAGGAGAGGGGTGCAGGGAAAAGGAATAAAAGGGGGGGGAGAAGAAAATGGGACAACTGTAATAGCATAATCAAGGAAATATATTTTAAAAATTAAAAAATTAATCAACAAACAAGAAGTGCAGGTGAAGATGTTGGAACCCTAGTGACGATTGGTGGGAATACTGACTGGAGCAGCCACTGTGGAAAAACTATGGAGTTTCCTAAAAAAAAAAATAAAATGGAACTTTTTGACCCAGCAAACCCACTTATAAGAATATATCTCCCAAATCCTGAAACACCAATTCAAAAGAATATATGCACCCTCTTGTTCATAGCAGCACTATTTACAATTGCCAAGATGTAGAAACAGCCCAAGTGCCCATCAGTAGATGAGTGAATAAAAAAGCTGTGGTACATTTACCCGATGGAATACTATGCAGTATTAAAAAAGAAGGAACTCTTCCTTTTTGCAATAGCATGAATGGACCTGGAGATTATTATGCTAAGTGAAATAAGCCAGTTGGTATAAACAAATACCATTATCATCTCACTCATACATGGAATCTAATGAACAAAATAGAAACAGGAGCATAGCCACATGGAACGGACTGTCAGCTATCAGAGGGATGGGGCTGAGGGGCATCGGATGAAAAAAGATGAAGGGATTAACCAAAGAACGTATATGAATAACCCACAGGCAGAGACAACAGTGTGGTGTTGGCCAGAGGGAAGAGAGGGTGAGGGCAGGGTGGAGCTGGGCAAAGGAGGAAAAAAATGGGGACATCTGTAATAGTGTAAACAATACAAATAAGGTAAAAAAAATTACATTTTAAAAAGAAAGAACTGTGGAATTATTTAAACATCCCAAATGCCACCTTCTATTTATCTAAGAAATATTTGTTAGGATGACTGTGGTTTCTTCTGAGTTCCTACCGTGCTACTATTGGGAATGAGACAGGGTTAAATAATGCCGGAAATACTTTATGCGTCTGTTTACAGAGCTGTTAAAAAGGTGGCAGAAATATAACAAAGCACGAAACAATGATGGTTTCATGTTGTAAATAAATGTTCAAATAAAGTATATTTGGCTTAATGAAAATACAGTATTATGCTTTTTGTTTATGGAATTTTTCAGTTTTTCAAATAATTTCAATGTTTGCACTTATAAAGATATATTTGGAAGTGCTAATTAGTATTTATTAACAGACAACCAAATAAGTAGACAAGAAAGCATAAAAGATTACAGAACAATGGATTTAATGCCGAGGTCAATTACATGGCAGGAGTTGAAATAAAAATAAAAAGGTAAAACCATATTGATGAGGTGGGAAGGTTAAGCATTAGTCAAAATAAAGGTATTTAATAACCCAAAAGCAGAATACAAGCACACTAATTGTACACACTGACAGCCTATTCACACTGTATTGTTAGATGTCATTGTCTTTGGTAATTATTTACATAGTACTGAAAATAAGTATGTAGAGAGAGAAAATAAAGATTAAGGGTCCTGTTATACTTAGTGGGTATGTGTCAAGCACCATATATGGTGATTTGCATGCAGTTCCTGTGCTTACGTTTCAAACATCTCTATGAAGTAGGCACTGTTATTATCCTAATGTTAAACACAAAGAAATTCAGTCACAGAGTGGTTAGGCCATTCACTCCAGGCCACACAGGGAGTAACTGGCGCAGCGTGAGCTGGAACTAAAAACGCTTGACTCCAGAGCCTGGGCGGTTCCCCATAAGGCTCTGCAGGTTTCTCAAGCAATCCTTCCTGGCTCCATATTTCAATCGACATTTTTTATTTAATGCTCTACACTCTGCCAATTGCACGTGGCTGACATTATTTTATAGAAGCAGAAATTGAATATAGGCCCTTTCTTTCATAACATACAGCATGTTAGACAGGCCATGAATCTCACATATCGTAGAATAACCATGGAAGATATAGCCATCATTCCAAGCCTGAGTGGAGAAAAAAAATGAAGCAAGATGTAAGAGGGAATTCACCTACTATTTCTCATTTGTACTGAATGACTAAGTAGCGATAAAATTAGCCCCAGAAAAATAAACTCTTGCTCTGGGCTTCCAAAGCAATTCTGTATATATTACAAATATAACACCTAAACTGAATTGCCATGTTTTATTGATGATTTTAGTGTCTGTAAAAAAAAAATAATAGAAAGGACCAAGCTTTTTTCAACTGTGAATCCCAAAACATGGCGAAATGCTTCATGTATTATCAAGTACTCTGAAGTAGTGCTGGTCACAGTAGTGTTAGACCCTGGTGGGTCGGGGGAGGACAGGAATTGGGTAAAGGGCAGGCCTATGACTATTTCTCTACATTTACAAAGAAGTATCTGTGGGAAAGAAAAGAAAATGAACCAATCAGGTATGATTGTAAATATCCCATAAAAAACTTGGCAAACAACCATTTGCATTTGCAAGTGGGCGAACCTTAGTTCGCAGAATGCTTTTAGCAGAATATACCTGATCTATCTAGAATTGGGTATGATAAACAAATTTGGGGTTGATGGGACATAGTTCTAGGAAAAATGTCATGAACCAGAGAATAACAGAGATAGTTCATTACTAAAACAGAAGGCTTTGAATAAATAATATATCTGCCTATATTAATTAGAAATGTTGTGTGTTAATCTGCATCAAATCAAATACTGATGCAGTGACGAAAATCATGGGAAACTATGCCCTAGACCTCCCCTGCTTTGCCTGTGCCTTATAATTACTTTTATTTTTGAAATTATTAATAAGTTTTCATACTGAATAAGACCTCTGATTCATGTAAGTCTGACTTAACAATTTATCTAATCTTTTATAATATCTAAGGGCCTCACAGCAGTCTACTGGAATAATTTTTGCCTCTTTCTTGGAATAAGATTTGGTCATTGGGAAGTTTTGAACAACAGACTGATGTAATATGGCTTGAATTTTAAAATGGAGAATAGATTGTAAAGGAGCAAATACAGAGGCAGGGAAAAAATATTGCAGCTCTGCAGGTGAGAGCTCATGGTGTTTTGGATCAGAGCTGTAGCAGTGCAGGTCATAAGATGTGATTGGATTTTGGATACTATTGTATGAAGGGTGACAAGAGTCAAATTATAGCTCACTAGGAGAAATCTACAAGAACCATTGTTAGGTGAACAATACAGTGATTCCAGAGAAGCATAGCATTATATCATTAGGGTCTGAGTGACAATAGATGATGTTTCAAAAGACAGCTCATTTAAAATGTGGATAAATTTTAAAGCTCTATATTGGCAAGTTTTAAACAGCATAATTGAGCAGAAGGTATGAAGGTAAATTCTGATTCTTCGGTACTGTCAGTTTCTCTTTGCCCACTTCATTTTTCTGGAGGGGGGAGTGAGGGCATGGGGTAGATGTGAGATTAAACGTAGAATAAGCAGAACTGCAAGTGAAAGGCATTTTTTTACTGCTGAATATTGTACTGTATGGTTATACTGTAATTTGATTATCTATTCATCAGATAGACATTTATGACACTTTTAACTTTTAACGTTATAAATAAAACTGCTATTAACATTTGCTGACAAGTTTTTTTATTTTTTGTATAGACATATAGAATATACCTCCCTTTTCAAAGTAAGTGTTCTAATCTTCTATGAGTCCATTTTAGTGTTATTTTATGTTAGATTTTCATATTTGGTAGCTATTTTAGGTCAGTCTTAGGCTAACCCTCCTCTTCTCTCTCTCGTGCTGTTTCTCCAAGCACCCTTGCCTCTCCGTGCAGTTGGGGAGTGTGTTTTATGCTTTCAGGTAGTTTGAAGATTGGTTGTCCTCTTTCTTTTTGTTATGATATGGTCATCGATCTTGCTTCATTTATCCTTACTATTCTTCATCATTTTTGAAGGGTTTGTTGGAAGATTTGAATTAAGTGGCCAGCATTACTGTGGCTACCAGCTATAAAGGTGTAAAGAGGAAGAGTGTTGTAGTCAGAATATGCACTCCACCCAAAACAAGATATTAAGTTTTATTCCTTAGAACCTGTAAATTTTTCCTATTAAGGAAAAAAAGTGTTTGACATATGTGATTAAATTAAGAATTGTGTGATGGAGAGATTATCGTGGATTATATGGTGGGTCCTAAATGCAATCGCACGTGTCCTCATAGGTGAGAGAGGCAGGGCGAGGTCTGACATACACATGGAGAAAAGACTATGTGAGAACAAAGCAGAAAGAGATTTAAAGATGGTAGTGTGGAAGACTGGAGCCCACTGAATGTCACAATGCAGAGAATGCTACCAGCCACCAGAAGATGGAAAGCAAGGGACAGACTCTTCCCCTGGAGCCTCTGGCAAGAGTGTGTTACTGCTGACACTTTGATTTTGGCTGGCCCAGTTGTGCCAATTTAGGATGTCTGGCCTCCAGAAGTGTAGGAGAACAAATTTCTGTTCTTTTAAGCCACCCGGTTGTGGTAATTTGATACAGCAACTACAAGGAACTAATACAGGGAAGTTTTCTTGTTTAACTTTGCTAAGGCAAAGATAGTGAAGTGTACCTCTAATGCAATAAGGGAAAACCTTAACTTCAGAGATCTACATATTGGCCACTACAGATGTCACAGGACATTTATTATTGACAACTTTTCTCCTTAGTCTACATGCTGATATCATGTAACAGGGGCCCTGTGCTACCCACCAGTAGAGAGTCAACATATATTTGAGGAATATTGAATGCCTCTGCTTTTATGGTATATTCTCTAGCTTCTAGTCTTGCAGCTCAGACTTATCTCATTGGTTATTTAAAAAAAGTCAAAACAAAACAAAACAAAAGTTTGCATGATAGTAATCTCTTCAGAGTTACCCTTCTACCAGTAAAGTGAGTTATCAAAATTATCATATAAAATTTACCACTACAAAACACTATGCTTGTATTATTTTACTGATTCATGTCTTTTTCAGGCAGATGACTAATGAGGTGATATATATTTTAGGCTTAATAAATCAGCCTCTACTAGGATAAAGTAAGAAGTCTATCTCAAAGACAAATTTTAGTTCCCACTCTTTGAACTGATAAGAAACCAGGAATATTTTAGTCTAGCTCCACAACAGCTTGGTACCACTGCTAGAAATATCTAACTGCTTCTTTATTTTCTTCAATTTTCTTGTAATATAATTATTACTCAAGGAAAAAGAATAAGCAAATTTGATCAGAGTAAAAAAGCAGAGAGTCTAATGTACATATATATCACTTCTATTTATTGATGTTTTCAATTGCAAAGGAAATTTCAAAAACAGAACGGAAGAAAACAAATCGTGTCTAGCATCCAAGCAATTGATCAGTAATCTCAAATTACTCTCTAAATATGAGGTAGAAAGTAATCACCTAGTATTTCAAAATAATTTCCATGTAGATAGTGCTTTAAGTATACACTTTGATCATCACAAAAATTTTTCCAATTAAGGTAAGTGAGAATATGATATTTTATTGATAAAAAATATAGTTCAGGGAAGGGAGAGAGAATGAGGGGGCGAAACATCGATGTGTGAGAGATCGGTTGCCTCTTATATGCCCCTAGCTGGGGACATGGCCTGCAACCCTGGCATGTGCCCCTACCAAGAATCTTACCAGCGATCTTTTGGTTCACAGGCTGACACTCAATCCACTGAGCCATGCCAGCCAGGGCTTATAACGTCTTTTTTTAATGACAGGTAAATTTACCAATACTAATACTATGAATACATTTGAGAAGACAGAAAATAATTCTAAAAGAATTCAAAACTAGTACCAGAGCATTGAATGATGTGTTAAAATACCAATCATTTTATTTATTTTTTTGGTATATTTTATTGAATATGCTATTACAGTTGTTCCATTTTCCCCCCTTTATCCCCTCCACCCTGCACCCCATCCCATACCAATCATTTTAAAACTGAGCTGAAACTACCATTTTTGGAAAAGTTGCAATTTTCAAATTTGAATATAGCCTCTGAATATTTGAATCTGTAATAAATTATTCAGTGTGAACTCATTTTAATAAGTGTTTAAGTGCATATAATAACAGTTGGGGAAAGTGGTATTTCTTTATCAAAACTACAAAGAAATACTTTTTATAAAATAAATTGTTTTATTTCTAGGCCTAGTGACTACACTATGAAATGAGCATTTAATTATCTTTCTTTTTCTTTTCTTACAAAACTGAACTGATTTCAAAATAAACACTAGAAGAACACACATGAAGTAAAGATGGTGGGCACACAAAGCAATACACAGATAATGTTTCATAGAAATGTATACTTGAAACCTACATAATCTTATGAAACAACGTCACCCCAATAAATTTAATTTTAAAATTGAAAAAGAGAGAGGATATGCAGTTCCATTTGTTTACTTTTTCTTTTGTTTCCCTTGCCTGGGGAAATAGATCAGATTTTTTAAAAAACTGCTACCAACAATGTCCAAGATTTTGCTGTCTATGTTTTCCTCTAGGATTTTTATGGTTTTGGGTCAAACATTTAAGTCTTTGGTCCAATTTGAATTTATTCTTGCGTGTGGTATAAGAAGATGGTTTAGTTTCATTTTTCTGCACTTATCTGTCCAATTTTCCCAACTCCACTTATTGAATAAACTATCTTTAGCCCATTGTATGTGCTTGCTTCCTCTGTCGAATAGTAATTGACTGTAAAGGTGTGGGTTTATTTCTGGGCCTCCGTTCTGTTCCATTGATCTATGTGTCTGTTTTTATGCCAATACCAGGCTCTTTTGATTACTATGAGCAAACTAAAAAGTTTTTGCACAGCAAAGCGAATCATCATCAAAATAAAAAGACACCCCACAGAATGGGAGAACATACTTTCCAATACATCAGATAAGGGGTTAATATCTAAAATTTATAAAGTACTTACAAAATGCAACACCAGAAAAAGAAACCCAATTAAGAAATGGACAAAGGACCTGAACAGACACTCTCCAAAGAGAACATACAGATAGACAACAGACATATGAAAAGATGCTCTATGTCACTAGCCATCAGAGAAATGCAAATTAAGACCACAATGAGATACCATCTCATAGCTGTCAGAATGGCTATCATCAATAAATTAACAAACAACAAGTGCTGATGAGGATGTGAAGGGGAACCCTTTTGCACTGCTGATGGGAATGCAGACTGGTGCAGCCACTGTGGAAAGCAGTATGGAGGTACCTCAAAAAATTAAAAATGGATCTGCCTTTTGACCCAGCAATCCCACTTCTGGGAATATAGCTGGAGGAACCCAAAACACTAATTTGAAAGAACATAAGCCACCCTATGTTCATTGTGGTATTATTTACAATCATCAAGAAAGGGAAGCAGCCCAAGTGTCTGTCAAAAGATAAGGGGATAAAACAACTATGGGACAGTTACACAATGGAATACTACTCGGTCATAAAAAAAGAAGAAAATTGTACTCTTTGCAACAGTATGGATAGGTCTGGGGAATATTATGCTAAGTGAAATAAGCCAGCCAGAGAAAGGCAAATATCATATGATTTCACTCAGATGTGGAATCTAATAAACAAACTGAACTAACAAGCAAGACAGAGACAGACTCACAGATGGAGAGCAGATGACGATTAGTGGGAGGTGGGAAGTGAGGGGTGGAAGGATTGAATGAAAAGGAAAAAGGACTCATGGACATGGACAACAGTGTGGTGATTGCTGGTGGGAGGGGGATATAAGACACTAAATGGTAATGGGAAAAATATAGTAAATATTAAAAAAATAAATAAAGACATTATTCTCAGCAAAAAAAATAAAAATAAAAATAAATTAAAAAGAGGATATGCAGAAAGCTTGTTCATGTTTCTTCTTTGCTTAGCAAACCCAAAAATTGTTCCAATAGAACACTATCTACTTTGTGATTTACAGCCCTGCTGCAGTGCAGTGATTGTAACTGTTAATTGAAGTTTCTCTTACCGAGCAATAGAATACTAGGCCAGAAAATCTTTTGCCAATTGTACTGTGTAATGCAACATTATTCTTGAATGCAAAAACACGCATTTATCCTTGGCATTTCTCTTACTTTTATCTAACATTTCTAAACAAATAAGAAAAGACATGACAATAGCTATTGTGTGTATAAATAAGATATATGTTTGACATATTCTTGCTGCTAACAGTAAAAAGTTTATGTTTTTACTTGTTTTGTTTTGTTTTGAAGAAATAAATGGTAGCTTTACTTGAGTGGTCTGTCACTAATTCAAAGAAATCTATAGATCTCTGAATATGAGAATATTGATCCACTTATTTATTAAATAATTCACTTCTTTTTCTTTAAAGATTTTATTTACTTATTTTTAGAGAGAGAGAAAAGATGGAGAAAGAGAGAGAAACATCAATATGTGGTTGCCCCTTGCACACCCCCTACAGGGGGCCTGGCCCGCAAGCGAGGCACATGCCCTGACTGGAAATCGAACTGGCGACCCTTTGATTCGCAGGCCTGTGCTCAATCCACTGAGCTATACCAGCCAGGGAAATGCACTTCTTTTTAATGTTTTATTTGATTGCCTATTAGTGATTGCATACAATTTACCAACCAGTTTTCAAACTGCTAGAAATATAAACAGAAAGAATACAGTCCAGATTTTTACAGGAATGAGTATATTATGGGAGGTAGATAAGAGAACCTAATTCTGTCACGTGGCGTACTACATCAGAAGCATGTTTGGTTTAATAAGGGACAACTGAGGGGATGCTTTGAACTTAACCTGAGTATTTCAGGCTAAGTCTCTCGGAAGAAATGTGTTAGATATTTCCATAATGATATTGATTTTGTCATTAGCACCCCCTGAGGCATTTTTTTTTTATAGGCAATCTCATTTCATGAAATTCTTCCATGAATAAAGTGCTGATACGCTTTGATTTCTGTTTCAAAATGATTTTTTTCTTTGGATGATAAGTGAGAAATAGGAATTAAGAGGTGGAATTACTAATGGAATGAATTCCTGTCTACCTGTGTTCCCAAAATAAGCTTAATAAATGAAGATGAAGGCAGGTCTGTGTAAGTGACTATATAGTTCATGCTAATTTGTTTTGCAGTTATATAGTAAGTGTGTTTATATACACGGGCGATAGAAAAGGTAGCTTGGCAATGATATTTTTCATCACAAAATACCATTGTATTTAAACCCCAAAATCACGGCAAAATGATTTAGGTTTTAGTAACTAAAATCTAACATTAAATTAAGCATTGTAATGAAGATTAGGTGATTTCATACCAATTATTGTCCTTGGCTTTATTTATCAGTATCATATATAGACATTTTAGTATCATGTATAGACATTTCATTTGTATTTGGTTACAATGTTATGATTTCCTCAACTATTCTATACATGAATTTTCCTGTGCCTTGTTCAACATTTTTGTTCATGTCTTCCAAAGAATAGAGAAAATCAGGTACAAACTATATCCTATTTCCGTCATCTACACGTACAGACATTAATGCTGTAGCTCCTCACTTCCTTCCCTTTAGTCTCTCAGCGTAAGGTTTGCTCCATGACTTATTTAAGTTAAATCCACCACCAATTTCGGCTTTGACTCCACTCCCTCTCCTACTCCTGGGACTTTGCTACTTCACTTAATTCTTCTATCTGCAGAATCTTCAAGCTTTCCTTCTCTTCTGAATTTTTCCTGTTATCAGGTAAATATGCTTACATCTTTTCCATCCTAAGAAAAATCTACAATAAAAATCACTTAATCCTAAATGCATGCCACTGGCTACAATTCAGTTTCTTCCATTACATTCTCACAAAGCTTGTCTACTTTTGCATGTTCCCTTTCCACACTTCTGGTCGTGCTTCACCCCATCACAATATGGCTCAAGTCCCTTTCTTTCTTGTATTTGACACTTTTGGTCATTCTCTCCATTAAATGTATTTTCCGTCCTTGAAACCTGATTATGTTTCCAAGACAGCTTCATGTAGCTACTGAAGTAGCCTCTCAACTATTCTTTAATCTTTTAGAGCTGCACATATAATCTCCTGAGCTACAAGAGTAATCTAACTAAAATGCAAATTTTACCATTTTCACTCTCCTGATTAAATCAATCAGAGAGTTCCATCTTCTGAAGAGTAAAATCCTGACACCTTAGAAAGGAAGGTCAGATTCCTCTTGATTTGACCTTGACTTTCTTTCAGTTTTAGCTCCTTTTTTCTTATACAGGGGTAGGCAAAAGTAGGTTTACAGCTGTAATACAAATAAAATATACAATAATTAATAACTAATACAAGGATAAACTCTGTGTTTCACATACTCACAACTGCAAATCTGCTACTGCCTACACCTGTATTTCTGACTCCTAACTTTTGGTGCTCCCAGAATTTCATCCTTTGCTTACTATTTTTTTATAGTCAAACACTTATTTACTCTTAGGGTTTCTTTTTTTTTTCTTTGCTAATCAATTCATAATCACCTCAAATTCACATGTAAAAACTGAAATTCTTCCTTATATAAATATGTTCATCTTGGCTCTTTTTCCTTTCCTTTTCCTTTTTCTTTTTTTCACTTAGGCAAGGTAAATCACTGTTATAACCAACAAGAGCCAAATTTAATACAATAAAATGCAATACAGGTCAGTAGCAAGGCTTTGGTTTTCACAGTCATTCAGGGATGCAGACTTCTTCCATCAAATGCTATGGCCTCCCCGAAGGTCGTGGAGTACCTCAGAACCCTGTGCATCCAGAGGAGTGAGAGAAATAACTGCAAACATTTCAAAAGGGTTTAATGAGCCAGGACCAGAAGTAGTAGATAACAATTCTAACTATATGCCGCTGGTCAACACAGCTATAAGGCTATGTTAACCGCAACAAAGGCTGAATAATGCAGTCTATTCATTAGCCTGGGAGAAAAAGTAAAGGAGTATGCAGAACACACAGCATCTTCTCTGCTGTAACTGCCGAACGCCAAATTGTTTTTCCTCCTTTACTTCCTAAATACTATCTACAGGGTCCAGCAGAAGTAACGCCTGCTTGAGTGTGGTTGGTAGGGTAATAATAAGGCTGTAATAATTTATAGTTTTAATTTGAACATTTCACCTAAAATGTCATATGATGTGCTTGAGTATAATATTGTTATGTTATAGAATTACATGCTTAAGATTTTGTAATAAAATACTTTGTAATAAAAAAGGAGCATTATTTGTGCTGGATCCTGCATTACCACTTCTCTCTTCAACCCAACAAAACCCATTTCCATGGGTCAGACCTCATCATTTCTCAAAAGGACCACTGCCGTAGCCTCCGGACTGCAACCTTGGCCTTCTGGTTTAACTCCTCTGATATATCATCTACACAGGTGTAGAAATATTCAAAGTAAAATAAAAATTTTACCTATAAAATTCCCCTGGTTAAATCCCTTCAGCGAATTCCCATCGTGTACAGGATAGATATACCAAAGAATGAAAAAAGAAGATCCCCCTGACTTGAAATCTGCCCCTTTCACTAACCTCAGTTCTGTGTGGATGTACACATTGAATTCCACTTTATGCCCAACCAAGAATAAAACAATCCTGGTATTCTTAACACATGCCATTTAGTGTCTTTGCTCATTCTGTTTTCTCATCTGAAACACCATTCGCTTCTCTTCTCCATAAACTTTCAGGATGAGTTAGGTGTCTCGCATCCAAATTTATATAATTTCTGGTACCTTTGTCAATCATCATTCATTTACATTATTGTACATAACAATCTGTGCAGGTGCCTAAATAATTCATTAAACTATGAGATTCTTGAGAGTAGGGGCTGTGTCTTACTTACATTTCATTCCCATCTTTAGTAAATACATAAAACTTATTAATCATCTGTAAATATGTGTCTAATGAGTAAACTGTCCCTAAGCAGAATCTTATCTTGAAACTCAGTTTCTTTGCCTGTATTCCTTATACCCTCCTTATGTCTTGCCATTTACTTTCATGGTACTAGTTCCAGATCATCCCAAGTCCACTAGCTGCAGGTTAGCTTTTGTATGGACAGATAACAAGATAATAATTACTGCTATATTAAATTCCAACTTTTGTGCCCTGCCCATATGATCGGACACCCTGGCATCATGTGAGCTTCAAGTGACACTTGGGTACTGTATTATAGGTCCAGGCAAGCCTATCTAAACCTTCTGGAATTAGTCCATTAAACCATGTCAATGTCTTCTAGCCCATAACTCTCTTATAGAATAGATTCCTGCCTATAATCCCAGCTACCAATCTGTGCTCATTCAAGTCACCAGTTATGTCTCATAGCCAAGGATGTTCCACATTATAACAATAGACACGTAAAATACTGGCATTTCTACCCCACAGTGGGATCAAGAGTATAGCCATGATACTAGTACAAAACAATACAAAGAACCTCATTTGGAGCAACAGTATACTGTGGATGGAAATCTGAATATAATTTCCTGTTGTTCTCTGAATTCAAAATCACTGGTGCCAGTTTTGAACTTTTTTATGAAGCAAACCAAAATTGAGTGGAAAGTGCACTCCATTCAATCTTTCTCTATTAAGTTTTGGCCTCATTTCAAAATTGGTAGAGCCAAGGCTGCTTCTTCAATATCTTGATCAATAGCTTCAAATTATGATTTAGGACAAATTATGAAGGACTACCTTAGTTGTACTTGTGCCTCAAAAAACTATATTGATTTTCATTAATTAGGGTCATTGAATTCAGTTGTTATTGGGGAAAAGAAACTTAAATGCATAACGTGAAGGACCTGAATGTTTAAATAAATACCATTTAGAGCTTAAGTACCCAGAATCCTTGAATTTCAAGTATAACTCATCTTTTTATGACATACACAAAAAGAAAACAATAAAATATCTAAATTTAAGGATATTTCGAGACACTTGTATTTACTTTTTGGTTTGCTTTAAGGGAACAGTTTAACAGTTCATTTGAGAGTTTTTTTCTAATAAACAAAAATAAACAAAATTACATACATGCTATAGATAAAGCATAATTTTATATGTATACTTATATGTCATAGGAGACTTAAAAGATTTTTTAAATTTTTAAATTTTTTTCAATGTATTGAATTTATATTCAATATTATTTTGTATTAGTTTTAAGTGTATAACATAGTGCTTAGATAATTATATACTTTATAAAGTGATCCCTCAATATCTCCACTATCCATCTGGCACCATAAATAGTTATTACAATAGTATTGGCTATATTCCCTGTGCTGTACTTTACATCATGGTACATGTACTATACCATAACTATTTTGTAACTACCAATTTGTACTTTTTAATTCCTTCACTTCTTTTCCCCAGTCCCCCAGCCCCATTCCCCTCTAGCAACCATCAGTCTTTTCTTTGTGTCTATGAGGCTGTTTCAATTTTGTTTGTTTATTTTGTTCTTTAGATTTCACATATAAGTGAAATCATGTGTTTGTCTTTTTCTGACTGACATATTTCACTTAGTGTAATACCTTCTAGGTCCATGTTGTCGCAAATGGTAAAATTTTACTTTTTTATGACCAAGTCATATTCCATCATATATATGTACCACCACATTTTTGCTCACTCATCTATTGATGGAAAGTAGGAGTGCTTTTGTATCTGGACTATTGTAAATAATGCTGTGATGAAAATAGGAATGCATATATTCTTCCAAATCAGTGCCTTGGGTTTCTTTGTACATATACCCATAAGTGGAATTGCTGGGTAATAAGCAGTTCTAGTTTTAATTTTTTGAGGACCCTCCATACTGCTTCTCATAGTGGATGCACCAATTTGCATTCCTACCAACAATGCATGAGGGTTCCTTTTTCTCCACATCCTTGCCAAGACTTGTTGTTTACTGATTTATTGGTACCCATCAATAGATAAGTAGATAAAAAAACTATGGTACATGTAAACAATGGACTAGTACTTGGCCATAAAAATGACATCTTTCCATTTGCAATAGCATAGGTGCATCTAGAGGGTATTATGCTAAGTGAAATAAGTCAGAAAGAGAAAGACAAGTATCATAATTTCACTCTTATGTGGAAAAATATTTTTCATTGTATTTTATTATTGAGGAACATATATAAAGAATATAGTTGTTTTCAAATCATGAATTTAATAATTCAATATTTGACCAAATAGTAGTACATTAAATAAGTCTACACTTTGACAAATAGCCTTTGCTTCAGCTCAGAAAGCAACAAAAACATTTCCCAGGCTATGCATTATACTCTGATCAGTCCTACTACAGTTTTTAAGCATTGGCCATTCATCTTTTGTCAATTATTTTTATTAATATGAGTTCTCCCAGTATTTATAAATAGATAATTTAAAAGCAAAATAAAAAAGATGTATTAATTCTGTCATCTACATTATAGATTGTTAAAAATAAATACTCATTTTTGAATTACCTCAGAAAAAAGAATATGAGAATGCACACTGTTTGATTCTACAGGAAAGGATCTTAATGATAACTGTGGGATAAGAAACGATTTGTCAATGTCAGTGTTTTTAAATCTTATATTACCTTAAGAGTTCAGAAAATGATCCATCACTGTTTATTTACGTGCCTTCTAAACATACACACCCACAGTTATTTAAGGCAGTTGTTCAGAAATTAGAAAATATATACTCATGCAAATTGTAATCGCTCCAGACTGCTCAATACAGGAAAATTTTACCTATGCAATAGATAAACTAATATTCGTTGAGGACCACAGAGCCTCTATGAGCTCTGAGAGCTCTTGGGAAGCAGAAGGAAGGTGGAAGCAGTGTTGAACCACCAGAGACTTTGTCCTGAAGTCAATGAGGATGGAGAAGGGAAGGAGAGATCCCAGGGTGCCTGGTTGCTTCCGTAATGAAGGGAAGGAGTAGTTAAGAAAAGAAAAGGGAGGTATCAAAAAATTGTGACCATCACTATTATTTTCATAAACATTAAATACTTTTCTGTAGAGTTCCATGAATTCTACAAAGTATAGTCCAGATGTCATCTCCTCTGTCAGAGCTTTCCAGATCTGTCGCCCTGAGCTAAAACTGTGCTTGCTCTCCTGTGTATTTCTGTAGCTGCAATACTGTATGGACGCACTTCTCTGCAGCACTTACCACTCTACCGAACTAAAATACTATGAAATCTGTCTGTCCTCATAGACTCGGGGATCTCTGAGAGCAGAGGCTGTCCCTTTTTAACCCTTTTGTCCCCTCCACTAGTGCCACAGCTACTCTTCCAGTGTGTAGCACCATGATAGGCATACAATAAACACACATTGAATAAATGACTGAGACCCAATAAGAGAATATTGAATATATGTCAGGCTGAGTAGTTTTATCATGGACTGTGATAATAGGGAGGTAAAAGGGCAGGCATCACAAATTCAAATTCTTGGTATGTTCCCAAGAAGGTGACAGAAATTTAACAGGTAAAATTTTATATATATATATATATATATATAAAATATTAAATGTGTAAATATATATATTCCAGTATAAAAAGAAAAACTAAAAGATAAGCTATAAGGTTGTTGACGAACAATAGCTGGTCACAGTATCAGGGAGACAAGAGGGGACAATGTATACTATGGGAAAGCTATTTCCTGGCTCAAGGATATGGCTCTCTCAAGTCTACTGTCACACAGGGAAATCTGGGTTCAGTATTGCTAGACATACCAGTTTCTAGGGAAAGCCAAAAATCAAATATTGACACAACATATCAGTTTTAACATGTTGGCTTTAGCAATAGTGTGAGCCAAGCAAAACAAACGGTGTGAACCTGAAACAGCGGCCCCCAGAGTATGACTGCTCTCTGAAGTGGTCCCTGCAGCACTGACAATGCTGAATCAGTACTTTCGGAGCTTAGCTTCATGCCAGCTTGTTTCAATATTCAAGGCTGATGCACAAGCATATGCACATCCAGTTCCTAAGGAATCGAATCCAGAAGCATGGTGATGACATACTAATAATTTTATAATCTTCTAATATGTTTTTTATATTGGACTCTCCTGGGTGAATTACAATGGCAGAGCCAAGTCAGTTCATATATTAGCAGCTCTACATTCCAAATGTTATTATTCTTTCTCTCTTACTTTTATCACTGTTATTGAGTTCCTGTTTCCTACTACATTTCCCATAATTCTTCACTACATTCATTCCACCCACCCAGCTCTTTTTTCACCCTCCCTAGAATCTGACAGGCCATAGAAATACCTGATTTTAGAGAGATGTTCACACTCTATACTGATGCCATCTAGGAGAGTAAATACCCCTTGTCATACTGCTGAATGGAGAAAGGTAAGAGAAATCATTGCAGGTCTTTATATACTAATCTTTTAAAACATTTTGAAGAGACAGAAATGTTTTATATTTCAACCAATATCTTAGTTCCTCATTTTTGTTTCATCTGTGCAAATCAAAATACAATAAATTTTTTGAATGATAGATTTGGAATGTGTACTCAAAATGTAACACCAATAAGATTGCAAGAAATATTGAAGGGAGTCTTCCGTAAGACTGACAATGACTCTGACTCCAACAGCATGGCTTTGAATATAAATCTTGCGCTGAAAAATGAACTACAAAGAACAAATTAAGATGCTATCCAGCCTGATGTGCCATTATAGCAATTCAAAGGGAAATATATTCATTTAAGTTAGACTAGAGGCTTAGCTTTTTCACAGCTACCATCAGAAAGCATATATTAAGTTCTTATTCTCAAATCATTTCATGATATGAAATATTTTCACATCTTGCAAGCAGGGAATTGACAATTAAGATAGAAAAGCAAAATACACACAAAAAATTGAATGGCTAAAGAAAAATTTAGTTATTTAGGTTATAATAGGATTTTCTTTTTAACTAAAATGAGAGTGTAATCACATAATTCTATCTTCAACTAGTGGAGATTATGGTTCTGTATCAAATGTATGCATGTGAAGGTTATGTTTGATCATTTACTGTCTAGGACTGACATAAAAGTCATATATTATAATATGCCATGTATGTGGTTAACCCAGCTGTAAATCATTAAACCTTTATTTAATAATTAGCAGTGTTCTCATAAAAACAATAAAATACATGCATTATTTATTTTCAGTACAGCTTTGCATAATTACAATAATATGCAATTTGATCTATTAAGCTACTAATTAAATATGAAATACTTAATGAATACCAGAGAGTTGTGCTTTAAAATTGCACAATTGTCCATTGTGTGGTCATTACCTTAACTGCCCTTTCTCCAAAGCATGGGGGGGGTGATCCATAAAAATACATTAGAAGAAAAAGGAATATTAAGAAACAATGATAACCACAAGAAGTCGTGCGCTGGTCAATAGTGTTACACTTTTTCAGGCAAGTAGAAATATCTAATTGGTGTCCTACCTCCTGTCCAAGCTCCTAGCCTGTGTCTTTGGAGATGTGTACACTTAACAGAGTGGTTCCAAACAGCCAGGAAAAGGAAAAGAGAAGCAGTTTAGGCGCCTAGATTATCGAAAAATTGCAAATATTAAAGAGATTCCCAAAAAACTAAGAGGTGGGTTTTCCAACTCCCAATTAGAAAGTCTATCTTTATGAAGATTCATATCATTGGCAAGACATCAGTTATTCTTATTATTCTTTTCCAATTTAGCTTCAGAGTGTTATTAGATGTAATCTTATCACTTTATTCAGAATTTATCACTTTATTCTGTTCAAGAATTTAGCACTTTATACAGTATTAAATCCAAACTTATACATGTTTTAAAGCCTTTACATACTAGCTTTTTCTACTTTTAGAATAAGGACAACACTGAAATCAAAAAGGCTAAAAGGTTTCCTAGGTATTGTGCTAAGCGTGCCACATTATCTCATTTAATTCACTGAGGAGGGGAGAGGGAGGAACAAACCATTAGGCTGTGGGAGGCAACATAACTTGCTTTGAGCCTTATGGCTTCTGTGTTGCAAAGGCGAGCCAGTCCCAAGGCTGTATGATTCAGAACCATTGTTCTTAACCTTCCACCGCATGCTGCAAATTTCACATTATCCCAACACTCTTCAAAGCCTCCTCTGTACTTCCCTAAGTGAGTCAGACAAGTCTCTTTAGTGTACTTAGCATTTGACTATTCTTTCCTTAGTGCCTTAGTTTTTATGCTGTTGCCTCTCTTAAAGTGTGTACTTTGTCAAGTAATCAAATAACCCTCCCCTTTCAAGGTGTGTGTCATGCTTTCTCCACGGCTGCTCCACCTCAAATGCATACCTCGGACCCAAGATTTATTTTTATTCCCCTAGTGCCTACTGTAGATATAAAGATGATTACCTTTCAATAAATGTATTTCCTGAAAGCATTAATAGTAAAGACACAAATAGTCCATTATAAAACTGAGTGTTGTCATGCACATTTGATTCCTTATACAAAAGATAGGTTTGCTGCCAAACATATTTTCTGTGCCAGATTTTTCAACATCAACAAAATTAAAAAAAAAAATTATTTACTTTCAGACTGCCCTTGGTCTGTGTCCAATTTTTTTCTTAAGAGCTTCCAAATTTAATTTTAACTTCAAGTGTTGCTGTCCAATACAAGCAGTATAGAGCCAGAGCAGGAATTTTCCTTGCAGAGAAACAGGATAATTGGAGGTGAAAAAGGGAAGGTTGTACTCATCCACAGGAATGGTGGGCTCCATTCCTCTTCTGGCTTTTCCTCTCCAGTGTCTATGCTCCCTTTACCCATAGTCTCAGGTTCATTCACACTCTTGGGACCAGTCCTGGCTTGGCCATGATACAAATGAGAACTCTTCGTGAGAAGCTGGTAGACTCACCAAAGAAAACATTGGTGCAGAGATTACCTTATGCTGCTGGCATAACCCACGCATAAAGAGTTTTCAATGAAAACGAAGTTATATTGTCTGCTGATACCTGGGAAAATAGAGAAATGCTAACAATACTCACGGGGTATATAAAGTATCCATTTAAAATGGCTGCCTACTCCTTATCTCCTCTTTAAAAAAATAAAAAAAAATCCTCACCTGGAGATATACTTATTGATTTTAGAGAGAAAGGAAGTAAGAGAGAGTGAGAAAGAAACATCATGTGAGAAACATCGATGTGAGAGACATTGGTCGATGGCCTCCTGCACACACCCCGACTGGGGATCAAGCCTGCAGTGTAGGTACATGCCCTGACCAGGGATTGAACCCACACCATTTTAGTGTATGGGAAGACACTCCAACCAACTGAACCACCTACCAAAACTCCTTATCTCTTCTAAAATGTCCTAAAGTAATTTTTAAAACAGAGTTCTTGATTTTGTTCATTTCCTCCCACCAAAATACGTAAACACTAACAGCAACAATGTTAGGGGCTGCCTTGTGTTTCCTAAAAGTTCATACGTTGTTGTGCTAATCCCCAAGATCTCATAATCTAACTGTATTTGGAGATAGGGTCATTAAAGAGATAATTAAGTTAAAATTATCATTAGAATGGTCTCTAATCCCATATGACTAGTTTCCCTATAAGAAGAGGTAACCTGGACAATAGATAGATACAGTGAGAAGACTATGTGAAGATACAGGGTGGTAGTTGAGAATAATAGAAATGGAAAAATAGAGAGAAGCTAGTTTTGATGTTCTAGGCATATCTAGACTAAAACCCAAATGTTCAAACACCTGATGCAATTAATCTATGTTCATGATCCACGGTCCACTCAAATTCCAAATATTGTTCCCAGAAAAGTGTTCCTTGTAACCATAGAGTTCTCACATAAATACTTGAAGAATTGGCTAGCATCAAGGATGCTTCTGGCTGATGGGATTGACAGCAGCCTCAGTTAGTTTAGAAACCTCAGGCTTCCAGGGTGAAAGTAGATGGTGATGAGGAGCAATTAGTCTTGAAAACAGCCCTGCTCAGTGGTTAGAGGGAAGTTCTGTAATGCCAAGGAGCTCCTGCCTTAGAATGATTGGCAGAGGGATATTCTGAAGAAGGGCCAATCAAGGTGCTATATAAAACATAAAGCTCAAAAAGAGACATAAGGCAATAATATACATATGTTATAGTTTTGGTGCCTCCTGTACCTTCCAGATTGCTCTGGAGCTGTATGTTGAACTGAGTTACCCTGGATGGAAATGTGAGGAAAAAGGAAAAAAGCACAGATAAATGAGGTAGAGAGACTGGTGGGCGCCTCAGGGGACCTTGAAATCAGGAGAAACCTCACACGTCCTGACGGAAGCCAGTAATCATTCACCTACTGTGTAGAGCTCCACATGACCAGTCACTGGTTATAGCAACAACACCAAGCAGCCAACAGGGGACTCTGCCCTTAACCAGCTATGAGAAGAAGTGTGTGCCTCTCCTCTCCATTTTCCCAACACTCATTTTTCTCAGATTTGATTCTCACATAAAAATGTTTCTGACTAGTGAAAACAGAAAGAAAAAAATGATAAAGGATGCACCTATGAACATAATTGATATTTCACTCAATTTTTCTATCCAAAGTCTTTTGATTTTTAAAAATATATCCTTTTTTACAGTGTTAACATTTCTGTTTAATTCCAAACTTTGATTTCTTAGGTTGAAATTTATAGCATAATTTTTTCTTTATTTACAACAGCTTTCAATAGTTTCATTTCCACACCCCCAACAACTCCTTCTATTTGTTACATGGAAAGGAGATACCGAAGATAAATTAAAACTAGTTCTTTTCCAGAGAAATAACATGAATGTTCTACTTTGCAGAGAACAGCAAGGCATGTACTGAAATAACTGGCAAACACAAAATCTACTCTAAATCTACTCTAAGATATGGTTCTAATATTGAGCCTGTTCAGCTGCATCACAAAGGAAAATGAGCTCATCTATGGTATCAGGAGAGTCCCATTCCAATTTCTGATGAGTTGACTATTTTTTACTTAAATTTTGGCATGCATTATATCTTCTCTGAGCCTCAGATATATAAAATAAGGAGTTTGGTCTAGGAAGCACCTAGCATCCCTTCCCAATGTAAATGTCAATGACTACCAAGTATTAGGAATGATAACTCTGATCATTGGGCAGCTCCTTGGTCCATTGTGAAATCCCATTTTATATTACATTGAAATGTAAAAATGTTTCAAGATAGAATAAGATATAAAACTAAGAAGAAAAGTTTAAACATTTATTCCATGTAGGACAATACATTAAATAGAAAAGTTATGACTAAAGCAAAATCCATAAGGGTAAGGAATGAATCTGCCATGTTTGTTGTTCTATTGTCAGTGCTTGTCTCAGAGTGACATTTAAGAAGCAATCAAATACTATTGATTAAATATATGAATGAATGAATGAATGAACAAATAAATTAGTCACACTGAAAAACTCTTTGTTAAAATAAAAAGATAAAATACTATACTACCGTTGTTTGATCCCATGTCACCTCCACCCTGCCAGGACACAGACTAATGCAGGCATGAGGCAGGGTGGACATAAGTAATGCATTCTCTGCCTCAGAACCTAGACAACCCAAGGCTCTGTACCCCATGAATGACCACTGCATTTCTACGTTGGATCTGTAGCCCCAGAATAGGAACATTTAATCTCAGTATTGGCCATTAGGCTTCTGCATTAGCCAAAATGTATCCTTTTTTGCTAATACTAGTCTCAAATGCCTTGTTTCAGAGCCTGTGTCAGCTCTCTTCCCATTGTTATGAGTGTCACTTAGACTCAGGTTTTTGCCTTGGTTGATGTTTCACATTCTGATTTCAGTAAGTTGCCAGATTCCAACATGTGTCATCTGTAGTTGGGGACCCAAGTAGTTTTTTCGTATTCCCTTAACTGTATATGAGAATCTTCACCTAAATTTTAATTCAAAGCAAGGCCCTCTTATCCATGGTCATCAGCTTGCTCCATCTAATATTTATGTTATTTACCTAGAATTCTGAATATTGCACACTGGGCTTTCCTATCCTGTGGCTCGTTTTGGAGGTCCTTCGTATGCCTTGTTCTACTGATGGAATCTCTACTTATGGATAGCCCTGATTTAAAAGCCAGTCTTAAATTTCCCTATCCTGGTATAAATAAATCATTACATCTGCCAAGTTTTCCTGCACTATAATAATAATGTCCCTGGTTTTATCTATGGAAGCAATTAACAATGCTTTTCATTTTTGGATATATAAGAACATAATTTAATGAGAATAGCAAGTATTTAGACCCTAAACTTTAAAATTATCAACCAGGGAGAAAAATGTCATTAGAAATTCCAAAAAGTTTGCATAATACTATTTTTGAAACAAAAAAATAGAAAGGGAAATTCATCTGTACACTTAGTATTTCAAAAAGTGTGGTAAAAGAACTGAAAGTTTTCTCCTCATTTTTTCCAGCCCTATGCTGGGAGAGAGTGATTGTTAGCATTTACTGAAAACTAACCATATGCCAGGCACTGTTGTAGGCCCTGAAGATACAGAATTGAACAACAAAATACTTACCTTCCTTCATGAAGCTTATATTTTGATTGGTGAAATCTATCAGCCAAAGAAAATTAAGTAAAGTTTATAATTATATGTGGTAAGGAGGAAAATAAAATTAAGAAGTGTTAAGGGAATATATACTGAAATTTTAGTTTAACTGTCCTGGACAATTGCTCAGAGGAATGGATAAGTCAAACCATTCAGGTCTCTGGAAAGGAACATTCTGGGCAGATAGACTAGCAAGTGCAAATGCTCTGAACTGAGAGTGTGGCTAGAATTTTTGAAGGCAGCAAGAATATGTGTGCATGAATTGGAACCAAAGGCTAAAACAGGAAGTGCTCATATTATCATATGGGGAAGAAGGCCAGGGATATATGTCCAAATAAGTACTTTAATTTTAATCCTGAGGAAGATGAAAAAAAAAATATTGGAGGATTCTGAGAAAAAGAAAAATTATCTCAGTTTAGTTTAAATGGTGATACTGCTTGTGCTGAAAAGACTGAAGGGGACAAAGGGTGCACCAGGGAGACAACAAAGGTTTGCAATAATCCAAACTAGAAATAGACTTTGACTAGTGTAGTGTCAGAAATTGTTGTGACTGAGTTTTGGGTATAATTTGAATGTAAACCTAAGAGGATTTGCTAGTGGTTTAAAGGGAAGTGAGGGTGGGGTTATAGAACAAGAGGGGATTCAAGGATGCCACCCAATGTTTAAACCTAAAGAACTGGAAAAACAGAGTTGTCGTGACGTGAGCTAGAAAGACTATTAGAGCAAATTTGGGATGGCTTAAGAATCATAAGTTCAATTTTAGACATGTTAGCTTTGATGATTCTATATCTTTCAAGTGGAGATGTTAAGTAAGCAGTTGGATATGAGTTTGAAGTCAGGTAAGAGACCCAGAAATGAAATGTAAGTCTGGAGTCTTCAGCGTATCCATAGTATTTAAAGGCAGAGACTGGGGGCAGTCACTTAGAAAGTGGTTGTAGGTGAAATGAGAATGTGACTGGAAGGAGCAGCAAAGCTACAGAGAACAAGAGTAAGGGACCAGAGATGTAAGAGGAAAACGAGATGAATGTGGTGGCTTGTAAGCTAAGAATAAAAAGTGAGTCAAGAAATTTATCCCAAGATTGTACAGGTTCACATACACATATGCATAATCAATATATATGGATGGATGTATATATATATATATGTACGTATGTATAGTATGTATGTTTCTGTAGCAGTATTTTTATTTTATAAAATACAATGATACTATACCAAATCATCTAAAATATGCTTCTAAAAATTAATTTATTATGGAAAAAGATTTTATATCACCTTTACTCTTAAGATTAAAGATGTTTTACTTTCAAATTATTTACTTTCCAGCATTATAAAATAAAGTATCAGGATGAACTTTTGTTTTAAAAAAAAGCACAGTACAGGGAAATATTGACTGTGAATTTTTTAAATAACACTTGGTCTCTTCTATTTAGTTAGCAAAAATTCCCTTTGTAAAATTAAGGAACCAAAGAAAAAACAAACCAAGGAATGAAGGAGTAGAAAGAAAATAGGAAAATAGAAAATTCTTCTTATTTTTTATTGTTGCTATTTGTACATATCAATGGATGTTGATCTCTTTTCTTAGAATGAGGAAGTATTTGTGAATAGAACAGAAATTTCATGAAAAACAACTATGAAACAGCTGACATTTTCTGCTTCTTTGTACTGGAGATAAAGTGCTGTGTTGCTAAGATTCTCATTTGTTTGTGTCACACACACAAGCTCAATGAGAAATCACCTATGCAAGAGCTCCAAGATTTTCATTAGATAGGAGCGATGGAAAATAAATAAATTAACAGTAGTTACAATGTGTTACTATTAGCACGTTTAGGACAGCAGCAATATGGTGCATTATTTTACTCCATCTGGAAAACATTGAATGAACTGAAGGTGTTCTAATAAAAGATACGGATCGAGTGTCCCTGACAGACTCTTGTCAGTGCCCCCACATTTCTCCTAAATGTAGGAGGGAACTTTTAAAACAGTAAATTAGCTATGTCACAGGACATTTCATCTAACAAAACATAAGTGAAAATCAAATAAACAATTATTGAACATTGACTACATACCAGAAACTGTGGTGGGCAGATTATACTTTTCTATAATATTTCAGATCATTCATTAGTGTTGAGAGGAATTTACAAGAACAGTCAATTAAAAGTAATTGTGTTAGCCCTTGCTGATGTGGCTCAGTGGATTGACCACTGATCTGTAAACCAAAGGGTCACTGGTTCGATTCCTAGTCAGAGCACATGTCTAGGTTGCAGGCCAGGTCCCCAGGATGGGCACTCCATATGCGACCACACATTGATGTTTCTCTCCCTCTCTCACCCTCTTCCCCTCTCTAAAAGTAAATAAATAAAATCTTTTTATTAAAAATGTAATTGTGTCAAAGAGAATAACAAAAATGTTATACTGCATAGCTTAAAGGTTTTAATTGGAAGTAAATACACTGGCAAACACAATTTTTCAATCAATAGTTCTTATGACCTAAGTGTTATAACAAATTAGATATGTCATTTTCAAATTTCTGAGTATTTACAATAAACATAAAGGCAACCTTAAAATTGCCTACATGAAAAACTTTCACTGAATAAGATCATAGAGGTGAACAAAGTTAATTCTTTTGTCTTCCTCAACTACCCCTTGAAATGTCATTCTCCTTTTTCATCCATGTTGTTGATTTTGAAAAATCAGCTGGATTTAAGTCAATTTCATGTGCAACAGTGCTCCCAGAATAGATTTTTAGTAAACAAATATGGATTTCATGTTGGGAAATGATTTCTAACCTGGCATTCACTAAGAGCCAGCATGCAGTCTCAGCTCTGCTACTAATTGACTATTTAATTTTGTCTTTTAGGTTCCTGTGCCCTCTGTTCCCCTCTTTTGGAAGGTGAAGAATGCAGCCAAAGACTATGGACTCACAGAAGAATAAGACAATGGGATGCTGAGATGCAACTTGTAGATATGAAACTCATTCAACTGGAGCATCCCTTTGCGGGTCAGTACAGAATATTTTCTTTGTTAGTCTTGTCATTAAGAGAGGAAATTATCAAGATATGTAAGCCTTGTTTCTATTTTTAGGAATTATGATTACCCTTTGCAGACTCTTTTTTTCCTTTTCTTTCTTTTCCTGTGCAGATGATTTCTCTTTTAATTTGTTCTATTTCATCTGAGGATTTTTGTTTGTTTTCTGACTATACTTTGCCAATATTTAGAGTAAAACTACTTTCATTCTCTTTCCTTGCATTTATATTTTGTTTTTTCCTTTGTACTTTCTCTGGGTTGATTTTTCTGCAGTGTCAGTTGTGCTCTTTCACAACAATTACATATTTTAATATCTTATATTATTTTTGGAAATGATTGGAATTTTAAAAAAATAAGTTTTATGTGTGTATCTCTTACACCATAATAAATGTTTGTTGAATGGTTGACTTTCAGCCTTGTCTCTTCTTGTTGATTCATGTTTCTTTTCTATAGATGCCAATCTTTTTTGTATCTTGCTGAGAACCTGTAATTGATGTTCCAAATTGATGTTATAAATTTCCTCTTCCTTTCAGAGAATAATTTTCAAAATTAAGCTCTTGCTCTCATTCATTGTGACAGTTCTTGCCTTTTTTAAGGTCTCATTTTTATTTGTTTGCTTGTTTACTTTGTTGAATATTTGATTACCCTAGGATGTGATGTGATTAGTCTGTTCTTAGACTTTGGTGGGGCTGAAACTTTCATCCTCTTCACTGTGTGCTTATTCTGCTGTAGGGTACTATAAATGTCCCTACTTGAATCTGGATCAGGAAGCCCAGCTGATGCACAGGCATTCTAATTCACTTTGTGATTTCCAGTAGAGATTTACTGAAAGCTGGGTTGGTGGACTGAGGCTTGGTCTCCTGCTGGTTCTCTGACATGGGAGACCCCATGTTCTCCTCTCAGGCTGTGGAGAATCAACATTGTGGTTGGGCCAGTCCTTGTGAATTTTATGATGACTGCAAGATGCCCTTAGCAATAACTTCCAGGAAACTTTGAAAGAGACAAAGTTTAATACTTACAAGATCTAGAAGTTATGTGGCACATGTGTGGCCATACCACAAGGTCATAGAGAGAGAGAGAGAAAGAACAAGAGAGAGACTTGGGGTTCTACTTTCATTGGAGTCAAGGATAGGAATCTAGGATTTTGCAGGCTCATTCTTCACTGGTGAAATTAAAACATAACAGTGGGAATTTAAAGTTGGGAAGAGAAAATACAAGTACCCCAAATGGTCACTTAATCAAAATCAACCAAAATCCCTAAAAACAAAGCAGCGAGGAGTGCCGGCTTTCTTTATCTAGTTGAGTGGCTGGCAGTGCGGCCTGCTTGAAGTGGGTGCCTCAGCCATCAAAGCTGAAGTGAGGCACTTGATTGCAAAAAAGAAAAACCAGCTGACAGGGCGTTTACTTTATTCTTACACGAAAAATAAAGATATGAAACACTATACCTCAAAGCATGCAGTGCTTTTGGTGTTCTTTCTATTCTGACAAATTTTCCTTTGACGATTTAGAATCACATGTTACAGTGTGTTTCTGTGCCACATCCTATTTCCTGCCATATCACCTACTGGGTGTTGTATCATCGAAGGGATACACACACACACACACACACACACACACACACACACGAGCTAATGGAAGCGGAGTGGGGTGACTGACCCAGTCAGCAAAGATAGTGGCCAAGCATTTGGGAGTATGAATGGCAATTTTGCATATCGTAGGATTAGAGAGGAGCAACAGGGTAGTGCTCAGATAAGTATCTTTTTCAAGGTCTCTTTAAAAAAGAAATGGGGAGGTGGGTGGAACGTGAGGAGCAAGGCCCTTCTCTGCGGTGCTCTAATTCAGAGGGTGGAGGCGGGGTGGGTATTCTAAGGGTATATTTCTCAACACATCGCCGCGGATGTGGCACCAGGTGGGAATGGGCCTGACTTTCACAAATAAGTCTCTTTTGCATTAAGTTTATGGTAAGTTTTTGACATTTTAGTCTTTTAAAAATATTTCCATGGATATTTACTGTGAAATTGAGAGAAAGCACATCATTTACTACAGAATATCTACATATAAGCACATTTGAAGCTCATCTTAAGTCAAAGCCACTATTTCAGATTGCTGGTTATATATGCATATTTTTCCACTGTTTTCTGTGACAGTTATTACCTTGAACTGTAAAAATTTGAGAATATATTGAAAAACTTTCACAGAGAAATGCAAAGTCCTAACTGTAAATAATGCAGGGTCTCAGTGTTTATTATTAGTCTACTTTCACATTATTCCAGCTCTGTAAAACGTAAAAAGCAAGGAGAATCAGAGAAAGTCCTTATTTAAATTTTCAAGTGATAATTTCCAAATTTTCACTTATTTATATTCTATCCTGTATCCAATTGTAAATAAGAGTTTAAATTTATTATAAATACATAACTAGACTAGACCTTGGAAAGAACTTTGAGTTCAAAGTCAATAATTTTTAGCTCCATCAACAACTATATTATCATATTGATCATGAAACACAAAATGATAAAACTTTAAAAGCCCCGTAAAATCAATTGGAAGGATAATTCAATGCACTATAAGCTACAACTTCTTTTGCTAAATTGAAAAGTGTGGTGTCCCCTCACAGAATACAATAACTCTTCCATGGGGTATTTGCTACTTTTTATTGATAATCACTAGAATATATTTTGCTATTCAAACTGGTGTAGGGGTCATCAAGCTTTAACACACACAATTTGCCTCTGAAATTATAAGAACATAATGTTATATAAGCAGTATAAAACTACAACCTAAAAGTTTTGTCCTTCCATCCCCTTGGTGAAAAATAAAGTATCTAGATTAACCTTTTGATTTTAGACACAGTAAAAGTCTTGAAAAAGTACACTATCTTGTCAAACATTGGACTAATTGTTAATGGAAGAACCCAGGGCCCTGATGCAGATTTTGCACAACATTATGCACTTGAGCAAGACAGGGTCCTGAACTGATATTATTCAATCAGGACTTTACTCTTTTCAGGTTTTCCTTTGTTGGTATTGTTTTGAGTTGCTCTGCTACCCTTATCTTCTTTCCTCCTTAAGATCACAAAATGGTTGTTCCAACACTGAACATGGCACTTAACCATAGTCATACATGAAGAAGGGAGAGTTGTAGGAAGAGGTGGTGCTTTTTTTGGAATAAATCTCCTATGTCTTATTAATTGAGAAATAGATTGTACAATCACCCCTATTTACAAGGGAGTCAAGTGATTCTTCTTTTTCTTATAAGCAGGACATTGACATGTTAAGCAAAATTCAATCCATACGGGGTGTCTTGTGTTTGGTAGATATTGAGCGACTGTCAGTATCTACCCCACACATACACTTGCATTACTGTTGATATGAATGAATATTTGTAGCTATAGTCAAGAGAGGGTAGATTAATAGGATACTTTGTTTATGTCATCTTCAAATTATAAAATGGTTTTCTTAAAATATTTTTACCCAGTTCATAATTATTCTAGCACATATAATCATGTCCTTTTAAATCAAAGGTTCTGTTCATATTGATCTATTTGCAAATATCAGTGACTGATAAATTATATTCTGTAATAACAGGGATTTTTTATATATTTATAAATTAGTCATGCTCTTCTAGGCCAAATGAGTGGCACATTTGAATCAACTTACACATGCTGATACTTATTTATTAGAGTTTTATAAATATCAGAGTGAACTTTGATTGTATTAAAACCTAGAAATGTATTTTCAAATGAAAATATTCCTGACAAGAAGATTATAGAGATACTAGGGTATTTCCAGTATTTGAAAAAAAACACTTTTATTTTGGGCTATCCTCCTATAATATTGTTTTTCTCAAGTGACTGATAAAACCTGAGTATCCACAAAATACTGACTTATTATCTGGTAAGTATTTAAATTTCAACTATCCTGTATTTTCAAATAAATACATATTTATGTCATACTGAACAACCAGATTTGGGGTTATAATTAACATTTTATTGTAGAATCTGAAATGCCTAATGAGAACTAGTGGCTGAAAAGGTGGAGAAGTGAAATTAAATTATCTTCATAGACAAAGGTTCTCCTTAAAAAATATTTTTAATACATTAACAAACACAGAAAAATGTCTAAGAGACACCCCAGAGAACAGCTTCTTAGACCACTGTTTTTAAATGTTTTTTCATAAAGAATTCTTTTTTGTCCTTATGATAACATGTTTCTCATCAGCTCTCAAATAATTAGCAAGTAGAACTCCATTAAAGGGGATTATAAGTAAAAATAATTAAACATTTTCTTTTTTATGAAAAATATTTCTATGAAAATATTTTTTATAAATATTTTTAAAAAGATATTGCTATTCCTGGCCAATGAAAACCTTGTATATTGAACTATGAATTATTGATGGCAGATCAGTTCATATGAAGTTTTCTAAAATCGAGAAGACAGATGAGTAATTTTCCCCAATATTTAAAATTGTTTCATGAAAGAGATACAAAATAATATGGACAATGAGCTATAATTTACTAGATAAATCTAATAAACTGACAGTTCACATGCACAGACCATGGAATCCTCTGATGATCACAGTGGAAGGAACTGTAGCAATTTTCATCAACTAATAGATTTGTACCCATATTGACAGACTGCATGTGACCTAATGAATTTTGGATAAAAATAATTAAGTTAAAAAATAAAATTGTATTTCTAGAAAGCAACATTTTCTAAGATGGGTAAAACATTTAAGAATACAGACTTGAAAGTATGATTACACAGATACAACTCTAGCCTCTTTTCCTTACAAGCTGTCATCTTGGTAGGACTGCTCCTTGCATAATACCAAAAGATAAAACCCACATTCTATTGAATATTGTACTATTAATAATGTGAGTGACACGTCCAGGAATTATAAGTGACTAATACTTACTTCTCTGTGTCTCAGTACTCTCAACTGTAAAATATGTATAATAATACTTATCTTTTGAGTTTATCGTGAGGATTAAATGAGATAATATATGTGAAGAGTTTATTAAAGTGTCTGGGATATAACATGAGTTTACTTATTAAGTGTTATTAGTAAGTGCTGCCCCATTAGTAAAATAAATATAGGCCATCAGTTTCATCAATTCCAAATTTGTCTCCACACCATCACCAGCCTTTACTTCATCCTTATTCACTAAAAGGTTTCATAGAAAAGACTTCTTTCTGAATTTCCAAGTTGAGATTAGACACGAATAGTGACTCAAATATGCATTATAAATGTCATTTTATGTGGTATCACAAACTGCCCTCCTCTGTTTTATGCAACTTTCATATTAATTATATCTGCCATGAAAAGTCTAGGTTATGGTGACATTCTTTGGCATATATGAAGTACTTGAGAAATGTCTGAATTCTAACCTAAATCCTTGATGTATAGGTACACACACACAAATGTGTGCACATACACACATGCTTGCTCAGAAACACTTTTAACAAAAAATAAATTGACATAAAATGATAATAGAGGGCTCAAATGAGGTGACAATGGGTGGAGGTGGGAAAAAGCGGGAGAATGGAGATACCTGTAATAGTATCAATAATAAAAATAAAATTAAAAAAGAGAAAGAAAATGCCCCATAATGCCAATGCTATCAGTGTATTCCCCTTAATTTATACTGGTTAAATAGGTAGGGAGTTCTCTTGCTAGAAATTTAAACTAGTGCTAAGAGTTTGGGCAGCCTAGTAATAACCCTAAAAGTAATTCCTTCTCTACTGCACGGTTTTGGTTATATGCTATGCATTTATTTTTTTCAGGTTACCCCTGAAAATGGTGCATTTTTTAGTCCAATGTTAGGATAATATATGAAAGGTTTGGGAAAGAAAGCAGGGAAATAGAAAATAGACACAGATTCATTAAGTTTTTCACATTATTATCTCTATTAAATAATTCTAGAAAATCAAGAACTGCATTTTCTATGTGTACAATTATGCATATAATATATATATATAAAGTTTATGAAAAAGACAGCTGGAAGAAATTGCTTTCTTTATATGCTTTATTATGCTAGAAAAATCAGCATTTTATCTATTTGTATTCATACAATCTCAGAAAGGGGAGCAACTTAACCATTGGAATATTCAAGCATTTTTTTGCTTTAGATACAATTCTTTTTATTTCCATGCAAAATAAAGGCACATTTAAAACAAGTTTTTTATTGGACTTACAAGATTTAAATTCCACCCCTTATAACAATGACAATATCTAGTGTTACCTTCATGTTCAGAATGCACAAAATTCAGCATGAAATGTAGCAAATCTCAAAACAAGGTGCTACAAAGTTGCTTCTAGGGGAGGAGATTAGTCAAAGAACGTGTATGAATAACCCATGGACATGGACAACAGGTGCAGGGATGGACTGTGGGATCGGGGCTGGGTGGAGGAGGGCAAAGGGGTAAAAACTGGGACAATGGTAATAGAATAAACAAGAGTTTTTTTTTAAGTTGCTTCTACATCAAAAGACAGACAAGGGCCTGATAGAGTAATTTAATTTAACATACTTTTATAGACATACTGCTTACCTAAAGAAAGACAGATTTAGGAAAGCAGTTACATCTGCAGAGGAAGGAAACAACATGTTACAATCAATCATGCATAGAACATTTGACGAACATACAGAAAACAACTATGGCATCATTTACCGGGGTATAATACCTTGCGCAAATCTTTTGGCAATTATGTGCATAAGTAATGTTCTGGGGCCCAAACAGATTATTAAATCTAAATTAAGTATCTGATAGTAAAAGCAGTCTACTACAATTACATAATTTTTTAAAAAATTATAGTTGTATTTCCATTTTAGTGATGTGATATATTATATTATACTATATCTTTGATTCACATTCAGAAATTAGGGATTGCTTTTAAAGGATGCATTAGACAAACAAATAAATATTTCAGGCATTGTGACATGAGCTGTTTCCATATCAAGTCACAAAAAGCTGAGAAATTGACCATTATATTCTATTGAAACAAGTACCCATTCAATCAATTTTCTGCCCTGGTCAGGTTTTTAATCAGTCACTATCTATCATATAGTGTCTGCCTGTATCAACTGCTCAGACAGGAACTAAGAAGCAGAAAGAATTCCCTTCATGCATTACCTGTATTGTTAGCAGAAGAGTGACGTGTGCCCGAGTCCATCTGAGGCACAGCAAATAGCATAACATCATTACCCATCCCCAGCCAACACCTCACTAGGAAATATGCCGGTGGAAGTCAAACCCTTGAGCATCAGTACACTTTCACTCTCTTCCGTGAGAATACAAAGGACCATTGCCATCCTATCAAATGCTGGAATTTTGTTTCTTGATTTTTTTTTTTTTGAGCTGCCGTTGAGCCATCAAACTGGTCTTTACTGTCAGTCATCAGTGCATCGTTGGAGCACAATACTCAAAACAGTTACCAACATTTCTGTCCCTTTTTCTCCAACAGCAAAGTTCATGTGAAGACATCCATAAAATTGGGCAATTGGTAAGGATGTAGAGAACAGTTAAACTGCCAAATATTTATCAAATTATTTTTATACTTTAATACAGCAGCTTTATTATTATAGACATCTAAATAATTAGATGCCAAAAAACTGTAATTAATTCAGGGAACCCTGTAGTTTGACTTTTTCTGTAGATTCTACAGCCTACCTCTTGAACTTCATGAGCTCTGAATAATTGATAACAAATTATTAGTACTGTTTTACAAAAATTTATACACTGATGGATAGCTATAAAAATTAGAACATCCTAGGACTGTGCTGACTAAAATATTTTTGTGATTTCTTATTTCTGAAATCTTCAAAGGATAAGACCATAGCAAACTACACACTGGTTCACATGCAGGTGCCTCTGTAAATCTATCTAAAATCCTAATATCATCCAATGTGTATATTTCTGGTGAAAGTCCACCATAAACATACACAAAAAATTATCAGTTTAAAAGTGCAGGAAGAGGCACACGGGCTATCAAGAGTTCCATACAAGCTTTATAGACTCTTTCTGAATATTTAATTTTTTACATTTCTGCTTAAAGTTAAAATAGTCAGTCAGGTGTCTGCATTCATGATGTCCTCTCAAGAAATAATGTTCTTAGGTACGGAATCTTTAGGACAAATAAATATACAACGTACTCTATTTTTTAAAAAATTTTAAAAAATTAAAACTTCTGTCCACATAATCACCAAGAAAAAGTTATCATGCATTAGCAGGTAGCCCTCCTACTTCAAAAAGTTTCAGCAGATCAAAAAGTTAGCCATAAATGTCATCTCACACACACTGCCATTGGAACCTCTACTTCTGTTACCGTTTTCTGTCTCCAAAGGAATGGCAGCACCTTCACTGATGGTTCTAAGTGCAATTTCTTCATCTACCCAACGTTTTACTAAGTAGTTCTCTAGAACATCAATCCTAGGTATCCCGTTCATGTCAAATACTTCCTCACATGTCTAGCAATGTGCTATGGTGCATTCGGGCAAGTGATGGGGCAGTGGAATCGGGTCTTGAGCCCCAGGGCTCGGCTAGGTGCTGAGTCTGGCGGAGTTGGGGGTGATAGGGATGATGGCCACCATAGTTGAGTGGAGGCGCCACCATAGTTGAGTGGAGGCGCCACCAGGGAGCATGGTGGACCTTTGAGCATTAATTTCTTTTATTGCATACAGTAATGAAGTAATACAACAATGCTATTGTACAATGCCTTAACTCAATGTAATGTTCATTACACAGGTATTATTTTTCCTATCACACTCAACTATAAAAACTTGAATTTCATTGCTCTGACAAAATATTGATTTCACATATTAAATTAACAATAACTAGTATTAATCAAGAATACAAACATTTCCAATAATTTTTAATAGTGATTATTTTAAACCTCTGCTGAAAAAAGTCAGTATTTTCATCCATGTTGTGGAGATGATAGAAATGATATAAATGCATTACTGACATTGAATTCTTAAGCTGTTGCTACAAAATAAGTAATATAGCTTTAGCAAAGTGTGTTGAAGTTGTGCATCATTACTTGTAATAGAGAAATAAGGAAACTTAATCTTAAATTGGTAGTAAGAAAGTTAATGATCCTCTTTCCCTTCTAAATTATACTGATAGCATGAATTAAAAGTAGTTTAATAGTCTTTACACAATATGTTGATACAAGGTCATAAAATCTGTTATTAAATATCCTTCAGCTCACTAAAATCAGCCATTAAATAGGGAAACCAAGGTTTACAAATCTGGCAGTGGTCAACAACAAAATCATGAGCACATATTTCAATTTCTATTACTACTTTGAAATATTAAAATATGTATGGAAGAACCTTGACCTAAAAATGGATCATCCAACCAGTGCAACAAACCTCACATCAATGGAAATAATAGGCACATCAAATCTCTGTAGAATAGTTGTTGAAACTATCAACAGTTTTAGAGATCACCGGTTATATACTGTTTAAAAAAATTTTAATCAAAAAGCTTTTTCAATATACTGGAGACTACTGAGCCCAACATTTTTCCTTTTCTTTTTTTATTTATTTATTGACTTTTTGGAGAAAGAGAGAGAAAGGGAGAGGGAGAAAGGGAGAGAGAAAGAGAGAGAAAATAGGTTTGTTCTTCCACTTATTTAATGTGTTTATTGGTTGTTTCTTGTGTGAGCCCTGACTGAGAATCAAACGTGCAATCTTAACACATCAAAACAATGCTCTGACCAACTGAGCTACCTAGCAAGGACCCCAATATTTTTTTCAAATATTACAAAGTGTAAACTAAAATAAGTCTGTTTTTCTCACATAATGTTTGCTGTAAATACCATAAAATACAAAATCAACAACAAAAAAGAAATTTTGCAAGTATTTAGTTTCTTTTTTTCAAAATACTTTGAGTAGAAACTTAAAGGATGTGCTACATATAGGAAGACCACCACATGTAAGATAGCAAATAAAATACCTTAAGGATACATTCATTTGTTATTCAAAAAAAAAAACTGAAAGAAATTTTACATTTAATACTTTAATTGAAAACGATGTTATTAATTATTCAGTTTTCAATAAATTATTTCATTTGGAATGACTCAGTGTTAGAAAAACAAATGATAAATGCCTCTTCTGGCAAATTAAATGGCATATATTGATGCAATAACTAACTATGTAGGGAATGAGAGAGATGCAATTTTTATTTACATAAAACTGTATTTTCAAATGCAACTCCATTCTGTTGGTACTGAGACTTTGGTCCTGGGTTAAATTAATTACTTAGGGTCACAAATAAAAAACTAGTATTTTCATCTAAAATTTATGTGATTTAGCCCTGGCTGGTATAGCTCAGTGGATTGAGCATCAGCCTGCAAACCAAAGGGTTGCCGGTTCGATTCCCAGTCAGGGCATCTGCTTAGGTTGTGGGCCAGGTCCCCAGTAGGGGGAGCATGATAGGTAGCCACACATTGATGTTTCTCTCCCTCTTTCTCTCTCTCTTCCCCTCTGTCTAAAAAAATGAAATAAAATCTTTAAAGCAATAAAAAATAAAATGTATGTGATCTAAAGGCAAACCAATTTAAATGAATGTGTATTTCTAAGTACTGTTATAAATTATCTGAGTTCTTTTTCCTGTTACACAATCTGATATGTCACTGAAAACAAGACATGAGAGAGAATTGATCAAAAGTTAATCTTTCAAAGTTGTAAATAAGACTCGATTCTTGAGTGCTAAAGAGTAAGGAAAGAAGAAAATCAGGCAAATAAATAATCTCATATGCCAAGTTCTTTCTCAGACATTACAAAACCCTTATAGAATACTGGGCACCTAAATATGATAACGTCACCACTATAATCTTTAGTAAAACCAAATGGTATTCTGTTCTTCTGAAAAATAAGAGACCACGAAAGTTCAATTCTGTCTGCTGTACTGGATAGAGAAACCATTTACAAGACATAATGAAGCAAGAACCTCTTTAAAAATACATGAAGGGCAAATGTGTTTTCTTTATGAGTTTCACAAATTTGATGCACGTTCTAATTTCTTTCTGCTGCAGCTTCCAGGGTTCCATTGATCTTGTGGTGTGGGAGGACTGCTACACTATGAGTCTGTTACCAGGAGCTATATGACAGCATTAATTAAGTTGTGCTTTAGGAAAAACAAAGCAAGTAAGATGCATATTTGCCTTTCCGCCAATAAATGCTGAAGTATAGCAATAAGCAGGAATTCCTGGAATATTAATCAGTTTGAATTTTTCTCTTTTTTTATTGTGCTTGTTTACTTTTTCTTTCCTTCTTCCCTCTCTTTATTTCTTTTGCTTTTAGGGATGGCTTCAACATTCATAATTCAAGGACAGTTAGAAGGGACAGACATTAGATATGGATACATTATAGCCCTTCATTCACAGAGAAATTTAAGAAAAATGCATACAATAAAATTGAGCTTCAAGGACCATTGGGCCCCATGAGAAACTTTCTTAAATAATTTGTATTGTGGTGTTATGTTTGTGCTTTGCTGGAGGGAGAGAAGCTGATCTTAATCTATAGGACTGTTACTATTCTAAGGATCATTACAGTCACTCTTTTGAGAAAGATGGTCCCTCTTTCATGATAGTCTAAGTATCTTTCTCCCATTCTGGTCAAATTGCCTTTTTATGTTTATTTATTTATTTATTTTAGAAATAGCTTCCATAACGATTTTTTAAATGAATACGTTCACAGGTTTTAGGAAAAAAATGTATCTGTTCAGAGGCACAAAGCATAGTTTAAACTCCTCACATGTGCTGGCTCAGTCTCCATTTGCCTCCCTTGGCTTCATCCCAGCTTTTTCTCCACACCAGATTGGTGTCGGCTGCGCTCTTTGCCTGCGGTGCCCTTTCTGATAGGCTGTTTTCCTTGCCAAAATTAATCCCCAATTTTCTTGAGGATTCTTACTCCCTTCCTCAGCTCCCCCAGCCTGTCTCAAATGAACTACCTTTTTTTGGGGGGGGGGCTATTATATTTTTGTTATGCCAACACCATAGAACCTGTCACATTTTATTTTTTTAAATTACTTATATTTGGTCTCTCATTGGCCTGCTGAGTTCCTTGAGGATACATGCTGTGTCCTGTTTATTCATTTTTATAGATATGTGTATTTATTATAGTTGTTATTGTTATTATCAGGGAATACTTACAGCAAATTATTTTTCTACATTTGTCTCCATCTTGTCTGCCCCAAACTTCTGTTGAAGTAAATAACATACATGTTCTGTCCTATAGCCCTGGCGCACAGGGATATTTACGGTGTGCCGGGGCAGGCATTGCTCTCGGAGCTATTCATGCAACACTGAACGAGACAAAAGCCTTGTTCTTTAAGAATCTTTATGTTAGCAATTAAATCATCCATGCTTGGGGATAACTGGATTATTGAATGTGACAATAAATAGTTTTTGCAATATCAAGTGAATAAGATATTGAAATTATGCATAACTGCATAACTAGTGGCACTGGATTTGAAGAGAAAAGGAAGTCTACATTGGTGCATCTGGGTCACTCAAATGAAACACTTTAATCATCAACACTATAAAAATGATCTTTCTCTTTTTTTAACATCATTAATTCATTTAGCAATGTGCAGAATAGCACAGTATCAGGAGCACAGGATTTGGAATGAGATCAATTTTTTTTTAATTAAATAGTTTATTTTTTATGTTATTGAAGTTGTCCCAATTCTTCCCCCTTTCCACCCAGCCTACCCACACTCCCACAGTTAATCCCCACACCATTGTCCCTATCTATGAGTCATTCATATATGTTCTTTGACTAACCTCTTCACCTCCCTTCAACCAGTCCCCATCTCCCCTCGCCCCTCTTGCAGCTGTCAGTCTGTTTCATGTTTATATGCTTCTGGTTGTATTTTGCTAGTTAGTTTATCTTGTTCATTAGATTCCACTTATAGGTGAGATCATATGGTATTTGTCTTTCACCAAATGGCTTATTTCACTTAACATAATAGTCTCCATGATCTTTCCCTTTAATTAATTGGTTCTAAATAATGTTACATGTTGTTTACCTCTTACTTGAATTATGACTTTCTAGAATTGCTGCCTATTTTTCCTAGAATATCTAATTTCCTTTGGCCTTATTTTGTTTCCTAATAATTTATATAAAAGGTAATTATCTTCAACAAATTACCTAGTTGACCCATTGCAAAATAACATCTTTTGAAAGGAAAATGTTGATCAGACTTCTTAAGCCATAGTAACTCTATAATCCAGAGATTTTATTTTTAAATTTTATTTACTTATTCTTAGAGAGAGGAGAAGAAAGGGAGAAAAGGAGAGAAACATCAATGTGTGAGAAATACGTCAATCAGTTGCCTCTTGCGTGTCCCCAACTGGGGATCTGACCTGCGACCCAGGCATGTGCCCTGACTTGGATTTGAACTGGCAACCCTTCATTTCACAGGCTGGCACTCAGTCCACTGAGCCACACCAGCCAGGGCCAGAGATTTTATTTAATTTCACTTTTGAGGCCTTTTCTCAATTTATTGATTACTTGAGTTATTGTCAGCTTTGCTAAAGTAGGTCTACAAAAAATACTTTTTTAGAAAGAGTACAGGTTCTCTTAGTCCCTGAATTCCAAAATTATTCTTACTATACTCATACTTGATTGATAGTTTAGCTGGAAATAGAATTCAAGATTTAAAGAAGTTTTAATAAAGAGACTTAAAGTATTTCTGCATTTTCTTTAAATTTTCCATTTTTCCAGGGACAAATCTGTTGCCCTTTTCTACCATACCTGCCTAAATTTTAACTATATTCCTCACATGCTCTTATTTCTAAAAAAGAGGGAATCATATATTTCAAACATTTTTCTTACAGTGCCTATTATAAATAGTATTTGTACTGCAATAGTTGCTCCAAAAAGATTGCTATTAACATGAAAATGATGACAATAATATCTGATTTCATATCAATGCTTAAGAAATAACCAAAAAACATTTCCTCTACCCTGCTCCCTAATTTAAAAATTGCATCTACTCAGAAACCTGGCAGTCATTCTTTATCTTGCTTGCACATACAAGCCATTTAATTTGTTAACATTTATTAAGTACCTTTGGTGTGCCAGGCACAATTCTAAGACTCAGAAATAAAATGATGAAGGAAACATCCCTTACCTGGCTGAGTTTATTTTCCAGTACCCAAGGAGCAACAACTCTAAAGTAGCTTGAAGTATAAACTTCTCTGCATCTTTGTAGTTGCTATGGATTGAATATCTGAGTGCCCACCAAGTTATATATTGAAGCACTAATACCTAATGTGATGCTATTTAGATGTGGGGACTTTATGAGGTAATTAGATCATCTGGGCTGAGTCATTATTTATGGGATTAGTGCCCTTATGAAAAGAAACAGACATGACTTCTCTCATGAACCCACAAAGATAAAGGAAGAAGATATTCATCTACAAAGCAGGAAGAGGGTTCTTACTAAAATGTGACCCTACTGGCTGCCTGATCTTGGACTTCTAGTCTCGCAAACCGTAAGATATAAATTTCTGTTGCTTAAGTCACCATTCCTGGTATTTGTTGTAGCAGTCCAAGCTGATTAAGATAGCCGTTGTCATCACCCACTTGTACTGCTAAAGTAGACTTCCTAGATATTCATCCTAGTATCCAGATCCGAAAATCTTCAGACCTCACTAGATCCTACAATTGACTAATGCCACAATCCTCTCATCATTTATCTTCTATCTTTCTGTCTCCAATATTCATATTTCTCCTTATTTTGTTTAATTTCCATAGTGATCGTTCCTAGCACATATCCTCACTGCTCTTCTCCTGATTCGTCACACTCTCTTGGCTAAATCACAACCCTCGTTAAAATTCATTTATCCAACAATTCCGCTTGTTCACACATGCATCTAAGAGTGGCAGGAGATAAACACACACAGTCTTGCCATGCTCATCATTTTTTCCTGTTTTTCATAACATTCACTAAGTTCTTTGTTGTTGGGGTCCCTTACCTGACTTTTTCATATGACTCTGCTCCTCATGCTTAGTCACTTTCTGCAAACCTTCTCTTTTACTGGTATTTTAAAACAGAATATGTATATCCTATTTTATACTGAAATATTTTCTTTTATATAATAATTCTCTCTCAACATGTTTTTATTTCACAAAATAAAATACATAGGATTATAAAGGAAACAAGTCATACTAAAATGATTTTATTATGGTATTTAAAGAAAATTTGTTATAGTAATATATATGTTTATTTATTATTGTATTTAATGGCATGATCTTACTGTGCATCTAGTAATTATTGTAACATTAATAATGATAATAAGATTAAATGAAAACTTGAGATATTCATAACAGCTCAATAATAATACAAAAATATCTGTGATTTCTCTTGGTGAAAAAAATTATAGTTTACTCATAATTAAAAGAAATGTTAATTTTCAGTAAGGAGTTTTTGAAAATTAAGATTTTCTTTCCTCATTTAAGTTTATAGTTTTCTGACCAGTACAAGTGGTATCTCATTGTGGTTTTAATTTGAATCTCTCTGATGGCTAGTGATGCTGAACACCCTTTCATATGTCTTTGGGCCCTCTGTATGTACTTCTTGGAGAAGTGTCTGTTCAGGTCCTTTGCCCATTTTTTAATTGGACTTTTTGTCTTTCTGAAGTGGAGTCATGTGAATTCTTTATATATTTTTGGAGATCAAACACGTGTGTGAATTATCATTGGCAAATATATTTTCCCATACAGTTGGTTCCACTTCACACTGGTCAGAATGGCCATCATAAACAAATCAACAAAGAGGTGCTGGTGAGGTTGTGGAGAAAAGGGAACCCTACTGCACTGTTGGTGGGGATGCAGACTGGTGCAACCACTATGGAAAACAGTATGGAATTTCCTCAAAAACTAAAAATGGAACTGCCTCTTGACTTGGGAATTCCACTGCTGGGATGATATGCCAAGAATCCTGAAACACCAGTTCAAAAGAACCTATGTACTCCAATGTTCATACGAGTGCAATTTACAATAGCTAAGTGCTGGAAACAGCCTAAGTGCCCATCAGTAAAAGAGTGGATCAAAAAACTGTGGTACATTTACACAATGGAATACTACACAGCAGAAAGAAAGAAGGAGCTCCTACCCTTCATTACAGTATGGATGGACCTGGAGAGCTTTATGCTAAGTGAAATAAGCCAGGTGGTGAAAGACAAATACCATATAACCTCACCTATAAGTGGAACCTAATTAATAAAACAAACAAGCAAGCAAAATATAATCAGAGACATTGAAATAAAGAACAAACTAAGAATAGCCAGAGGGGCGGGGGGAGGGAGGTAACGGGAGAAAGAAGGTGAAGGGTCTTCAAGGAATGCGTATAAAGGACTCATGAATGGAGCCAATGGAGGGATAGGACTGAGTGTGGGAGGTGGGGATTGGTGGGACAGGCAGGAGTGGTGGGGGGAATATAGGGACAATTGTAGTTGTACAAAAATAAAACATAATTAATTAATTAATTTACAGTTTTCAATAATGTTACTCACAGACTCTCTAGGAGTCAGTGGGTTCCTGGTGACAAACCCTGACTACTCCAGATGGCTCATGTTATGGATAAGAAACATTTTGTACCCTAGGGATTTGTCCATGTATGTGAGATGGGAATGGAAGCCTACTCTCCCCACTCTCATTCCAGACTGAAAAGCCAAAAACTCAACCTCTGAAATAAGTAACAGCAAATGTAGCAGCAAATGCACATTGAAACCCTGGTTGACAACCTCACACACATGGCAGTGCTTTGTTAGGTCCGTAATAGAATCTAAAATTCTAAGTATTACATATTAAATTAAGCATCAAAACGCTTGTACCTGGCCCACCACTGTTGCACTCTCTCTTTTATTTATCTTCTTGGGCCATTGATCATTAATTGAAAAAAAGAATAGAAGCTCTAAGATACTAAATATCTTACTTTGATTATTGTTAACTTTTTACTGTCAACTCTACTAACCTGTAGAATTCAGGAAAGCGGGGACTTACCGCATCTTTCACTCCACTATATTCCTTGTGCAGACAGTACTGCCTGACGCAGCGTAGGTGGCAAATAATATTTGTTGGAATTGAGTTAATGAGTAAACGTACCAATATATAAAATATATTTTATAAAAAATGCCTTTTTATTTGTATTAAAACTTATTTATAAATTTAAAAATAATATAGAATGACATAACAATGAGTAAAAATTACAATTTTAAATTGCTAGCTAACAAGAGGATAATACAAAACTCATCAACTATCATAAAGCGTACTAATGACAAAACTATGGTAGTAGAATTGTTATTCTCAAATATAAATAATGAAGAATGAATTTTCAAATCCTGATTATGTAAAATCTTACAAAGAAACTTTCAAATTTACCGTAGAACTCATCAAGGAGATGTATTCACTTAATGCTTGCATTTAGAAACGTACATATAGAATATTGGCTTTATCCTTGACTAGAAAAATAAACTTATTATTTTCAAAATAAGATTGCCTGGGGGGAAATGTGTCTATTTGAGTACCAGTAGCTAGGCTCCAAGGGAGTCTTCGGCTCTTCATGCAGGTAGGTGGAAGATGCATTTGTTTAAAATTAAAGGAGACATTAGGAAAGGCAGTGGGAGGAAAGAGTGAAATGATGTAGGCAGGAGCACAAGGACCGCAGTGGCAAAGGGAGATATTTGACCTTGAAGTGGGTGGTGAGGAGAAAGCCGTGAAAAATGTGTCAGAGGAATAAAAATGAGAGGTACGTGGGAGAAAACTGAGTTTTAAAAGATCTTTTTACTGTAACGCCAAGAAAGCCAAAATTGAAAAAGCACTAGTTCTTGTTCCCAGCTCAGTGAGAGCTCCTGTATGTCTGGTCACCTCATCACAGCAGTCATGAAGAATTTGTGTGCCGCTGCAATTTAGGGCCATTCATTCATGGACCTCTCTTTGCATCATGGGAGCTTCATGAAATGTAACATTATTTAAAGAAGGGGGAGAATCATGCTATGGGAGAAACTCAGTTCTCTGTACTATTTCTCATCAAAGATCCCTGTTGATTCTCATGAGATCCACTAGTGTGGTTCAAAGGATAAACACTGAAATTAGATAGTTTGGCTCCAGTTCTAGGTCTCCCACTTGCCAGCTATTTAATACAGTACAAATACTTAAGCTCCTTAAGTCTAAGTTTCTGTAGGGATAAAATGAATCAATGTGAAAACAGGACTTCACACGAGGTCCAGCACACAGAAAAAAAACCCCAAATAAGCACTGGATATTATTATTGTTTTTGTTACTGCTGAACAGTAAAACTTTTGTTTTTATTGTTCTATGGCATATCTAAATCTGTTTGATTTGATTTGTTAGAATTTTTTCAACTTAATTCTAAAAAAATAAAATTGGAGAAACTCCATCATTTCTGTTCCCATATCAGGAAACTAATATTTTGTGTAACACTATTTTATAAATTGTATTTACATTAGAATGGGTAAATATGTCTGAGTTTAGCTGAAAGTTATTCCATAATATAGAGATTGAAATTAATTCACTAAAAATGTAGAAACACTGTCATTACATATACAGTAATTCAAGCATATAAAATGGTAAGCAGTATTAAAAATTGGTTGAATTCCCCCTAAACTTAATAATTTACTGATAGTTTGTTTCTAATCTCCTTTATATTTCTAACATGACCCTTTGTCACAAATATTTAGAGAAAACAGACTTTGATTTTTGTCCCAGGCCTTGATTTTCCCAAGGAGTTCATGTGACTTCAAACAAGTAATTGAGATAAATATACTAAAGCTGATGATGCCAAAGCATCACACCAAACCAATGGTCCAATTTGAACCAATGTGAATGAATCTCATGAAAATATTATTTAATAAAGTAAATTAAATATAAAAAGCATAAATGTGTGATTCCTTTTATATAAAGTTTAAAAACCTGTGTGTGATAACATGCACTGCAAGTGCATGTAGTTGTCATATAGGTCACCATGAGGGTGAGAGTGTAGTGACTGAAAGGGGACTGGAGGAGTCTTCCAGCATGTGGGGTGTGTTTTCTTTATGATCTGGTGTTGGTTGCATAGAGGAATTCACTTTGTGAAAATTCCCGTAGCTGTAATTGCATATTTTTTGCAATTTTCCTCTCTATATATAATTAAAAAATACTTCAAAATAAAAAGGGTAAGTGTAGATTTTTAATGCCTTTCACTGAAATAGCATAATATGCATTATTGACTATAGAAAATCTGGAATGTTTCTGAGTTTACATGTACAGCCTGTTCAGAATAACATGCTTGTACATTTTACCACCTAAACCAGGATGAGTTGACATCTTAAACAAAATGACATTTTCAATTAACTCCTCTCTGAAAATTATATTTTAATTGACAAAATATTTGTTCTGGAGATGTTAAGCTACCTAGCAAGTTAAGAGCAAATTCTGTCAACTGAAAATTCTTCTCAATTTTGAGTTGCTTTTTTTAAAAAGTTGTGTAAACATTTTGGCCCATGAGTTTTTATGGCTACTGTGTTTTTGCCTCATTAAATACCTTTCTTAGACAAACTTTTTTGCAAGATAAAATTCATAAAATAATAACTCTGTTTATGTTTATTTTGATTAGTTTTTCCTAACTTAGTTGCTGTGAAGTTATAAGGCTGTTTAATTTCAGCTCCCTCCTCCACAGAATATAAACTTATCAAGTTAAAAATGGGAACACAATTAAAAGAGACTTGTGTAAGTGGAATTATTCTAAAGCACAATTATGAAATAAAATCTCAAACACAGTGTACACATTCTCATCACCTAATTTGTTCAGTTCCTCTCTTGCTTTTTTGGGAATAGATTTTAATGTTTTTCTGTTTGCATATTTTATTTTAAATAAAGCTTTGATTCAATAACAGATTTAGAAGTCAAATTTATTATGTGTCCTATTTCTTAAACACTTTGATTACAGATTTTAAAGAAATTTAAAACAGAATATAAACAAAATGTAAAGACCTGATATACCAAAATAATTAAAAAATATTGCAGTACTTAAGGTTGATTTACAAAGAAAATTTCAATGGCTTATATATGGTTAAAATCAAATAGCTAAACAGAATGTGTCATAAAGTCTTTACTACGAAGCATGAGTATTTTGTGGTACTCAACATCAGCTTCATTTCAAAGTTAGTTTCACTCTGTATATATAAAAATAGTTGTGTATATTGACACTTCAGCTTCTATTTGGATTGGTATGATGCTATAGCTAGTTTCTACCCAATTGTACATTAGGTATTCATCGCAATCCCATTTCTACCTCTTTGATTTTCTTAGTAAGAACTTGGTTTTGCCTCCACAACGTGTTTCACAAAAAGTTGTACTCACAGTCACTTGCAAAAAAATCATTTTCAATTTTGGACATTGAGTTTATATTAGCATTCAAAATGATGTCAGACATATTACCTTTGACCTAATGAGTTTCCTAAAACTTTACTTAGATTACATGAATTAGATTAACAATATCACAGTTATCAGAATTAACTTTTTGATATTTTGTTTGAAATATCTGATGACACATAAAATTTCTATTAAGTGTCTGGGAATTCTTCTGTTAATGCAACTAGCATAATAAGATCTATTGCTTATTTTCTGTGTGTGCACAAGAAAACTTGGAATTGAAAGCAAACAGTTTGATCTAAATGCAAAATCAATCTTCACAAAGTTAATTTTACACATATTTGCTGACATTTGAGTTCTTAAAATATCTCCTAACTTTTGAAGTAGATTTTAAAGCTTTACAGCAGTTTTCGGCCTTCATATGTTCAGTAATACCACTGTGGTTCCACGGTAAATAGTAAATATCAGTGAACATTTTGTGGTTAACATGTTTATCATTAACTTTCTAGACATGGACTTTTGTTTACTTTGCATTTATTGTTGCTAAGTAACAACGATAAAGAGACAAGTGTTGCCAAACCAAAAATCAATATTTGTAAATAAGGAAAAATTGAGAAAAATCATTGTAGCAAGGACATCAAGGTTTTTCTTCATATATTTTAGGACAGGATTGCTTAACCCCTAATCTCCACATATAAAATTCAAAAGTATAATTTTCTCTGTTTTTTCAATGGCTCTACTCACTAGTGGCCAAGTGACTTAGTACATCACCTGTGGAGGCAATAGCAGCCACAGCTGGACAGGTCGGTACAATGGCAGGGGCAATGGGACCAAGTGTTCCTTATCCTACCTAGACTGGAAGATGTTAGCCGTATCTAGCCACTTAATTCTGAGAGCACTTCGTTTATCAGCTGACATCCTGAGCACTGTCAGTGAAACAGAGATGTTAGAGACCTTACTTATTTCTAGCTTCGAAAAGTTTCTCTGGTGATCTTTCACCTTTACCTAGCTAAAGCAAGAGTTGTGCTCGCTTGTAGATCACATGGTACTAGATAAGACCATGGCCAGAGCTGGAGGTATAAATTGTTTGTCTACATGATACCTTCAGACTTATTTTAATACAACACCTAATAATATTTCATTGAAAAATAAAAACTCAAAAACGTGCTGAAGTGCATGAGATCCTCAGATACGAGATGTTAAGAACTCTTTAAAGTTTCTACGTCCTAACAAACACTATTATTTCTTAAAGAATAAAGCTTCCTTGATAAGAACATATACAGACTAAAATGTATCCTACTGGCCCTGATAAATCTCATTTTTAGATATTTTATTGAGTTGGTACTCTTTCACAGTTCTTCTCAATATGGAAGTGAAAGAAAATAAAATATGCTTACAAAACAACAAAAAAACAGTGCATGAAGAAACATAAGCAGGGCAGTCCTCAAGCTGGTCAGCCATTCCAGGTGGGTGTTAGGGTCATTGAAAGGCTGGTAAACTTATGTTACTTTACTTCCATTGGCTAATAGATGCCATATTGCTTATTTTGTTAAAATTGACAACAAATTAATATCCTTCACTATTTTTTATGTAGTTCACCAGATTGCTTTTATGGGTGGTAATTTGATTATTCTTTGGTCTCCCCTTGAAGCCTGAAGCCTTTCCATTAATTTAATACTTGATGTTCAATTTCACAGACATGTTGCCTAGGGAAAATCTATAATATAATTCTGTGAACATATCTCTAGCATCTTTAATTTGTGGGATCATTATATCTAACAACCTGTTGACATCTTCATAAATCTGAATGTGTGTATAATAGAATAGACATGTGGCAAGAAATAATTGTGTTCTAATAGAATGGCTCAACCATCAGTTATGATTTTTTTCCCTGTGACCTCAACAAATCTTAATAGTAATAAAAGTCATTTTCTTAAAAGTAGTAATAAATTATTAACTCAATATACTTCAGAACCCATAAAAATGCCCCTTTAGTATTCTAAAATATTGCAAATTAACAGACATCAAAGTCCTATATTTTCATCTGTAGAAAAAAACAAACCTGATTCCCAAAATAGACATCTTTAAAATTTAGTAAAATAATTTTCACATTTTCAGAAAATCATTGCTTAATACTCCCCTTTCCTCAGCTTGGTCCCCTCCTTAGATGTTCCCTATTGAAATTTACTTTAAGTAATTAAACCAAAACACATTTTGCATCTTCCTTTATTTTTTTAACGGATTTTTATTTCATAGCTGTCATTGTGACTTGACCAAATTGAACTATGAATAACTGAATATTTTATATTATAATTACACAATAATATTGGCTAATCATTACATAATCATTTGGTTTATTCAATGCAATATTGTAGCTAAGGAGAAAAATAACTCACAAAGTCAGTTAACTACAATTTTTTCAGCTAATCAGGAAACTGAATAGGCCCATAATTTTTCAAAATTACTTTATTAAATGTCATGTATTTTAAAATTTTAGGTAGTCTTAGACAACATCTAAATTTCTACAGTTTTTTGTTTTTGTTTTGTTTTTTTAATTGCAGGAGTCATGCAGTAAGGATTTACTGGGGAACTTCAGGGGAGCAGAGGTTCACAACGGCTTTGGGCCAAAATTCTGATCATTCTGTAACTTCAAATAAGTGTTATCAAGACCATGAGTCTCAACCATAAATTGAGGGTTTGACTATGCTCTCTGAGGTAAATTACAATTTTACATTTACCAACAGAAAACTGGAAAAGGAACTGACATATACCTGAAGAAACTCTGAAATCCTTAGAGTGTTTCTTCCACGCAATATAATTTCTCTTTAGCTAGTTAATTTTTTCTCAACCTCCAGGTCTTAGCTAAAACACCATTTCTTTCCCTTTGACTCCTCCGTCACTCCCAGGTGAAATTAGTGCGTCTCCTGTGTACTCCTGTAGTCTCCTGTGCTTCTTTTCATCTCAGAAATTTTATCATTTAATTGCCTATTTCCTTATATATTATCTTAAGGACAGGACTGTGTCTTATTGACATTGTATCTCCAACATCTAGCATGATGCTCAGCAGTAATAAATACACAATAAATGTTTGAATGAATAAAATATTAAAGTATGATTTGTAAAAGCAGTTTTTACAAGTTCTACTTTAGAATAAGTATCAAGTGAAATCCAAGTTAAGTAATTTTGCACCAAACCCAAATGAAATATTTGAATGTTACTCTTACATAGCAAAATAAAACTAGTTAATGTTGCTACTTCATTATGTTTCTCTTCACTTTTTTTATTTTATTAAATATATGTGAGAAAAGATGATAAATGGTCTATTTTGTTACATTTGGGTAGATTAAAGGGATGCTTTCTTAGAATATTTTAAGTGAAAATATATTTATTATTAAAATTACTTAGTCATCTTCAATTAGGAGATTTAAATGCACATATGCAAAATGTACATATTCAGTCTAAAAAATAAATATATTAGAAGTACATAGCAACAAAGTTACTTCCTTAATTGTTCTTACCTTCTGAATAATAAGATGACTAGATGAATATATGAAAACAGTACAAATGCAAAATAATGATATTTTTCTTTGCAGTCACCAAAAATTGCCTATAATATTGACTATAATTTAATCCATAAATATATCTGCTGGAAAGGAGATGTGCTATGAAGTTAAATTTATATTTTGTTCTATTGTATGCATGCTCACAATGTTTCTTAAAAATCTTCTTTTTCAATATATAAAAAATGACAAGGCACCATAATTCTCCTTGCTCAATCTCTCTTCAAGTTTATTTTTTATATATCAAAGGGCAGACTCGCTGGCTTGTTCAGCACAGGAAATGAAAAGCAAGTCCTAAGAAAACAGGTTACACATGTTAACTGCTTCAGGACATGAGGTATGTCCCAAAAGAATTCCCTAACAGAGTACAGAAACAAGGATGGCACCGTGCAAATAAAGTAATCAATCAGCAACATTCCTCGAGGAACCTTCCTGAAAACAAAATATTCTTTTTACAAGCTACATTTAATCTACATCTGGTTTTTCAGGCTCAAATCAACTGTATAATTCCAAATTTATGAAAGCTTATATTTTTAAAAATAGATCTAGTTTTTGAGCTGTTTGTGTTATCTGAATATAGAGGAACTTGGTATCAAATACAATTAGTAAATTCTGCTGTGCAACTATGCTATATTGTATGATACTCATGCAATTTCTATTACTAAACTGTCTTAAAATGAAAAGATTATTATTCTAAGTGAAATGTGTAGTAAAAGTGTTAATGTCAGCCTAACAATTTAAAACAATTTAAATATATTAATAAGCACATACATTCTCAATTTTTTTTTAAAAAATGTAATATTCAAAGAATAGCTAAAGACTTTTAACTCCTGAATATGCAACACATCCCTCTAACAGAGATGAAGAGAGTGAAGTATATTTGAATTTCTACTGGAAAACAAACATGGTCACTAACTTTTGAGAGTAACTGCCATAGAGTGAAAATAGAATTTGACTGGGAATCAGTTTCTGACTTTGACAATTTTCCTTAATTTACTAGCTGTGTGATCTTCAACAAGTTGTAAAATGCCCTCATATGAATATTCCCTGTGTTACGGTGAGGATAAAATCAATCAATCAATATATAGCAAATATCGACATCCAACCTCCTTTCTTCCCTCTCATGTGCAAAAACACTATATGATTTAAAGTCTGTTAATGAAGCATTATACTACAGAGTGTTATAAATTTTAGTGCTGCAAATATTTTTGAAGTTCTGAGTCCAACTATATCCTGTCATACATGACATATGACATGCATGTAAAGTAACTTGGTCACTGTCACAAGCAGTATAATCAGAAGTAAAACTTGTTTCTCTCAACTTATAGTCCAGTGTTTTTCCCAGTTGCTCCTTCTTCATAGATAGCACTGTCTCTATAAAATTCAGGCATGCAGCGTCCTACTTAAGCAATCCGTCTACCAAACAAACTGTCCTGGAAAGGCTGTTTGAATTTTTATTTTAAGATTTTATTTATTTTATTTTTAGACAGAGAGGAAAGGAGGGAGAAAGAGAGGGAAGGAAACATCAATGTGTGATTGCCTCTCGTGTGCCCCCATACTGGGGACCTGGCCCGTAGCGCAGGCATGTGCCCTGACTGGGAATCAAACCATCAACGCTTTGGCTCGCAGGCTGGAGCTCAATCCACTGAGCCACACCAGCCACAGCTGAATTTTTATGTTTAGTCTTTTCATGGACTTATCCAGCAACTAAATTCAGTTAAAATTATACATGACCATCATTTTTGTAACAGAAATAAAAATGCTGGTTATTATAAGGATCCAAGAAGATTTGCCTTCTAGAGCTATGCATTGCATGTATTCACAAGATGGTAATGACTGAAAAAGTGAAAAGAGACTAAATGATCCTCAAGATTCACATTATATAATATCAATAACCTGAAAATAGAACATTCTTTTAGATAAGAAAACAAAAAATAAAATAGAAAATATTATGCAATCAATGTACAATTTTTTTTCTTAAAATCCAAAAGGCATTGACAGCACCTTGAAGTAAGCTCTTGTTGCCAAAATCCAGGTTTGGAATATTGTGGAACTACTTATCAGGCTATTGAATATTATGTGGGAGTATACAAAAGGCAGTCTTTTTATTTTTCATACCATTTAGAAATAAGTTATATTATCTCCAGGCTGATTTTTAGAGTCTACTAAATGAAACCTTTCCCTAAATTAAAAAAAAAAATCAGAAAAATCCCTTTATTAGTTATAACACAGAGAGAAAATGTTCCATGGTGCATTCTTTTGTATAAGACCACTTGTCATTCTTATATAGAATCTCCTTCCATACTCACGTTAACATTTTCTTGAAATGTAGTTCTCTCTGCAACATTTCTGTAAAAGTAAAAATTATGAACCAAGTTAAAAATGTAAACTCTAAAGAAGATATTACAGAGTTGATCATGAGAAGTAAGAAATCTTTGAAGGATATAACACCAAATGAGAATGCTCTCCGTTTCTCTTAAGTTTCTGGATTTTAAGCCGAATTCAAAATATACACACTTTTTATAGTGATTAAATGCCAGTTTGAATCTGAGGCAGGTCAGTAAGAAGCTAGGAAATTCCTTGGCAAGTGGAATGGGGAAAACTGAGACAAGTAGCTAAACAAGACCTAGCAATTATCAGCCTGCTAATGAATTGCTAGATCTTGTCTTTCTAACCAAGGGCTCTTAGGAGCACATAGTTTATACCTTTGTCCCAACCAGAGAGTGAGTAGCTTAAATCACGCTAGTCAGAGAGGCAGATGAGACACCCAATTAGTGCCATTAGTACCAGCCAAACCCCAGAACTGATGAAGTTGGGAGAATAAATAACAAAAAAACAGTTAGAGTCAGACAAATCCAAGATAAAAGTAAAACAGTGAAGTTGACCAGAAAAATGATTTTAAACTCCCCATTATCTTATTTTGATGAATCAGCATATTAAAAGACACATATGGAAAGCTGATAATATTCTATTGTGACGCTCCCCTGAGATCTATCCTTAAACTCTCATCTTTAGAAAGCAGATAAAAACCTTTAAGACAAAGGATGCCAGTGCACATCCTCCCCTGAGCACTCCCAGGCCCCTTCTTTCCTCAGGTGTGCCTCTTTGCTTTTTTTCATCTAAGCTCCAAAGGTTCTCAGGAGACTGGCAACCAGGCAGTAGTGGGTAGCGGCAGCTCATCCTGGGCTACCACCTTCCTACCCCGAACGTGTCCTCAAGAGCCATCATACCTTTGCCTCTGTAACTTGTTTCCTGAGTCCAGTGTGTCTCACTTTTGTTACTGTAACTTCCCTTCCTGCATCTTGGCAACCTGGCTTAGCATCACTTTTGTTGCTATGATCTTACATCTTTTACCTCAAACCCTTTCTTTGTTTCACCGAACCCAGCTTTAATATATGTACTCTCAAAATTACCTGGGCTGGTATTGTGAAATCTTTTCTATATGAAGACAAGAACCTGCATATTCCAGGCTGTACTGGGACAGACCCACCTTGGTCCTGGTCCCTTTCTGGTGACAAAGTTACTATTTAAATTAAAACACAAGGTGGGACAAAAGCAGGCTTACAGTTGTTTGTGTGGAGAATATATGATAACTAATAATAATAACACGAGAATAAACTTTGTGTTTTTCATGCTCACAACTGTAAACCTATCTTTCCCTCCCCCTGTATGCACTGTGTTCCAGATGAAAATTCTTAGGCTTTTGAGAAGTGGGAATCAACACAATAAAGCATCCTTAAAAGACAGAGGAAATCTCAAAACTTTGAGGGCTGATAGTTGGAATTATAAATTGAAGTTCAAGTGGACACGCTTGATTCATTTTTAATGTAACTTTGGACAAGTGGCTCCTCCCTAAACATGCAAATTTTGAAAAGTCTTTTTAACCCAACTCCAATGTGTTTCCATTATAATAAAATTATTTTAAAAGGTAATAATAATTATGAAATGTGTCATCTACTAATTGCTAGGCATGATTTTTACATTTATCTAATTTTCATCCTCAAAGCAGTTAGATGAGGTCTGTATCATTACTTACATTTTATAAAGGAGGATTCAAAGTTGAGCGATAGGTGAATTATTTACAGAAAATAACAAAGATGAAATGACACTTTAGGTTTGTCATTGTGATTATTTTGTGTCTGTGCTTTAAATTAAAATTAATTATGAACATATGAATTTAACAATTTTATTTAACTATTTTTGTATAGTAAAAAACATCCATATTTCTTACATGTGTATTTCCTTTTTTATTCTGGTTATATTGGGATATAATTGAAATATAAAATTGTATAAGTTTAGGGTGTACAGCATATTAATTTGATATACTTACATATTTCAATATGATTACCACCATGGCTTTAGAGAACATCTAATCCCATTTTTTTTGCACTGAAAACTTTTGAGATCTACTCTTTTAGCAACTTTCAAATATATAATATAGTGTTATTAGCTATACTCACAACGCTGTGCATTAGATCCAGCAAACTTATTAATCTTCTAAGTGGGAGTCTGTGCCCTTTGACCAGTCCTTCTTTATTTCTGCATGCTCCAGCTCCCTATTTATCACCACTCTATTCTCTGTTTCTGTGAGTCTGCATTGTTTTAGGTTTCACATAAAAGTGGAATCATACCACTTTTGCCTTTCCCTGTCTGATTTATTTAACTTAGCATAGGGCCCTCAAGGTGCATTCACGTTATCCCAAATGGCAGGTTTTCCTTCTTTCTCAGGGTCGAGTAATATTCGTGTGCATGTGAGTACAGGTGTGAACTACATATTCTTCATCCGCTCACCCACTGAGGAGCTCTTAGACTGTTACCATAAATTGACTATTGTAATGTTGCAACGAACGCGGGAGCGCCCATATCTCCGAGACCCTGTAATTTTTTCCTTTAGGTAGATAGCAAGAAGTGGCAATGTTAGATAATATGAAAGTTATATTTTTAAGTGTTTGAGAAGTCTCCACACTGTTCTCCATAGTAGCTATACCAATTTACATTCTTACCAACCCTATGCAAGGGCTCCCTTTTTCTCCATGTTATGGCCAACACTCGTTCTCTCCCCTCCTGTTGATAGCCACCCCAACTGGTGTGAGGTGATGCCTCACAGATAATTTCATTTGTATTTTCCTGATGATTAGTGATGTTGAACACTTTTTCACATATCTGTTGGCCATTTGTAAATCTTCTTTAGAAAAATATCTGAGATGGCAGAGGAGTAAGTGAAAGCTACACTAGCCTCCTCCCAGGAACAATCTGGAATTACAACTAAACTGTAGAGAAAGCATCCTGAATAACACAAAGAACACTAGCTGGAGAGAAGCCCATAACCATGGACAGACAGAAGAAACCACTTCACCACAACATGACTGTCAGGGAGTGTGGAGACACAAGAGGGCTGGCTCAGCTTCCGCAGGAGGCAGCTGAAAATCTGGAGGGATATTTCAGCAGCCAAGGGGTGCCCCTGAGAACTGTGGGGTCTAAAACCCCAAGCTGGACTCCCCAGTCTATAGCACCAGAGCCAGAAAAAAACCAAAAGCTTCCAGCTGTGAAAAGCAGCAGGGTTTCTGCCTGTAAGGAGAGTCAGGTGGAGATGCAAAGAGCCTCTTAAAGGACCAATGCACACAATTTTGTTTCCAGCCACTTACCCTGGCCTCTGGCAGAAGGAGGGAGGAGTGGACTAGAGGCGCTTGATAAGAGTCTGGGGTTGGTGGCTCTGGGGAGAGAACTGAAGGAACAGCCACCAGGATCCCTCTGCTGAGTCTTCCCCCACATTGTGGAAGCCATCTTTCTCAAGCGCAGCACTTCTCTCCAAGTGGCATCAGACTGATGGGAAGCAACAGCCTCACCTACAGGTATTACTCTGCCCCACCCTGCGGTAAAGCCCAGCTGCTGATAACAGCCTGATTAGCTTACAATCGATTGGTTTAATGACTGCTTGGCTTAACAGCTAAGGCAGAAAATACCAAGCAGCCAAAATGAGAAGACAGAGAAAAAGACCCCAAATGAAAGAACAAGATAATTTTCCAGAAGAAGAACTAGATGAAATGGAGGCAAGCAATTATCAGATAGAGAATTTAGAGTAATGATTATAAGGATACTCAAAAGCATTTAAGAAATACATAGAAACCATATAAAGGACCAGACAAAAAGAAAGTATGCAATATCTGAAATAAATAATATACTGGAAGGAATAAACAGTAGGTTAGACAAAGCAGAGGACTGCATCAGTGATTTGAAAGACAAGGTAGAAAAAAATTACCAGGTAGAACAGCAGAAAGAAAAAAGAATTTTTAAAAATGAGAGCTTAAGAAACATTTTGGACAACATGGAACAGAACAACATCTGCATCATGAGAGTACCAGAAGGAGAATAGTGCAAGGAAGGGATCAAGAACTCATTTGAAGAAATAATGACTGACACTTCCCTTATCTGGTGAAGGAAAGAGACACACAAATCCAGGAAGGACAGAGACTCCCAAACAAGTTGGACCCAAAAAGACCTACAGCGAGGTACATCATAATTAAAATAACAAGCCTTAAAGAAAAGGAGAGAATCCTAAAAGCCGCAAGAGCAGGTAGTTACCTACAAGGGAGCACCAAATAGACTGGGAACTGATTACTCATTAAGAACATTACAGGCCAGAAGCCAGTGGCGTAAAATATTCAAGGTGATGAAAAGCAAGGACCTACAGCCAACGCTACTTTACCCAACAAGGCTATCATTTAAAAATCAAAGGAGAAATAAGGAGCTTCCCAGAGAAGCAAGCTGAAGAGTTCGTTAATGCCAAACCAGTACTGCAACAAATGTTAAAGGGCTTGCTTTAGAAGAAGAAGGAAGAAAGAAAGAGGAAAAAATACAGAGGAAAGCAGTCTAACAATAAAATGGCACTAGATACCAATAATCACCTTAAATGTTAATGACGTAAATTCTCCATAAAAGTCTTAGGGTAGCTGAACGGATAAGAAAACAAGACCCTTATATACACTGCCTCCAAGAGACCCATCTCAGTTTGAAAGATACACACAGACTAAAAGTATGAGGATGGAAAAAGATATTTCATACAAATGGAAAAGAAAAAAAGCCTGGGGTAGCAATACTTATATGTGACAAAATAGACTTTAAAACCAAGGCTATAGTAAGAGACAAAGAAGGACACGACATAATGATATAGTGAATGATCCAACAAGAGGATATAACCATCGTAAACTTTTATGCACCCAATATAGGAACACCTAAATCTGTGAAAAAAAATCTTGATGGACATAAAGGGAGAGACTGACAGAAATACGGTCATAGTCAGGCAGTTTAACACCTCATTGACTTCAATGGATAGATCTTCCAGGCAGAAAATCAACAAGGAGACGGCAGCCTTGAATGACACACTTGATCAAATAGATTTAGTTGATATCTTCAGAGCATTTCACCTCAAAGCAGAAGAATATACATACCTTTCAAGTGCACATGGAATATTTCCTGGGATAGACCACATGTTAGGACACAAAGCAAGTCTCAGTAAATTTAAGACGATTCATACCATATCAAGCATCTTCTCTGACCACAATGCTATGAAACTAGAAATCAACCACAAGAACACTGGAAAACATGGAAAAGCATGGATGCTAAATAACATGTTATTAAACAATGAATGGGTCAACAACAAGATCAAGAAAGAAATGAAAAGATACCTATCTCAAAAAACAGGAAAAAGCTAAAACAAACCAACTAACTTCACACTTAAAGTCTCTTGAAAAAGAAAACAAACAAAGCCTAAAATAATAAAGATCGGAGCAGAAATAAACAAAATGGAGTCTAAAAATATTATATAAAAGATCAATGAATACAAGAGTTGGTTCTTTCAAAAGATAAACAAGATTGACAAATATTTAACCAGACTCATCAAGAACAAGACAGAAAGGACCCAAATAAATAAAATCAGAAATGGAAGAGAAGAAATAACAACTGACACCAAAGAAATACAAAGGACTGTAAGAAAATATTATGAACTATATGCCAATAAACCAGACAACCTGGACAAAGTAGATAAATTCCTAGAGAATACAGTCTTCCAAAAATAAACCAGCAAGAATCAGAACATCTGAATAGACATATTAAACCTAAGGAAATTAAAGTAGTAATCAAAAAACTCCCAACAGAAAAAGCCCTGGACAGGACGGCTTCACATGGGAATTTTACCAAACATTCAGAGAAGAGCCAACATCACTCCTTCTCAAACTATTACATAAAATTCAAGAAGAGATAGGCTCCTAAACTATTTTGCAAAGCTGACATTATCCTAATTCCAAAACCAGACAAAAACACTACAAAAAAAGAAAATTATAAGCCAATATTTCTGGTAAACTTAAATGCTAAAATCCTCAATAAAATATTAGCAAACTAAATATATCGATGCATCGAAAAGATCATACACCATGATCAAATGGGATTTATTCCAGGAACAAAAGGTAGTTACAACATTCGCAAATCAATAAATGTGATTCACCACAAAAACAAAATGAGGAATAAAATCCACATGATTATATCAACAGATGCAGGAAAAGCATTTGATAAAATCCAGCACCCAATTATGATAAAAGCTCTCAGCAAAGTGGGAATAAAGGGGTCATACATAGACATAATAAAGGCCATATATGACAAACCCACTGTCAGTATCACACTCAATGGGCAATAGCTGTTAGCGCTCTGCTTAAGATTGGGAACAAGACAGGGATGTCCGCTTTCACCTCTCGTATTCAGTATCATACTGGAAGTCCTAGCCACAGTAAGCAGATGAGAAGAAATGAAAGGCATCCAAATTGGAAAAGAAATTGTAAAACTGTCTTTATTTTCAGATGACATGATATTGTACACAGAGAATCCCTAAGACCCCACCAAGAAATTACCAGAACTGATCAATAAATTCAGCAAAGTAGCAGGATAAACATTAATATCCAGAAATCTGTTGTGTTTTTATATGCTAATAATGAACTAACAGAAAGGGAAATCAATAAAACAATCCTATTCACAATTGCTTCAAAAAGAATAAAATACCTAGGAATAAACCTAACCAAGGATGTAAAGGACATGTACTCAGAAAATTATAAGACACTGAAGAAAGAAATTGAAGAAGATACAAATAAGTGGAAGTACACACTGTGTTCATGGATAGGAAGCATTAACATCATTAAAAAGTCCATACTACCCAAAGTAATCTATAGATTCAACACAATTACTATCAAGATTCCAATGATGTGTTTCACACAACTAGAACAAATATTTCAAAAATTTAAATGGAACCACAAAAGGCCCCACAACAGCAATCCTAAGAGAAAAGAACAAAGTTGGAGGAATCATGCTACCTAATATCAAACTGTACTATAAGGCCATAGTAATCAAAATAGTCTAGTACTGGCATAAAAACAGATACACAGATCGATAGAACAGAATGGAGAGCTCAGAAATAAACCCACACCTTTACAGTCAATCAGTATTCGACAGGGGAAGCAAGCACATACAATGGGCTTAAGGTAGTTTATTCAATAAATGGTGTTGGGAACATTGGGCAGATACTTGCAGAAAAGTAAAACTAGGCCACCTTCTTACTCTACACACAAGAATACATTCGAAACGGATCAAAGACTTACATCTTAGACCCAAAACCATAAAAATCCTAGAAGAAAACATAGACAGCAAAATCTTGGGTATTGCCTGTAGCAGTTTTTTATGGGATATATTTACCCATGCAAGGGAAACAAAAGAAAAAATAAACAAATGGGACCACGTCAAACTAAACAGTTTTTGCACAGCAAAGGAAATCATCAACAAAATAAAAAGGCAACCCATAGAATGGGAGAAAACATTTGCTAGTACATCTGATAAGGGGTTAACAATAAAAATTTACAAAGTACTTACAAAACTCAACACCAAAATAAATAAACATCCCAATTAAAAAATGGACAAAGGACCTGAACAGACACTCTCCAAAGAGAACATACAGATAGACAACAGACATATGAAAAGATGCTCTATGTCACTAGCCATCAGTGAAATGCAAATTAAAAGCACAATGAGCTACCATTTCATACCTGTCAGAATGGCCATCATCAAAAAATCAACAAACAAGTTCTGACAAGGATGTGGAGAAAGGGGAATCCTTTTGCAATGTTGGTGGGAATGCAGACTGGTATAGCCACTGTGGAAAGCAGTATGGAGATACCCTCAAAAGTTAAAAATCCATCTGCTTTTAGACCTAGTGATCCTACTTGTGGGAATATATCCAAAGAATCCCAAAACACTAATATGAAAGAACCTAAGCACCCCTATGTTCGTTGCAGCATTATGAATAATTGCCAAGATATGGAATCAGACCAAGTATCCATCAATTGATGAGTGGATAAAACAAGTATGGGACATTAGCACTATGGAATACAACTCAGCCATAAAAAAGAAAATTTTTCTTCCTTTGCAACAGTATGGATGGACCTGGAGAACATTATGTTAAGTGAAATAAGCCAGTCAGAGAAACACAAATACCATATGATCTCACTCATATGTGGAATCTAATGAACAAACTGAACTAACAAGGAAAATGGGGACAGACTCCTAGATGGAGAGTAGATGACAGCTAGTGGGGTGTGATGGTTAGGGCATGGAGCAACTGAGCATAAAGAAAAAAGAACTCATGGACATGCAAGACAGTGTGGTGATTGCCAGGGGTAGGGGTGTATAAGGGGACTAAAAGGTGATGAAAAAAGCCCCACAATATCTTCTGCAACAACATGGATGGACCTGAAGAGTATTTTGCTAAGTGTAATAAGCTATTCAGTGAAAGACAAATACCATATGTTCTCCCCTATAAGAGGAATCTAATGAACAAGATACTAACAGACAAAATAGAACCATAAACATGGAAACGTGAAACAGACTGAAAGTCACCATAGGGACGGGAGTAGGAGGATAATGGTGGAAAGAAGGGGAAGGGACTAGACAAAGAATATGTATGAAAGATCCATGAACATGGACAAGAGTGTGGAATCCGGTGGTGGGATGGGCAGAGGAGGGAAAATGTGGAAATATTGGGACGTCTGTAATAGAATAACCATAAAAAATAAAAAATAAAATAAGAAACCAAAAAACAAATTATTTGGCATAAAGAAAAGCAGTACAAATAACACAGAGTTTAAAAGTTCATGGCAAAAGATACTATTCACAAAGTCAAGACAAAGGGCTAGGGAAAAATATCTGCACCATATATGCCAAAAAGTAAATTATACCTAATAGACAAAAAGTTCTTATGAATCCATGAAAAGCAACCCAGTAGAAAAAGAGGCAATTTACAGAAGAAGAAAGACAAATGGAGAGCAATGCACAAAGCTGCTCAAGGTCACAAATAGTCCAAAAGGTGCAAATTAAAGCACAGCAAAATGCCTTTTTTCATGTCTTCACCTGAAAAAAATTTGAGAAGAGAAGTAAAAGTCACTTCCTTACATTGTTGGAAGGAGTAAAAATTGTTCTGCCTTTTTGGGAAAAAAATGACAATAACTATTAAATTTTAAAATATAAAAAAAAAATTTAAATGAAAAGAAAAATATCTAATTCCTTGTCCATTTTTATAAAATTGTTTGTTATTGAATTGTATAAGTTCTTTATAAATTTTGGATATTAATTCCTTATCAGTATATGTTTGGCAAATATTTTCTAACATTCCATGTGTTCCTTTTTTTAAATTGTTTATTGTTTCTTTTGTTGTGCAGAATCTTTTTTAGTTTGAGGTAGTTCCACTTGATGATTTTTTATTTTATCGTTTTTGCTGTTGGTGTCATTTTCCCCCCAAATTTTGTCAATAGCAATGTCAAGGAGATTTTCCCATATGTTTTCTTTTCAAAGTCTAACAGTTTCAGGTCTTATGTTTAAATTTTTAATTGATTTTGAATTAATTTTTTGTAAGTGGTGTAAGTTAAGGTTCTAATTTCATTTTTCTGCATGTTGTTATCAAGTTTTACCATACCATTTAATAAAGTGAGTATTATTTTTCCTATTATGTATTCTTGGTTCCTTTTTCAAATATTAGTTGATTATAATGTAGAAGTTTCTTTCTGGATTCTCAATTTTGTTTCATTAATCCATATGCCTTTTTTTATGTCAGTGCTAATACTGTCTTAATTACTATTGTTTTATGGTATAGTTTGCAGTCTAAAAGTGTGATGCCTCTAACTTCGTTCTTTCTCAGGATTGCTTTGGCTGTTTGATATCTTTTGTGGTTTTATATGAAGTTTAACATTTTTTTTCTATTTGTGTTAAAAATGACAGTGACAGGAGATGAGTGAGGAGAGAGATAAGGGTGGAAAAATGGGAAACAACTAGTTAAGGGACATGTATGAATGACCCATGGACATGGACAACAGGTTGGGAATTGATTGTGGGAGCAGGGGATGGGAATGGGCAGAGGAGAACAAAGAGAGAAAAATTGGGACAAATTAACTGAATAACAATAAAATATTTAAATAAATAAATACATAAATAAATAAATACATAAAATACCACTGGGATTTGATAGGGATTGCATTGAATCTATAGGTAACTTTGGTGTGTGGACATGTGAAGTTCAGTTTTTCTACTCTATGATCTTAATATGTATATTGAATTATTATTTATGAGAAATAGTTTAAGATACCAGATCCCTGTTTTCTTAATTGTAGAATCTGTTATTATAAAAACTACTTTACTAAAAATCACATTCCCCAAAAATATAATGGAAAAAGAGAGCTAATTCCAAATTCTTGCAAGTAAATTAGCATGTGTAATTAATGGTCTGTTTCTAAAAGGATAAGGGTTAGTACCAATTAGTATTCCTTCAGACCTTTATTTCTAGTAGTTGATTTTTTTTAGTAATATTGTAAAATTTTAAAGATGAAAATGATCACTGATTCTCCCAATTTAATTTTCTAAGCAATATGGGAATCCTCACTTTAATCTCCATTTGCCTTAGTTTCTTCATAAGAGAAAAAAATAAAAATATAATAATACTTACACGATTTTTACAATGATTAAAGTTTTACAGTGATTAAAGTTTATGTAAAAGTGCTTAGAATGGTTCTTATTATGTGGTGTATGCTTTATAAGGATGTTTTTTAGTTTAGAAATATAAATGGCTTTCTTTAAATTAGAATAAAATTTACAGTAATGTCAAGTAAATAAAACTAAAAAGTAATTTATTTTACTGATAAACAAATAAGTTGTATACATTTAAATTTACTACTTCCAATATATGTAGTTTCTACTGAAAATTATTGTTACTTGGCCCAAAGCCTCTGATGCCAAAATATGGGTTTTATGGGCCTTATTTCTACAGACGTAAACCATCGTTCGTCTATGTACCAGAACTCAGAAAATGTTTTAGCAAACAGAAAGTTTTACATTTTATTGGCTACATTGTTGTGAACTGAATGACTTCAATAAGAATGACTGTTTTATAATACTATACTCGAAATATTGCACATGAAATACTTTACAGTATTGAAAAACACAAAAGAATAATGATCAAAAATAAAATCATATAAATATTTAAAATATAGGAAAGAGGATTTTAAAAACAAACATGATCTAAAGATGGTTTTACAGTTAATTCAAGACATTTAAATTGCAATAACTCAAGTTCCTGGCACCACTTAAGGTTTTTCTGACCCAACTATTCCAACCAGAGAACCACCAAAAAAACCTCCTGCCCTTCCAAAAAGTCTGTCACGAAGTTCTCTTAAAATAAATAAATAACCTGGCCTCATTGCCTAACCTGAGCAGTGCCTTTATCAGCAGCTTTTAGGTATTTTGATTTCCATAAAAAAAGTCTTGCTTGGTTTTTAATGATTTTTGATGGTAATACAGACATATATTTGATGTGTAATGTATTTTAGTGCTTTGTAAACTGTATTATATTCAATGTAGATCATAATTTTTTCTATTAGCTTGAAAAGGTGAGCCAGACGAAAGAAGGAAGTTTTGTATCAGCTATGTTCACAGAAGGGGGACAAGACATCTTTATCGCCCCTTAGGGTATCTTCTTTTTTTTTTTAATTCTCCAGAGAGATATCTGGAGAAAGATATAAAGATTGACACGTCTTAAAATGCCATCAGAAGCATAAGTTAAAACTTCTAAGGAAGCATCAATAAATGAATAAGTATAAAAATAAATTAATATGAATAAAATTTAAAATTAAAGAGGTGAAATATTAATATAGTCTCTAGTTGAGTTAGTAATATTGTACCAATATTCTGATTCTGAATATTGTATTACAACCACGTAATGTGTTATCACTGAGGAAAGATAAATAAAGAGTACATGAAATTTTGAATTGTTTTATCAACTTCCATGGAGATTTTAAAATTACTTCAGAATAAAAATGTTTTGTTGTCAATGAAATACATACACACACACACACATTTCCCTTTCCTGTATGTAACTTGCCTTCTTGCCTCTTATGTCCTTAATTTAATCTTTTCATGTGAAGACTTTTTAATGTTGATCCAATACAAATTTTTGTTTTATTTTGTGTGTGGTGCTTTATGATTCTTTAAGAAGAAATATTTGGTTACCTAACTTTCTGAAAGTGTTCCATTTCTTTTAGATTTCTCTTAGAAATCTTAGAAATTTCTCCATTTTCTCTTAGAATTTTTTTAGCTTTAACTTTTACGATTAGATCCCTGGACCATCTGAAATTAATGTTAGTGTTGCTATGAGATTTGAGTTTAAGTATATTTTTTTCCATCTGGTAAGCCAGTTTGTGTACCATTTGTTGAAAAGATTTATTTTACCACAATTTATTTGGTTGAAAGTTAGTTGACCATATAAATATCAGTGTGTGCTAGAACTCTCCTTTTTGGTCCACTTATCTATGTTTCTAGCGTTAGCCATCCTGTTTTGATTTTGATATTATTAAAGTAAGTTTTTAAATCAGTAAATGTAATTCCTCCAAATTTGGTGGGTTTTTTTACATGATTATTTTGGCTATTGCAGATCTTTTGCATTTTCGCATCATGTAAAATTTTAGAATCAACTTGTCTATATAAAACAAAGGCTTTTGAGATCTAGATTAGGAGTTTAGTGAGTTTACATGTTAATTTGGGGGGAAGTAAAATCTAAACGATATTGAATCTTCAAATTCACATGAGTAAATGCAGTATATCTCTCCATTGATTTAGGTCTTTTTAAATTTTTCTTTGGTGGTATGTTATAGTTTTAAGTATAGAGACCTTGCATGTCATTGGTTAAATTTATCCCCAGGTATTTTAAGTTGACTTAATGTTATTGTAAATGAATATTTATATTTTAGTTTTATTATTCAATTGTTTGCAGTTAGTATACATGAGTAAAACTAACTTCTGTGTATTTACCTCATAATGCAATCAACTTTCTAAATGTTCTTATTAGTTCTGGTAATATTTTTATAGATTTCTTAGGAGTTTCTTTGGCAACAATTATATCAACTATGAATAAAGACAGCTTCATTTATTTATTTCAGTCTTCATTCTTCTTTGGTATTTTGTATTTTCTCTCCTTTTGTTGGTACATCTAGGAAATTTACTGACCTTTAAAAAAAAGCAAGTTTTGGCTTTACAAAAGTTTGCCTATTGCTTTTTGGTTTTCTATCTCAATGGTTTCTGCTCTTATTTTTAATATCTTTAATGTCGACTGTGAGATTAATTTGCTCTTATTTTCTTTGCTTCTTGTACTGAAAACTTAGATCATTGTTTCAATCCTTCTGTTCAATAGAGGCATTTGAAAGTATTGATTTCTAAGAATTCTTTAGATGTATTCACTAAACTTTAATGTATTTAGTTATTTTCAGTGAAAATATTTTTCAACTTTTGGTGATTTTTTTTTAAACCCATGGTTTACTTACAAGTATATTATTTAATTTCCAAAACTTGAATATTTTATTATTAATTTCTAGTTTAATTCCATGCTATTTTTAGTTCAGAATTTATAAGATTTTAATCTTTGAATTAGATTTATTTTATGGCTGAGCAGATGATTTTTCTTGGAGAACCTTTCAAATGCACATGGAAAATTTATATATATATTTTGCCCTTATGGCACTATTCTAATAATGCCAATTAGATCAAGATGTTTGACAGAAGTGTATAAATGATCTAAATTCTTACTTATTTTTTCTAGTGGACAATGCCCTGATTCAGAGACTACTATATTTAAATGTCTGTTACATATATCAATTTCAATGTCTAAAGTATATTTCAGACTTAACAGGAAATCTTCCCAAACAGGCCCCCACCAAGGCTCCACTATCTTAGGAAGTTCCACCACCACTTATTCCTTTGCTCCTATCACACACGAATAATAATTCTTTACTTCTTGTTTTGCCAACCCATCCAAACACATTAAATCTGACAACTCATTAACGTCTCTACGGATAAATCTGCAGTTCAACCCTGACGCCTGCCTGTAACGGCCCTCGTTGCCCCGCCCTTCCCCCATGGCTTCATGTCACAGCAACCAAAGAGCAGCCAGATGACCTTGTTAGATCCTCCTACTGCAACCAGGTAACATGTCACTCCATTTCACGGTCCAGAGGGCCCTACATCACCTGGGTCCTACTTATTTCTCCAACGTACCTCAAATCACGCTTTCCCTCCTTCACCCTTCTCCAGATTTACTTTTTTTTGTTTCCCCTTAATATGTGAATTTTGAGGATTTGGAACCTTCTCTTTTTTTGTCTTTTACTTGGAACAGATTCCCCTAAAATATCTCATTCTATCATAGTTGGGTTCCTTCTCCCTACAGAAATGTCAATACAAATATCAGCTCCTCAGAGGGGCCTTCCTCAACTTCCCAAATTCATGTACTACCCAAGTCGCTGCTTGCATATTATGGTATTTTATCTTTCTTATGACCCCTTTTATTACCTGGAACATTATTCATTCATTCATTCATTCATTCATTCATTCCCTAATTCCTGGAATGTAATATTGTAGGCGGAGGAATTAGGTAAACTGTGTTCGGTGCTCCTGCTGGAGGGTGGGTACCTTGTATTACAGGCTCGCCCTCTAGGGGAGTGTTCTAGGAACCCATCTGTATCAGTGTGCCAGGTGGTGTTGTTGTGAGAGGCTGCATTCAGCTTCAGTGAATTTTTTTTTAACATCCTTTCAATGTGCTTTCCCATTTCGTGATGGGTGATTTACAAACACACCTGCCCACACTGTACTGAGTGTTCAGCAGTTTTTGACCAGAAATGGTCTGACCCCTTCACCCATGACTCACTCTCCCGGTTCACCTGATCTCACCCTGAGCAACATTTATTTTTTCCAACCCGGATGAAAAAAGTCCTCAAAGGAAAATATTTTGTCTATGTGAAAGAGGTGAAACATAAAACAGCAAAAACACTAAAAGGCATCAAAATCAAAAAAATTCAAAAACTATTTTGAGCAGTGGAAAAAATGTCTCAATAGGTGTATCGCATCAAATTACCTTCAGCCTCCAGGCTGAAGTTTAAACCTGTAAGAATAAATACACATTTTTTATAAATAAATTCCAGTTTTGGGGAGTCTCCCCTCAAATATCTTCTCTCTCGTACATTGCCTAAGACATAGAAGCCACCCAATAAATATCGATTGATTGAGTAACTTCATCTCTCTGAGTTCCCAAAGGATACCTAAGCATTTCATTTAGTTATCAGTCAAAATACTCACAGATCTCATTATGTATATGGCTTTCTTAGAGAAAACCATGAAAGGGAAGATTCCTGTCAACCATTCTTTCTTAGTAACCCTCACTTTGTAGTTGAACCTAAACCCTTCCACTGTATTTTAAATAAGTTTCTCCTTTCTTTACCTACTATATGAAAAACAGTTGGATGCCTCTCTTTGTAGCCCTTCTGTCATTCAAAGACCATCATGAAACCAGACCTCTTTCTTCTTTCCAGGCTACATAATTCTGCCATTGTAACACTTCCTGAAGTTCTGAATGTTTTTGTCTGACATGATTTGCAGGACTCTACTCAGCCCGGTCTATTGTGGCTAGAACTATCAGCCACACTGAAATGTTCTGTGTTTATCCTGCCCAACACAGTAAATACTGGCCATATGTGCATAATAAACACTCGAATGTCAGGAACTATGGGCTGAATTTTTAAACTGTATTTAATTTTAATTAATTGAAGTATAACTATCCGCATGTGGTTAGTGGCAACTGGATTAGCTCAATTCTTTTGGAAGCTGTGGAATATTTATATATTCTTGGCAGAAGCACATTTTATCTACTAATCAATGATCCATATTAAATATGAACCAGAATATGATTTTTAAAGTGGAAAAAAGCTTTCATAATATTTAAAACAATTTTGAACTTTTTAAGGTAAATGCCATTTAGACTATGTTTTTCCTCAGGTACCATTTAATGATGCTATGTTTATACTTCTTAACACTGTTGACACCCCTTGAGGCTACACTTATTTTCAAATTTCAAGGTGAGGGATGTGCACTAATTAGAGACAGATGGAGGTATTTAAAAGTCAGCCTCACATACCTGGGTCATGGTTATGTCATGATATCCAGTATGCTTCCTAACTGAAATAACCGTGTTCATTAAACAAGTAAGCAAGATTTAGGCCAAATTTAGCTATCAAATGCATTTTTATTTTTCCAAATTTCTATGTTGAATTTCACTCTGATTTGGGAGATTAATGAGTGTTTACCTTTATTATATTATTTTTAAAAAGAGAAGTTTCTTGACTTAAAAAATAAATGCCTATTTTTGCAGGCTTATTTAATTGAACTCTGCTTAATGCACAGGCTTCAAAACTCATTTATACTGAGATAATTGCACATGAAATATAAAGCCAATGTTTTTTATATTGAAAGTTTAGTACTGCTGCTAGTCACAAATCACGCTTTTGTATTTCCATATCACTTCTAATACTTCAGCTTTATTTAAGACAGGGATTAAAAAAAATTAAGGGCAGGAAAAGCCTTCCAGATGTCATTGTGTTACGTTTCCCCTGCACAGGAAAGCAGAACATATGGTTTATGAAATGAAGGGAATGGTGAACCATTGTATTTTTAGGATGCGATGAATATACCACACCCAAAACCCCATTTGTTTCTCTTTTTCTCTTCTTTGCAGAATCGAGCTCTTTCTGACTCAATGTGGCAAAAATGTAATTTTTAAATAAATTAACAGTAAAGGAGATAATGTTTCTGTACCATTGAGATATCATTCTGAATCTGTTACCCATGCTCTAGAATACTGATGAGCTAGGGGGTCACAGTTTATAGAAATCTCTCTTTTTCTCCCTCTCCCTCACACACACACACACACACACACACGTGCACAAGCACAAAATATGAATAGCGGCTTTAACAAATGTCAGTCTAATATGTTTTTCACCTATCAATCGCAGGAAAAAAGAACCTCAATAAAATAAGCATGCAGTGTTGCCTTTGTAGGGCAGGAGTCTCCCTATAAGCAGGGTCATCCCCCTCTCCCCAGTGCAGAAGGGTGCACTGCTCAAACGCCACAAATTTCATTGCTGCAAGGACAATTGAAAATCATGACTTCAGTATCCATAAAATGTGAGGCATTTTCACCTTCCTTCTTTAATGGTGCATGCAAATGCTAAATTTTATGTGTTATGATGAATAGTGAGCATGCAAATAGCTGTGTTCAACACTGTTAAAGGTGAAATTACGAGAGCTATTACAAAATTTTCCCCATAAAATTCCAAATGTAATTAAATGAAATTGTTTTATTTAATTAAGTGAATGAGGTCTTAAGTATGCCGAAGACGTCATAGAAGGGGCCACTAGTGCTATATATTGATGGTGAGATAAAGAAATGACTCCACACTTACACGCATTACTTCTTTTAAATCTGAGAATAGAGAATTCACAAGGACCAGCATCCTTTGTTGTGTACTGACACAGTCTTTGTTTGACTTCGCTACTCTGCACACACACACATATATACACACAGATACACACACAGAGCAACATCTCTATCTATAAAATCTTGATGTAGTTCTTAGAATTTTTGACTCATATAATTCTTACATGAATCTCACTTGATATGCAAATCCAATGGTTTCACAATTTTCCTGAAGCATGATCAGGGACTTCTCTTAAGGATCTAGAGAGAGAAGGTTTTCAAGTATTTTACTACATCAAGTGTTCCATGCAACAAAGGGTTATTATTCTGAAATGTTGTACTTCCTAAATGAATCAAAATAATTCACTTTCCTCCAGACAGTTTTAAACTCAAGGAGTCTTAGGAGCAGAAACTAAAAGATAATTTTTCTTTCTTTATTTGGAAAATTTTATTCTACAATGTTCAGCTTTCATATCATTAGTCCCAATTACATATTTAAATTCAGGATAAATTTAGACCTCATAGTATATTTACATATTATTGAGAAGAAATGGTCATTAAACATTTCCATCTTAAGGTAAGAGTTGAAAGAAGACAGAGATTAGCCAGTAAAAACCAGAATAGTATATAAATTGCTCCCCAGAGTTTTATCTGTTTCCTAAAATTTAAGGTGATTTTGTTTTTACTAGTCTTGCCAAAGGTTTGTTGATCTTACTAGTCTTTTTAGCGAGCCGACTTTTGGCTTTGCTGAAACTCTGTGTTGTACTTTTGCTTTCTCTTTCATTGAATTCTGTTCAAAATCTCGTTGTGTCATTTCTTTTACTTTATGTTTATTGTGATTTTCTTTAACATCTTAAGATAAATTCTTTATTAATTTTCAGAGTATTTTGTTTCATTCTCTCTTTTACCACTTTTCACAAATTAAAATGAGAAAATATTTTTAGCAAAATAGAAAAGAATGCAAGAGTGAAACTTGTTACCTGAGTTTTAGAAGGAGAGAAGAGAAATGTGAGTGAGTAACTAAAAGCATACACAAAAAATATTCCAATAATTAGACATAAACTCAGGAAAATATAGATAAATTTCTATAGATATTCAATTAAGAAGAAAGATATCTTCAAAAAACAAATTTAAAAGAATCTTAGATTTTTATTCCAGAGTAATAAGTACCAAAAGACAGCACATAAAACATCTTCTGGCATTTGGGAATCTTTTTCTGGGTTTGTTTTTTTTTTTAATACACAAAGTTTTTGAGTTTTATTTTCCTCGGGTTGGAGATTCATCTTAACACGCATGCGTTTTAAAACAATAAGAGGGTCTCGAACTGCTCTGAGGAGACATTAGAAAAGCACAGGGGGCTGAAAATTCCTGTTTAAAAAATGAACATTGCAGTGGGAAACAAAGAAGTCACACACATATGGTGGGGTGACAGTTTATCCTACCCCCCCACCCAAAATTGAATCTATACTTAATTCACATTTTTTTTATTATAATGATCTGACCTGATGCTTGGGTATGGTGAGCGGCACCAGGCTTTCCCCCAGAGGTTGTTGGTTCTTACTTCCTCACAAAATGGCTCTGAGTAAAGGGAGGGGGCTCCTCTGAAAAGCCCCCCTGTGGTCCTCAGGGATCTCAGCACAACCTGCTGGGGAAAGCTGAGTCTCCCCTTCCGAGGCACTCTTCCTAAGTGGCACATCTCAGAGGAAGGCTGGGGCCATGTCACAACCCCCTGCAAATGGTTGGCACAAGTGGGGGCATTTATTTGAAAGCGTTTTTCCTTTGAGTCCTGTGCTCAGAGTAGATTCGCCCTCCACGCATTTCTGCCAGAGAGAGGTGAGGTCCCTAGACGTGGAGCCACAAGTCTAAGGCCGGGGCTCTAAGGGTTCTTTAAACGCTTCCAGCCCCTAACGCTTGAGTTGCTCAACTGCTAGAGAGTGCTTCAGTTTCTTTCTCTCCCAACTTGAACTGGTAAAGAGACAACTGGGGGGTGGAACTGGCTACTAAGAAAAGCCCCGGTTCTTTGTTCCACCTGCCCAGGGCAGGCCCTGGCCGACCGTGAAGAGGGGAAGTCACTAAGGCAAGAATCTGCGGCCCCAAGCCCTTAGTACCACCAGGGGACCTGCTTGATACCTGAAGCACAGGTACAGGAACAAGTGAAGCAGGGAGAGCTGCCTGTGGTGGGTTTTCGGGGCTACCGCTGAGAATAGCCACAGGGGCAACTTGCGGCATGTGCCGCAGACCAGCAACCCCTGAGCCAGACAAGCAGACGGAACCCTTCAGTCTCAGCTCCTGGGACTGCTGGCTTCCCAGCCCTGTCCCCAGCCCCCGACTCCGGGGCTCAGGAAAGGAGCTCAGGCAGGAGGATAAGACTCAGTGGTTCTTGAACAGGAACAAGGACCAGAACCTTCATCTAGTGGTCTCAGCAGTGTTTTCAGACAATCCCTCACTTTGGCTGGGAAATCTGGGAAACCAGTTTCTTAGCTGTAGACGCAGAACAAGGGCAAGATGGGAGAAGCTGTGACAAGTTAGGTAGTAGACGGAGGGACTGGAAGGCAAATCTTGCCCTTAACTCCCCTCCAGACCTCACCCAGTCAGCCACATCCTATTCTTATACCTTCGTTCTTGGGAGATCCAAAATTATGCCAGGGTGCCGTAAGACTGTTGAGTTTCATGGCTCCAAAGAGTAAGGTTGAGGGGAGTTACTTTCCCTCAGGTGCCTCTCTTTATCCATTTTATAATCAGAAAATAAAAAAACTATTTTAAATGGAAAGTAATACAACAGAGAATGATAACAATGAGCAGAGAAGTGTGGGAAAATAGCAAAGGTGTGGTCATACAAAAAAAAAAACAACTGTTCTACTAACTTAGGTTGGAGATAATTACACCTAAGTTATATAAGTAGTAGATATGGGGAAGGAAAAGCAAATTTTGGAGTTGCTGTATGTCATGAAGCAGTCTTATAGGGCATAATAGGATTAGCATAAATCCTGAATTAAAAATTACTTAATTCATCTTCAACATCTGTTAAAAGGGGCAATTACACTAAACTCACAGGATCATGATGAGTTAATACTATGATATGTTTGCATATCCATTTCCTAACCATTTAATGAGAAAATATGTGTGAGGAAACATTATAAACTTCCAAGTTATATAATAATATCAAGAATTATATATTATCACTTTTATTGCTGAAACTAAATACAGAAGGTTTGCCAACTTCTTTCATGTGAAAGTGAAGAAAAAGAAACTCAAATATTACTTCAAAATTCCATCTGTGAATGATGGAAACAATGATAATGTGTCTAAGAAGGACAGGGCTTATCATTTATTTCCCAAGTAGGCTTCGCTTACTCAAGTCTAAGTTTGAGGTAATGCTAAGAAAAATGTAGACATATATATAGAGAGAATTTGGATTAGAAGAGAAAAACAATTCATTAAAATATGAATGTGTAAAATTAAGGACACAGTGCTTAGAACATCTCAGTGGAAAGAGAAATTCTTAAGTCAAGCAAGAAAATATAAGTTTAAAGGCAAAACTTGAAAGACAAGTTGGATTTTCTATTGCACTGCCATAAAAATTTTAAATGTCAGCATTACTTAAAGATTTAATCAACTTCCGTACTTGACAAGTACAAAGTTCAGGTAAAACAGCAGACTTAGATATAAATAAAATATTTTTTGATGAATGAAAAAAACAAGATGAATAAAACATGTTCAATAGTTCCTCCTTAGTTTAGCTCTTGAAGTTTGATGTTTTTTATTATTGTGTGTTTTGTTTTAGGAAGACAGTGCAGTGCAAAGTGAGAGCAGAGAATCAAGACCTAATATTAGGCAAACTTAGTTGGATGAGTCAGTAAAATAATATCAAGGAAAATAAAATGCGCTTGTAGAGGTTGGAGCACAGCCAACACATTGTAGTAGACAAGACAAGGCAGCAGAGTTGCAAGTTGGAGCAGAACAAAGCCAAAATAGGAGAAAAGTCAAGAAGAAGGAGAATATTAATTTTAAAAAAAAACTTTAATTTTGGAACAAGGAAACTATTGGCAACCACCAAGAGAACAATTTCAGTAGAGCAGTGATGATGGAAGCCAGCTGGCAGAGGTTAAGGCAATAGGGGAGTGGAGAGAAAACAAAGGCATCAATGCTTGGAGAAATGTGAATAATTTCCCAAGATTGTGTTCTCAGGGCTTATCACAGTCCCTGGCATTTAGTGGGAATACCAAAAGCCTCTGTTGACATAAATTGAATTTGAGTATGAGAGTTCAAGATCAAGAAGCTGGTTAAAAGTTAGGAATGCAGGGAAAAGATTAGGTAACAAAGTAGGTAAAGGCCATAGAAATGGCAAGCGTCATCGCTGGACAGATTTGGGATCTTGAGCCAAACATGGATAGATCGGAGTATTGTTACATGAGGAGTCTCAGAGATTGAGGTTAAAGTTGACATAAGATAAAGTTTCCAGCAAGAATCTAGTTACCCAGTAGGAGATCATCAAAAAGTGGTATTGTGCTAGCCTTTTCCGTTTTGTAAGTTATTTGTATGTTTCTCCTGTACTGTGCAAATCCCTACACAGGAAAAGGCAAGATTTAAGAGACTTAAAGATTAGAACAGAAGATGGTATACTTCTTGGGAAATTGGGCTCAAAAGAGAATTTAAGACAAACAAAATTTGGATTTAGTACAAAAAAAAATGTACTGGGAAGAGGACTTTTGAATGGCACTCAGATCCACAGAAAATCAGGGAGAAATGAAATGCAGGTATAAAATGAAGCATGAGCTCTAGATGAGCTAATGAGGAAAGATCAGGGGATTGATACAGAGGAAAAGCTGTCAAATTGTGGGAAAATGCTGAACTCATGTTAGATAACAAATATTCTTTAGGAAGTAACATACTGGGTCATCTAATGAAAGACAGCTCAAAGGAAAATGACAAAATTGAAAATGACATAGCAAAGTCATTCTTGTGGGAGGTTCATAAAATAAACAGCAAAAGAACATTAAAAGTTTTCCCTCCATTAAAATAATGAAGTAGACACTATTTTATATTATGTGTATATAGTGGGCCAGAACTGCGGTGTTTTGCATTTTCCTGGTGTATGACAATGTGAGCAGTTAAAATGATCCCAAAATGGGGATTATTTTGAAAGACACATTGTTATTATAAAATTATATGTTGCTATTTTAAAATTTTATATAGTCATGAATATAACAATTATAAAGCATGTGTAGTTTTAGTTAGTATTGTAATTTCTGACACATTTTGTCTCTGTCTTTAGAGAAATATCAGTTAGGGTATCGACCTTTCTAAGGCCTCAGGGCCAGTGGATGCTGTTTCACAAAGGTTCTATTGCACAAAGCGAAACTAAACAAGGAAGCAGTAACTGGCCACATTTTTTTACCAGCTGCTTAAATCATAAAAAAATAAACTTCCAATTTTTTTATGTCAAGATGCACTTCAAACTTATATTTTTCTACTTATTTTATTTGAAATGAAATTGCTTATTTTTCCTTTGCTTTTCTATCCAAAATGCTTTCTACTTACTATTATTTTAATGACTCACTTTTAAAGCTGACCCACCTCATTTCTCCCAATGTCATTTTAGTAATTTACTAAATTCTAATGGAAATGTAACTGGGTTATGCTCTCTAGATCCTAAGAACATGCACCCTTGATGCCAACATATGCCTACACATTTGGTTCTTAAAATATTTTAGTTCAAGGCACTTTAAAAACACTACAATAGCCTCATAGGTTATATATAAGCCAAAATGTGGAGCAACTTGAATCCACATACTTTGCTCATAGGAACATACAGTGGCATGCCCATTTGGAGATAAGTTTTTTATATTTTCTTATAAAATTAAGCATATACGGTACCTACCCTTCTGCCCAGAAATTCCACTGCAAGATATCTATCCAAGTGAAATAAAAACATCAGTGTACACACTGACTTGAATATGAGTGTTTATAGTATCTATATTCTTAACGGCCAGAATCTGGAGACCATAAGGTACATCGGCAGGAGAATAAAGAGGAATATATTGAAGTAATGGAGTATTTTTCAACAATGCAAAGTAATGAACTCCTGAAACATGCAGCAACATGAATGAATCTTTAAAAAAAAGAAAAGAACACTTGAGGAAAAGAAGCCAGACACAAAAGAAATAGAGGAGTAGGATATTGACTGGAAAGTGTTCAGGAAAATTTTCTGGTGTGTTGAAAATGTTCTATATCTTAATTGGGGTATTGACTAACTAAGTGCATGTTGTATTTGTTGAACTCATTGAACTTTACAATTAAAATCTGTGCATTTTATTTTATGCAAATACCGCACACACCCAAAGAAATAACTACCATGTGATAATATTATTAAGACTCCTCTGAAGGGTCAACAGGCTGAGGCTTCATTATTTTCATTGGATATTTAACCCAGACAAAAGTAGCACATTGTATTTGTGTTATCCGTGTCACATTGTCATAATAACTAAACAACATCTTGTGCTCATCTAAATTGTTCCTAAATATCCAGCATTTAATGATTTTATGTCGATGTCTATCTGTACTTTTGATTATTAAGCTTTCCACACGTAGTTTATTTATGGGCTATAGACTTTCATATATAAAATTGTTGCTATCTGGTACTTCTCAACAACCAGCTTTTCAAAAAGAATGGACTGGTAACTGACATTTAACTGACAAAACTGTAAGATGTAAATAGTTTTAGACCTTTATTTCAAAAAGATCTTGCTGTGATACTTTTCTTACAAAGAAGTTCGATATCTATGAAGTGATGCCATAAATCAGCCAAATGGACTCTCTTGTTTTAAATTTTATTTCAGACTTTGAACTTGCTATTCTAAGGCCCTAATTATTTTTTCATTCATTGATATAAAGCCTCTCACAATAAATTCTTGGTGTACTAACTCTTAATAACTCTTAAGCAGGAATGACACTATTTTGATGCCATGCTTCTCTAATTTTTAATTTTAGGTACTTCATGGTGTGCCCTGGCCAGGAATCAAGCCTGCAGCCTTTCAGTTGATGGGACGATGCTCCAACTAACTGCGTCACACCAACCAGGGAAATAATCTAAATCTTAATCAGTGTATTATTCCTATACAAGATCTCAAGGCATCGCCTTCGGTTCCTTTTATCATTAATAGCCAGCTAAATTGCTCCTCTTATTGCCGCATATTTTAGAACCTGCTGTTTTGCATATGTTGCCTGCCTTTAGAAGGTGCCCTGCACATTTTCACCCACAGACATTAGCACCAAGGTGCCAGTCTCGTGTGTAGATTTGTAAATAAATGTGTTTGGCGAAACAGGTCCACCTGTCCCAAATCACCTCATATTTTCTAAAGCTACTTCTTTTATAATGAACTATAATACATCCCTGCCCTTTCTTCATTTCTTTTAAAATATAGACACCTTAGTAATAATTGCTGACTTTATTTTATCTCTCTGTTTTATTCTCTTTTCTTTCTTAAGCATGTTGACCTTAGGAAAGGTTTATTATCTTGAGAGGGTGAGTCACTTAACTTCTTTTAATCCCAGATTCCTCAGGCTGTAAAATGTGAATAAAGATGTCTACATACTTTGGAGGGATAGTGTGATAATTAAATTAAGAATATATGTAAAGTGATTAGGACAATGTTCAATATCCTGACAACGGTAAATACCTGTGTTTTTATATTTCATTGTGGAGCTGCTTCTTGATTTCCAAATTCTGTCTCTCCTTTTCTCTTTGTCATTCCATATCCTTGCCTAAAGCATTTCGGTTCTTCATTAAGTATTGTTTGTGTGACCTGACTTGTCTCTTGTCCTTTCCTTTTGAAACCTTTAGCTTTTCCTTTCTGGGATATTGGCCTGAATAAATATTGCCACAACAAAATGCCAGCCTGATCAGATTATTTTATTCTTGGGCTTAAATTAGTGTTTCCTTAGTTTATTGACTTAGCACCTGGGCTGATTATCTTGCTTGGTTGGATGAAGGGCTAAACAAGGTAAAGATCAGGAGTTCATTCCGTATGTCCGTTGGCGGGGGGTGGGGTTGCACTGCAAACACATTTCTTTCGTGGTCACAGATGTACTCCTAACGCTGCCCACCTGCTTAGCAAATGAGCAGAAGGGGCAGGGTAAGTAATAGTGGACTGTATGCCACAGCCCAGCCTCAACGCCGAGCATTCTATTTCGCTCATCAGGGCACCACCACGTTGAAAGACTCGAGCACAGCTGAGAAGACATCTTGGGTATGATGCAGAAACAATACCACGGGGAAGGGTAGAGTGAGAAAAATGAAAACCTTAGACAAGTGAACCCCGATATATTGATTTAAATATACCTTTGATAACAAATTACTTTAAAAGTCTAACATGATTTTTATGATCCTTAAGATGACTTTTATAATTCTTAGTTGAGCCTTTGTAAGGGGGTCAAGTGAATGCTTATTTGAAATTTTTGTCCTCAAGCCAATTTTACATGATAAAATATTGTGTTTATAATACATATAAATTTATATATACATATTATTTAAAACATATATGTATTATATAGACCCATATATAGGAATGTTTCAAAACAGTGTGCTCTAGGTTGCCATGTCATGCTTGTGTGATTTAGAAGGTTTTAAATAAGATTTTTACTGAATAAAAGAATTTAAATTACAGACATGAAAGGGGGATTTTGACAAGCAGTTTAGGAGATCTCCGACCTACCTCTCATTGCTGTCTAAATAGGCAGATATAAACCATGCCCTTCGTCACAGCAAACTGCCCCAAAGACAAAGCTGTACCATTAAAATCGGAAGGCATGAACGTCAGCAAAACTGAGACACCGGGGTTTCCAATAAGAGGAACTTCATTAAGGGAATGGTGTTTTTCACAGTGTTCTATCTTTATCCCCTGTCTGAGAAAATGATGAGAATCTCATCATTTTTCCAGGGGAGGAAACAAAGGTGTTCACAGATGAATAGCATTTATGTATTTGACAATTTATCTTCCAGGGACAGTTTGATCAAGATACCAGTTTATTACCTTATTAAGGAAATACTGAGATTTTTTTCTTACAGAGGAAAGTGGCCTTTGTTCATAAGAATAAAGAAATGATTAATTTATCATAGTATTTTCTCCAGATGATTATTATTTTTTCATTACATATTTGGTACATACTACTTTCAGCATCCAGCAATTAAATCAGTAGTCAATGACCTTTTAGAAGTGACCTGCCAAGTCTTCATTTGTTCATTGTATTTCAGATTTCATGAGCCAGCAATGTACTTTAATGGTTAGGAGATTATTAATATAATGTAAATATTATTATATTATTGCAGACAAGCAATAATGTTTTAAATGATTGTTTGTTTGTTTTTCATTAAATGAGAATAAAGACAGTCCTTGTTATCCTTGATTTTTTTTTTTTTTAATTTGGGAGAGAAAAAGAGGGAAGGAAGTGGGGCGGGGGGGGAGAGACATCATTTGTCGTTCCACTCGTACTTATGCAGTCATTGACTGATTCTTGCATGTGCCCTAACTGGTGATTTAATCTGCAACCCGGCTTATAGGGATGACACTCTAACCAATGGAGCTACCTGGCCAGGGCCTGATTTTTCTTTTCTTTGTGAAAGTTGCAGGAGTAAAATTACCTCTTGTGGGGTCAGTAGGAGTCTTATTTTTCTGCTCTGTTATTCTTGGAACCAAAGGCTTTCGAGAGGGAACATAAGGCCGGGCTTGCTGGAAGCAGGGGCTGTCCTCTTTCATCTTTGCATCCTCTGTGCCTAGGACATAGGAGGCATTCAATGATGGTTGTTCAATAAATAAAACTAGGTTGGATGCATCCTTTTCAGGTATATATTTTTCTGAAGTACTATTGTACCAAATTACAGCATATTATTCTCCCATTTCACTCTGGGTCTATTTATCTTTGCAGTTACTCCTCCACACAGGTATAAGTGATGCCATCAATCATGCCTTCGTTTTATAAACCAACCTTAATTTAAACCAGGATCCAAGCAAATGCTAAACCTTATGGACGTGTCTTTAATTAGAATCACAGGATATTAACCCTCCAGACTCTCATCCTGAAAATAAACTGTAACTCTCAAATGTCTGGTAGGTATGAAAAATCCAAGTGTAAAAATTCTTCCTAGGAAAGACAGGTGTATTAAATTTTATTTTTTGATCAATACAGATAACTGAAAGAACTTTTCATTATTTTGACTGCAAAATCCAGGAAAGCTGATATATTTAAAAAGATAATATTTGAAAGAAAAACAAATTCTGTCATTTGAGACACATCGATGAGCCTTGAGAACTTTAATGCTAAGTGAAATATGCTAGATAGGGAAAGACTAACACTTGTATGATGTTACTTGCATGTGGAATCTAAAAAAAAAAAAAAAATTGAACTCATAAAAACAGAGTAGAAAAGTGATTGCCAGGAGGTGGGGAGTGGAGATAGAAAGAGGCTGGAAAAAGGTGTTGGTTTGCAACCTCTGTCTTTTGAGGGGAAATCTGAAACTGACCCCATTATGTGGAGGGCAAGGAGAGACCACAGAAAGAGGCAGACCACTGTAGATTGGTTAGGGGATAATTTCAATAAGCAAGGGAGCTGATATATGAGGCTTTGCCTTGGGCAATTCCATGATGAGATCTCCGCATCTGCTCACCAGAATCTTTAAAAGTTTATATAGAAATTTTAACTGGGTTTAGGCACATATACTGTGCACATGGCTCTGTAACACTTCGCCACATAACACTTTACATGGCTGCATCTTTGAAAATGGCTCCCACTGTGGGAACGGTGGGCAGAATGTGTATTCCAAGGACAGGGCAGATGTGATGGATGAGGAGACTTCGATTGCCCAGGCAGCAGCGGAATAGTCAACCAATGATCACGTCCCCTTGATGACCTCCTACAACAAAGTGGACAAGGATCCAATATATAACATGGGACTGAAGTTGCTAACACTGCATTGCATAATCACCACCCCCCAAAAAAAGTACAAAAGGTAAATATGTGAGATGATTGATGTGTTAACTCAACGGGGGGCACTCTTTCACAATGTATATGTATATCAAATCATCACATTGTACACTTTAAGTCTTACAATTTTACTCGTTATGTATGCCTCAGTAAAGCTGAAAGAAAAACAACAACAACAATGCCAGGACCTACTTGAGAAACCTTGGAACTCTGTCACTCAGCACACACACAAAGCCATCACAAAGGAAAATGAGCAAAGTTGCATTTGAGACTTTTCAACTTTTACTCTAATTAAGCAGTCCTTACATATTAATATAAATTAAGAATCTGGGTCCACGGACTGTATTTGAATACATAATATTTTCAGAAGCATTCATTTAAAAATTCACTGCACTGAATCAATATTGAAGTATGAAACTGAAATTGTCTTTTATTTCTAAAGTCTCCTTTTAGCTCATGGTCTCTTAGTAGAAAGAATTAAAATAAGCGTGTAAGTTTTTTTTTTTTCCATTGGAGGATGATTGTTCAAATTGTTCAGATCGTTAGAGTGAGATGCTGAGAATACTCTCACAGGTTTGACTTTCTCTTGAATCAGCCATGTTAGCTCTAAATTATGTAACCAGAGTCTCTGCTCCTATATAGAAATAATATCCCTACCATAGTGGTCTTATAATATTAATAACATGAAAACTAAAAAATTAATATAATTAAATAATAAATATTTTATTTACCATTATTAAAATATTAAAATATTTAATATTGGGGGTTAAGTGAAAAAGGTGAATAAATTAAGCAAAAAATAATAATAATAACTTCATAAACACAAACAACAATATGATGATTACCAGAGGGACCGGGGTGTGAGGGAGGTAGAAGACATTAGGGTGATAAATGATGACAGAAGGAGACTTGACTGGGGGTGGTGAACACACAATATACTATACAGATGATGAATTTCACACCTGAAGCCTATATAATTTTAGTAATAAAGGTCACCCCAATAAATTCAATAAAAATGAAGAAAAATGAAAATAAAAACAATAGTTATTACATATAATTTGCTTCATTTAGCCCTGATAGTAACCGCATGAAAGATTTATATCTACATTTGCAGATAAGGTCATTGAGGCTTAGAGAGCTTAAGTAAGCTACCCAATGTTACAGAGCTAGTTAAGGATCAGAACCAGGATTCGAATGAAGCAAGTCTGTAAAATCCCAAGTCCTGCAATAAAGCTGTGTGCCAATGTTTCTCCTACTTAAAAGTTTGCAGACATATTCATATGGGTTTGAGAAGTCTATTTGAATAAGCATGTATGGCTATCATTAGTTCAACCTTCTCCAGTGCAAGAAGCAACTGACTCACTTCTAACTAACATGGTAGTAAAGATGAATTATTTTGCATTCACTATTCTCCAAAAAATCATTGATCTGTATATGCTGGTCACACTCTGTTAGTCACTGGGGACAGAGGAGAAATTAAGCAGAAAAGAAATATCTGCCTCACAGAATATGCACTTCGGTTGGGGGAAGAGAGACAATAAATAATAAATATGCATAGAGATTGTTGGGGAGTGTGGAGGTGGAAGAGGGTATAAGGGAGATAAATGGTAATGGAAAAAATACAATAAAAATAAACTAAAAATTGCATAGAATGTAAAACTTTGATAAGTGATAATAATAAAAATAAAGCACAACAAAGGATATAATAAGGAGATCCTTGGGTTTATGAGTTACAACTAAAAAGAATGTGGTCTGTGAAGACCTTATAACAAAGGTAATATTTAACCCAAGAACTGATGGAGTAATGGAGTAGAACAGAGAATGTCTTGAGATTATTGGAAAAGAGCCATATAGGCATGGGCAGTCTAAATAGAGTCTGAACTTCAGAGTACCTTCTGTATTCAAGGAATAGCAATGAAATCAATGTGCATGGGCAAAATGAGTAAGGTGAATGTATTAGGACAGAGAGAGAATAGAATCAGATGGGAAGAGGATCTGGAGTCCACCATAAGGATTTAGTTTATTCTGAGTATGATGGAAGTCATTGGTGGGCTCTGAGCAGAGGGTGAAGGAGAGGAGAGGCATATTTGGGAAAAAAAAATCACTCTGGTTCCATCATTAAACATAGGTAATACAGGTCTAAGCTAAAAGGCAATGAGTCAGTTAGTAGGCTATTGCAACAATCCAAGTATGAAAGACTGGTGGCCATATATGATACCATGAATATGGAAGAAAATTCTGGTTAGTGCATATAGATAGGAAAGATTACAGATAGAAATGAGCCCTGGGGCTCTTATTTTAAAGGTCAGGGAATTTAGGAGAAATCAACATAAGAAAATTAAAAGGAGCAGCAAGAGAGGTGGGAGGAACAACCAGAGAAGTATTGTATATTGAAAGCCAAGTAACAAATGTGTTTCAAGGACAGTAAGCAATGACGTGAGATGCGGCTGCACTGCTAAACATGATCGGCACTAACCACTGACCATTGTGTGCACAATTTGGGAGTCACTAGAAAACTCACTGAAGTATACAGCTTTTTTAAAAAAGATTTTATTTATTTTTAGTTTCAGTTGAGTGGTGACTTCCAAGCCTGATAGGAGACATTTATATAGTATAACATTAATTTCTTAATGTATTTAATAAAATAAAAATGTGATTTGTTACCACAAAAATATTTTGTGTTTTGTATTTTTATTTGTTTCAAGGGAATACTTTTCATTAATTAATAACTTTAAAATTTTCCAGAGTTGCATTTTGGGGCACACTATTAGGTTGATGAACCAGTCAGAATAGCAATCATTAGGCTTAAAAATTATTCCTTATACAAAAGGAACAATAAAACTGATAATTTTATATTTGGTCAATTTTAATTTCAAAATATGCTTGGTTTTATAGCATTATTAGATTTGTAAACACAAAGAATTCACACCTAGTATGCTTGGGAATATTTATTTAAAATTGTAATTTTAAGAAACTAAGTAATATAAATGATGAGTAACTGAGCATTATTTTCCCCGGGAAGAGAGCAGGATATTACTTAATAATGACACACTTTGCACCACACCGTACCATCTCCCAGCAGACACGATCAAGGTTGAAAGGAAACTATTATTGATGCCAACTGTAAAAACTCGAAGGTCGCTATGAGTTAGAAGTCGGTATAAGTTTTTTGAATATTGTCTGACACCAAACAAATATGTTATGTTCACTATTATTATTACTGGGAATTTTTGATATATTGAGTATTTCGGAAGGCTGTAAAAATTACTTTACATTTAATCACTTCAATAGCAGAATCCTAGTCCCTAAACTTTTTCCTAATCTTTCACTTAATCTTATTATTTTATAGACATTCTTTACATTTAAGCAAAATAAAATAATTAGATCCTGGAACTCGATTGTGGGGTATAAGAGATCCTGAACTTTACAAAAATGATACGTGTTCTAAACTGGGGACTCTTGGCATCTTAGTTATGACCTTAACTTTTGACTAATCATGTTAATTAATTTCATGACTGTCATAGTCCTTTTTGGCTCATATTTCATGCCATTATATGAAAAAGTCATTTTTGTGTCTTAAAATGAAAGAAGTTGATGTTAGTAAAAATATATATTTTATACATTTATATAACCTATATATAAATATAGCAAACACGTAATATAGTACATATAATTTACATAATTTATGCACATATATACAGTACACATGTGTAACATATATACACCCATATGCATCATGTGTGTGGTAAGAGAGGACACGATTTGGAGTATAAATATATTGTATACTTATATTTATTTGTAACCCATATTTATGTATTTATATATGAAGTATTCAGCTTTTTTAAAAAAGACTTTATTTATTTTTAGAGAGGAGAAAGGAGGGAGAAAGAGAGAGAGAGAAACATTAATGTGTGGTTGCCTCTTGCACGCCCCCTACTGGGGACCTGGCTGGCAACTCAGGCATGTGCTCTGATAGGAATCGAACTGGTGACTCTTTGCTTAACAGGCTGGCACTGAATCCACTAAGCCACACCAGCCAGGGAAAAAGTATATAGCTTTCAGAACTACATATAGTGCAATCTTTTAATAAAATTCCTTTGTGTAAATAAACCATAAGCTTAGAAATTATAATTTTTAAAAGTAAATTGTAACTTTCTCAAATAAATACATTATTTATGGTAGCTTCAACAGTGATGCCATTAATGATATCTGATTTTTGCCACAATAATACATTCAATATTTTCTTTAGAGTATTAAATTCGGTATTTTAAATTTCATAATCTAAAATATATTTTCCTGAGTCTAAGTATTAACGTGGAATTCCATTTCTTTCCCTCACCAACTAGACTTTTTTTTTTTGAGTCTCCTTTTTGAGTATTTTAGAATAGTGTAACAGGTTGAGGTCTTTGAAACAATTTCAGCTTCAATTCTCCATCTCCACATTCTCTGTATTTCATGGACTGCTTGAGGCCAATTCTATGTGAAAGACTCCCAACTGTTATTACTTTGTTGGAAGAAGTAAGGGGAAAAAGAATGTCTTAAATTAATTTTTTAGACCATATTTGGTCCAGATTTTCCTTCTTTTCATAGACTCTTCTGCTATTTGGTGTTATTGAGGTTCTTTTAACCAGGCCTTGAGCTATTAATTGCTAGGGATTCACTACCAAAAGACTTTTTCTTAAAGGATTTCATTTTGGTTCAAGGAAAAGGAAACTATGAAACTGGTAATTCTCATTCGAAATGTTGGATCACTAAAAAACTAACAAATGCAGGTTTTAAACCTTAAAAAACGTTTAGGTAACAAAGTATAATTTGCATTATGATCTTCTTATTTGAAGAGTTTTCAGTCTCAAAGTGATCGTGCTTTTAGGTAAGAATGCATTTTATTTCCAATGCCTTCCTACTCAATCTTCAGGGGTTTTTTTGTACAAACTTAAGTTTCATAAAAATTGAGTTATTTTAATCTATAGTTTCTTCAAGTTAAATATGTTTTGAACAATTCCAAATCCCCATTCTGTATTTTTTATATTTCAATTTCAAATTATATTCTTATTTAACACAATTGCATATAATTCTTTTGGATAGCTCATATTTAAAAAATTAAACTACCATATACTCGTATTTATAAACTCTTTTACATTTTGTCTTGTTTTTTGAGTTGAGCTCTGAAAAAAGCACTGGGTAGTTCTTGTCTCACATGCTTTGTACATGTGCACTGCTTTATTCTCGTAAATGTAGCAGAAATGTGCAATGTTTTAGCTCCTTGGGCACTCATCAGGGACTGATTGTTTACAGAAGTGAACTGGGTAGCAAGATTTTAAACTTCCTTTGAATCATTAGATAATTAGCTTTCCCTTGAGCACTATGTCAGCCTGACAGGCATTCTGAAGGGCCCATCATGTTCTTCCCCTGGTACGAACCAAGGAAAACAAAAATAGAAGCATCAATGAGTACAAGGCTGATTTTCAAAGGAGGCATTGTTTAAGAAGAGAATGCTAGGAAACTGCCCTAAAGTACAAACATTTATCCAGGTGTAATAGACAATGTCAATTGTTTTGCCTCAAAATCCAGAGCTTTTAAAAAACTCTTTCGGGGAATAAAATCTCAAGAAAAATTGCTGAGATTATTTCTCTACCTGATAAGGCTGTGGATGGTAAGTAGTAAACTCACTTTGTCATGAGAAATATGTTGCAGGTGTCTCTAAATAATCTGAATAATGGTTTCACTAAGCAAAGAGCGCTGTATGTCAGCGGCCTCCAACCTTTTTGGCATCACCGTCCAGCTTTGTGGAAGATGGGCGGGGAACGGGGAGAAAAAGATGGGACAGGAGGTGGAGCTCAGGTGAGCTTGCCTGTGGCCTGGTTCCTGACAGGCCCGGGACAGGGCCCACAGCCGGGGTCTGGGACCCCTGCTCTATGTGAATAAAGGCTGATTTAAAATGTTTAACAGTACATTTATTATCAGTATAAAAACAGATCAAGCCTGTGGAGTCAAACCAGAAATAGGACCAACACTCACTGAAAAAAATTCATGAAGATAATGTGGATATTTACCATGTTTGCAATATTTTCCGAATACATGCCATTGCTGATTACTACATATACAATATGAAAAAAATTGAAAGTAAAAATAAACTAAATGTATCTATTTTTCTCTTTGAATGTACTTGAGATACTTTAATTCACAGAAAGCATAGACCAGCCTTTTACTATAACATTAGGCTTGTATTTGGAATTTGGGGGATTTAATAATAAAGCTTATACAGCAGTGCTAATAAATGGGATTCTTCCCTTCATTTGTAAAACTGATGTTCAAACAAGAACATCAATATTTGTTTTCCAAGGTAGTCCATTTAAAAGGAGTGGTACTCATATCAGTGTCACTTTTAATACAGCTTCTTCTCAGTGTTTCCCTTATGAGCAAAAAAAATATCCTTCTGATACAGAGGATCTGGCGAGATTGCTGGGGAGAGGGGTGGGACCCTGGGGTGGCACCTGCATTCTCCAGAGTAAAGGGTCAGGAAATGCCAGAGGCGGTGGGACTTAAACTAGAGCGGGTGTGTGAAAAATGTCCATGTCCCCAAGTAAAATGTAAACAAAATCAGTGTTGCATTACCCTAGCAACCAAGCAGCGAGTTCCTGGCACAGCAGGAGGAAGCTTGCACGCAGTTTGCACAGGCTGGAGAGATTACAGCTAAATGTGTACCATGGAGATTAACCTGGCAGCACTGGAGGTGCTGACCTGTTGCCTAGCCTATGAGATTGGCTAGAAAGCAGGACATTTCAGGAGCACATGGAAATTGGGGGCCAGAGATTTAAACAGAAGGTGAGCACAGTCTCTCTGCTTGTGGTTCCCCCTGCTCTCCCAGCTGGGGCCCTGCTTGCGCTAAGGCTGAGTCCCACGCACTGGACCATGCCCAGGGGATGCGTGTCCCCATGGCAGCCCATGGGACGCCGCAGCTCCACACTGCGTGGAAGGTCTCGGGCTGCACCTTACTTTGCCTCTCAGATCAGCTTAGGACACCTGAGCTGGAGCACTCTCAGGCCTCCAGGGTGCCAACAGCTTTGGGTACTAGGCCCTGTGGACAAAGTGCCCTGCATGACCAGCTGCAGTGGTCCACAGCGGGCCGGGGCCCCCAACATGGGAAGCTGCAACGGTGACGTTGGCCTAACAAGGATGTACTCCAGGGAGGGAGCCTGAGGCCGGAGACAATCCGCCCAGCAGTCTTGTGCTCCAGAAGGACAGATGAGAATGGAGGGGGGTCTCTGGGCACGGTTTTGGAGTTCAGTCTTTTGGGGAACAAAGGGAATTCTGTGTTTTGCGGAAGGGATTGGTCTGGCGTTGGGTTCCCGCTTCCCCAAGTAATAAAAACAGTGCAATAAAAACAGGCTTATGTCTAAATGAAGGCCTTGATCATTCTGGATATTAAGCCCAATTCCACCCACTCAGTCCTCTGTCGAGAATGAACATGGGCCCAAGCAGGGAAGTAGTCTCATAGATTTTAGTCAAAAAAATGTTTTTGTTGTGATTATGGTTGTGGCTATTGTTGTCATTTTTGTTGAGTGGCCATTGTGGGAGTTCTTGAAACATTCTAATTTAGGACCAAATTTTAAATTATGAAAATCTTTAATTTAGTGATAGTTGAGTACATTCCACCCTTATGTTAAGATTTCTTGCCTAGGATAAAGCTAGTTCCAAACATAGTTTACACTTTTTAAAAATATACTTAAATGTCTGTTAATTTCAGCCCAGTATAGTCTGCCCCCTATTAATTGCCGGATTAACTGAGAGCTCCAAGAAAAGCCTGTCCCTGGAATGGAAACTTGCATTTAAATTAACTAATTTGTTCATCAATTTACATATTTGCTGCAAGAGTAATAGGATGAGGTTTTGATGATGGCTCCCATTCCATCACTTTCTGGTCATTTACAAAGCAGCATTTTTGAGGTCTGTTAGGAGGAAAGGAAAATTTAAACCCGCTGATCATCGGGGCAAATGTGGATGTTGTAACCTCAATAGGCGCTCGCTTTCCTTTCGCTGTTGCTGCCTCTCAGCCCCCATCTCAGCCCCCAGAAAATAATCAAAGCTCTGTATATAAAGTTAGGATACAGTGATAAATCTTGGACTATAAGCTACATTTTGTATTTGGGCTTTGAAAAATGTTAAGGATTCTTAAGAATCCCTTATCTCCATCACCTAAAGAAGAAGAGATATTTCAAAATGCAGTTACAGAATTTCGATATTAATATTGTATATTATTTGAGGGTTCACTGGTTAATTTGCTTGGTATCTCCTGTGCTAATGAGAGGATAAATTTCAGGTTTCTCTGTTTGCAAACCTTGCTTCCAGTAACTGCATTTTGCCATTTCTTTTGATAAATACTTTGATTAAAAAATTTCCTAAGCACACACATAGAAAAGAAGAATCACTTATTTCCAGCAAAGTTAGGAAGAGCAGAAATGCAGAGACAGGCAGACTCAATTTCCACCCAAGCAACTTCACTTCCCTCTTTTATAAATCGAGTTTCAGGTGCTTCAAATGTTTGCTTAATTTTGAAATTTACTTTTTTTTTACTTTTTAAAAAATATTTTATTTATTTTATTTTTAGAGGGAAAGGAAGGGAGAAATAAAGGGAGAGAAACATCAATGTGTGGTTGCCCCTCAGGCGCCCCCTACTGGGGACCTGGTCTGCAACCCAGCAAAATGTGCACTGACTGGGGAATCGAACTCATGACCCTTTGGTTTGCAGATCAATGCTTAATCCACTGAACTACACCAGACAGGGCTTAGTTTTGAAATTTAAAAACAGAAAGAGAGGAAAGAAAGAGAAGGAAGGAAGAAGAGGGAGGGAGAGAGGGGGAGAGAGAGAGAAAGGAAGAGAGAAAGAAAGAGGAAGGAAGGAAGGAAGGAAGGAAGGAAGGAAGGAAGGAAGGAAGGAAGGAAGGAAGGAAGGAAGGAAGGAAGGAAGGAAGGGAGAGAGAAGGAAAGGAAGGAAAGTTGGTTTCAAGACAAGAACCAATTGTCTACATTATACCTTAAAAAAAGCTTTCATTGACTAATAATACTATTGGAAGTTTAAATTAGTTGGTATTCTTGGATATAAAATCTAGTTTGTGTTAATTTGTACATTTTTTATCTTTCTGCTAGTCTGAGAGCCACATCTTACCATCTAAAAAGAATTTTTAAAGAATGGATTTACCATGAAAACTTGGATAATAAATGAAGCTTTTCCCTTAATTCCAAGGACTATTTCCAACCTCAGACAGTGGGTTAGTCACTGTGTACTTTAGAAAGTTTAGTCCATTAGTGTTTTTAAAGTAACATTATTTTGAAAGTGTGCTAATGTCATTTTCTATTTTTAAAAGAAAGTACACAGAAAAGAGGCTGAACTGGAGAAAAGTCTTAAAACCAAATCACCAAACAAACATTACCAGATAAAGAAACTAACATTAGATTGCCTAAAGGTAAAAATATAACCTAAATACAGTAAGAGTTAGAGAACTTCGTATTCTAGTCACCCAAGTATTAAGATGTGCATATACAGAACATTTCTATAACGAATTTTCTTGTCTAGACTTCAGAGAATTCATCTTTTCAAAATCAGGAGTGGAGAATAAAGAGACTCTCAGTGGCATTTTTAGGCCTTTTAATTTATCAAAACATTCCAGAAACATCCAGACTTTTTCTGCTGTACATCAGGTTCCAGTCTAGCAGATGTCTTTACTACTTATAGAAGCGATACTTATAGGAAACCTGAAAAATATAGAAACGCATAAAGAAGAAAAAAAACCCAGAAATTCCAGCACTTGCCAATATTTTGGTTTATTTTCTTTTTTCCAAGTTATTTTACTAGACATATGTATAGACATAAATGCAACTTGATTTTTTTAGTTAAATACTTAATGAAGAACTGTTGAGCAAACCTACTTATTTGAAAATTCTTGTCAGTAATATTATTATTTTGAATTGTTTCATATCTCATAAAACATTAAGGATTTATCCCCTCCAAATACACTTAAATATTTTAAAGGAGATATTTAAAGGAGAGCAACCATGATTATGTATAAATGTATCAATGCCTATATTCTAGTATCTTTATGAACAAGAAAAAGAGTGTTTAGGTATAAGAGATTTGTGAAGTGACAGAAAATTGATGCTTGTGTTTTATTTCCTTTAAGTTCAGGTGCCTAGGTGAAATTAGCTCATATCTTTAGCACTGTCATCCCAATTGACCTTTTTTTTACTGAGTGATCATCAGAATGCTCAATGCAATTATAAAATGTATCTTACCTCGTGAGAAGTTAGGGTAGTTATTAGGATCTTTATGAAGCATTTAAGCAACACCTAGGGAGGCAGAAAAGAATTCACAGATTCAATGAGTAAATCACTCAAGGGTACAAAGTTGAATCAGGAACCAAAGCACCCCAAAGCCAAAACGTGTGCCCTTTTCACTTTTCTGTATTTATCTCTTTTATTGGGTGGACCCACATCCCTCAAGAGAAAGCATATCTACTTATGTACTCAGCCAAATAAAATTAACTTAACATAGACTCACTTTAAAATATACATTCTTTGAGCTTGTGTATTTTGCCAGAAAAAGGAAACAATATAATTTTCTAACTGTATTTACAATAGACTTCAGTTATTTTTAGAGCCAAAGATATTTCAAATGGTGTTCTATGACTGTGGGAAACAAAACATCATTCCTTTATTTTATTTAGTTTATATTACTAGCACAGATATTTCATAGTCAGAAGTGTCAGAGGAAGCTTTTAATTTGTCTCCTGTGTATCAAACTTTAAAGTATGCTTTTGCAAGACAGAACATCTGTCTCAAAAAAAATTGCTATGTACACAGGTGGTTATTCTGCTTCATTTCTTATTTGCAGAATAAATCCTGTTTGACAGTTCTCTGTTCGCAGACTAAATTTGAAATGTTTACTCCCTCTATCCATTATTTATGTGAAGTACAATCTAGCATTATTGCACCTTTTGTTCTTCCCTTCCTGGTATGGATTTCAACTGGAACTTAATTTCAAACTAAAATAAGATTATATTTTTTGTATGATTTCAAAAGGTCAGATTAAAAATTACTTCCCCTTCTATTGATATGATTTTGAAAGAAATTAGCGTCCCCAAAAGTCTTGGTTAAAAGAAAATGAAAGAAAGAAAGAAGAAGAAAAAAAATACATAGGTGGGAGTAATGACTTGAGGACACTCTCCCTTATTTCCTGCTACCTGGATCTGTAGAGCTATCCTGTTTCATACCCTTTCTGACACTTGGTTTCCCATCAGATTTTTCTTACTATCCAGGATACCACCTGCATTTCCAATAAATCTTTCCTTTGTTTCTAAGTAATCCAGAGTTATCCTTTTTGTTCACCATAAAGAATACTAACAGAAACAAGAATTACATTATTTTATGAATAAAATATTTAAGATTAATTGTTAAATATCGTCACCACAAAAACATTTTCTTCTAAAAGCTATCTCATAGGGCCCTGTCTGGCGTGGCTCAGTGGATTGAGTACCAGGCTGTGAACCAAAGGGTCGCTGGTTTGATCCCAGTCAGGGCACATGCCTGCATTGCTGGCAAGGTCCCCAGTAGGGGGCACTTGAGAGCAAACATACTGATGTTTCTCTCCCTCTCTTTCTCTCTCCCTTCCTCTCTCTCTAAAAAATAGTAAAAATTTTTTTAAAAAATTAAAAGAAAACTATCTCATAGGTAAAATTTTTGCATAAAACCATATCCAATACTATAAGTAAATTGCATTTCAATTTGATGAAGCAAACAATTTTTTTCCCATAAGAAATATGTGTTCCAAACACTTTTATGCTTAAATGTAACTGACTTTAGAGCTTAAAATGAGGAGATACATTTTCTTCCTCTTTACTATGACTTAAAAAACAGTAAAGTGAAGAGGACAGGGACTGCTGCAATTTACATCCATGTTAGTTCTATCAAGGTTAGAATTCAGTGTTCATTGCTGTTTTTCTTAAAACAAAAGAAAAAAAAATAAAATAGGTTATAGAGGAAGGACATAAATACTTTAAGAGTTTTTAAATTGGAAAACAGTTACAATTCTGATTCCCTCTAGCCTTTTGGTTTTGGTGTTTCCAGAGATGTTGCAAATATACTTTTCACTGAAAGGGAAAAGTGTCAATTATCAAGACTTAAATATTAAATATTAGCAGCAGCAGCAGCATATGTTTAAGTGATGTGAATAATAATAAAATAATTAAATTACTATTTTTGTTTTCTTGCAAAATCAATGCTCAAGATAACTCTGGATCGAGATTGAAAAGAATGAAAATTGATTTTAACCTAATATTAGGTGATAAGGGGTATTTTTTTTTCTATCTTTCCTCAACTTTCATGGCTTACCCCTGATAACATTCTCCTCGCTTCTCACCCCTACGTTCAACAATCACTCAGAAAAATGGGGAAACTAACTTGTAACATATGGAAGAATTTCTCCCTCTGTGTTATCCTGAGGAGTGGAGAAAAGTAATATGTAAAAGCTGTCAAGTGAAATGTGTATTTCCAAATGTGACTGATTAGAAAAAGTTTCATGAAGTCTTACAAAGTTTGGATCATTTGTAGTTTCTTTTTCTAAAAGTCAATATTTTGATATCTGCTTGCCATTATGGAGGACAATTCATCAAAAAATACATTAACTTTCTTTGTTTTGCTAAAATATTGGAGTTTTCTCCAGTGTAGATGTTCAGCCACTTAAAACTAAGTTTGTACTTAATATGCAAATTATATCATTTGACATATAACATGGGACAATATGAGCACATAAAGTTATTCAGGTCATCTTTTATAATTTTAAATTAATAAGGATTGTATACCTCTGAGAAAAGTTTCTAAATGTAATAGAGAATAGTTTATTGCCTCCAATAATTTCCTTTTTCAAACATTCCCATTGCTTTTTCACATGTTTTTAAAATTAGAGAATGTTTATATATACAGATGTTGTTAAAGATAACAATAATGGAAACTGAACTGAAATCTATCTAATACATACTGTTGACAAAAGTTCCCAAAAAGAATATTAAAAGAAGAGGAAACTATTCAACTGAACAATTTCAAAATGGGGAAAATACAACTTCTGGTGGAAATGGAGAGAACTCTCTACCTAGACAAAGGAGAAGCTGACTTTTATAAAGAAACTTCATGCCCATAATTTTCATTTTCATCTGTTTCTTGCAAGTGAGGTTTCCAAATCACAGAGTTTTGATTGGTCAGTATCGATTCAAATGGAGTTTCCAAATTGTACATCTCTGATTGGTCAGGGAAGGTCCTAGTTTGGTGATGAAGAAAAAGAAAACTTCCCTGTAATGGTCGAATCAGAGGGCATAGACAGGCAGGAGATAGTGCAGGAAGTTAGAAGGGTAGTCTGTGGTTCTTCTCAGGATGCAGATCTACAGAATATGGTGAGAGGCCATGTCAGCCAATCACCACTGGACTCTAGTTTAAATTTAGATCCATTTAATCACAGAGAGTCTGTCTTGATAAATAAGCTTCTTCTTGGATTCACAATGATAAATTACAAACCATTTCACATGCATTTTAGTTTCATCACTGCAATGTGCTATGCACTGTGCTAGGCAATGAAGACTTATTTCTTACCTCTAAAGAAGTGAAGATTTCTTATCTCTAAAGTAGTGAGAGACGTACTAGCTCTAAGATTCTTATTCTCCACCCACTTCATGATGCTACACAACAATATTTTTAGATCATCCTAACCCTTGTGTTTCCTGTGGTTTTCTTCAAACAATTAAAAATAGTTTCAAGCCCTCTCACTTGAACACAAAAGTTTTCCTCACACTTTTCAGAGAATCAGAGACCATAGAAAGTTCAGCTCCATATTTTCTCCTCTCTTCCACTGCACATGTTTTTATCAATCCTTATTTCTTCTCTTCAATTCACATGTTAAATGATAGAAGTCCCCTTCTCTCTCTAGGATTATACTCTATATTTTTTTTTTCCAGCTCTCTTTATTTTCTCTCTTTTTACTTCTGCTAAAATTGTCCATAATACTCTTTTGGTTGTACATGCTTCATTCCCAGGGTTTTATTGGCGGTTTCTGTCACTCCTCCCTCAACCACCAGGAAGAACGGTTCTGATGTGGGGAACATCAAACTGGTGTCATTAGGTACAACCAGTTGGGCATTGGTGCCAGGGTATCTTCTTAAAAATGTAGAATTTTAAAATTTAACCTTCTATGTATCGGGGGAGGCAAAATAAATTTCCTTCTACCTCTCTAGGTTCTTGGCTGAGCTCCCGTACAATAAAAGACATGCTAACAAGAGAAAAACAAACAGAAGTTTAATAACATGTATGACCTCTATACATGGGAGAGAGCCACCAAAACTGAGTAACTACCCAAAATGGCCCAAGCCACTGCCTTAAATAATACCTTCAGCTAAAAACAAAGTAAGATGTTGGGGGTAAGGTGAAAGGAGGCCAGTTATGAGAGGTTACCGTGAAAAGCACAGTAAAAAAAAAGGTGAGTTTGTCCCACAGATTTAAGTTGCTACATCCTCCATTTGTAGGAGCCTCTAGAGATTTAGAGTTATCTTTCTCTTCCTGGTACAGAGAGGAAGACACCCTTACAAATGGATATTTTCCTTATAAAGAAATGCCTCTTACAAAGAGTAAATTCTACTTGACTTCCAGAACTTTTCCTGCATCTGTAGTTTCTCAAAAATACTTGGCCTTAAATAATCCTTATACCAAAAATATATATTTCAGGGTAGTAAATTCTGCCGCCCTTCACATGACATGGACGCCCTTGGGCGCTGCAGTGGCAGCGCTGCTGCTCTTCCCGCTCGCCCTCCTCCCTTTCGTTCCTTTCTTCCTCTCCCTCTCCCTTTCTCATCTCTCTTTCTCCTCTCCCTCTTTCTCTACTTCTTTTCCTTCTCCATCTTCTATCCCTCTTCTCTTATTGAAATTTTTTTCAAGATAACCTGAGCATCTGTTTTACCTTGTTTACACCTGCCATGATAAAACATGGTTAGTGTCTTTTCCTAATTGAAACGATATTCTTGCCTTGAAAAACTTGTCAAGTAGAATCAGGGTGGGCCTTTGTGAAAGCAGCTGTGGATCACGTTGCTTAAATCTACAGGAGAAAAAAAAAAAAACAAAAAGAAAAATCTTCTACCTAACCCTCTTATTGTAACACCCATTCTCCATTCATAATTAGAGCCAATTTTGAGCTAGTAAGTTTGATTTTATAACCCCCGTGTGTAACCACTGTGTTCTAGTCTATGGACACGTGATTAGAAATATCAGGATTTTGCCCATATTTATTCGCTTTTTAAAAAATTGAGCATCTAGTGTGCTTTTTCCATTTAAAATAAAAATATAACCAAGGAACTGATTTGCGGCAATCTCAAGCAGAAATCTTAAACAAAAAGAACATTTGTGTTTATGGAGGACAAGTACCCTGTGATCAGAGATTGTGTTTATCACTGAGAAACTATCTTGGTGTCTTGTGATATTCTGATATTAGCATGAATAAGTTTAGCTTTGGAAGTTAATGAAGGCCTGATTGATAATTCCATGCTCTGACAGGTTGCCACTAATCCTGGAAGTAATCCTTTCATGTAGGGGGACAACACCATGTGCTTTGGCATACAGTATTGACCAGAAATTGATTTGGAGCCAAAATCTTGGCTAATAAATATATATGTATTTAATTTAAAAGTTCTCCATGGTTATATGGAATTAATTCTGTAATATTAAAATAATTAAAACATATTGAGTACTTACTATGTGCCAGGCATGACAAACTTATGACATAGGAATAATTATTCCCTTTATATGTAAATAAATTGAAGTGCCAATTAAGTGAGATTCAAACACAAGATGACTAAGTTCAAAATTCATACCTTTTACTATTATAATACAATGCCTCCTTCAACAAAGAAAACCTAGATTCAGAATCTAGTCTTGATACTCTCTACTACTAGCAATAAGCTCCCTCTATAAAATAGAATTAATTTATAATTGATAAATCAATTACAAAAGAATCCCATTCTCTTCACACCATCTCCCTTCATCAGGGCAAATAAAGCCCAAACTTGTAGAGCATTTTTATAAGTTTATTTGAGCCAAACTGACAACAATTGTTAGGAAGAAAAATCTCAACAAATTGAGAACATGCTCCAGAAAATGGTTGTTTTACCACATATTTTATGCATCAGAGTCAAAGGGGAAGGCATAAGGGGGTCACATGAAATATCGTGAATCTATCATTCAAGATAGATTGGGGAGGCAGGAGAAAGGAAAGCAGGAGCAATCTCTGAGATGTGATAAAAAGTAAAGCGATAGCACGTACTACTTTTTAAAAAAAATTTGGTGGGTGTACGGCAGTCAACAATGAACATTTACAGCACATAGAGATGGTATGCAGGGAACAAGAAAACAATTAGGGGTTCTGTGGTCTCCTGCTCTAATGGGAGATTAAGCCTTGAGGGATCTGGAAAAAGGGGATTTCTGTGACATTCTAGGTATGTTTATCATAGGTTCAAAAAGGGCAGTACGCAGGCTCAGTTAAGGTACAGACTGACTTTTGTCAAGGAAGAGCCTAGCCTAGGGCATGACTATCTGCCATGACTTGCCTTAGTTAGGAAGCTGCAATTTCTGGCGGTCCTATGTGGTTACTTTTAGTCTCTGAGTTTGTAAGACCACCATTCAGGCCTCCCCTGAGCTTGTCCGGTTTAGTATGTGGGCCCTTTTTCATTCACACCTTTCAAACTTCTGTTTTTTGTTTCTCACTTTTCAGTTAAAATGATCTTTTTGAATCACTACATCTTTCATGACTTGAACCAAGTTGATGATTGCAAATATTCATTTTCAGTCTAGAACTTTCCCTTGAATATTAGTTATATTTATAACTGTCAGGATGGCATTTAAACTTGTATATCCTATAAATACCTGGAAAATGTCCAAATTACATTCATTATCTTCCCTGCCATACCCACTCCACTTATATGATAGAGCTTATTTAATGATACTGCTGAGTACATAATATTCAAAACCAGAATCTTTAACTCCTCCTCCTCCTCATTCCTCTGCACACGCATATCATCACATACTGCCAAGGCTATTTAGAAGTACCATACTTCTTTTTTTTAAATTTTTTAAAAATTTTTTTAGCCACAGAGAGGAAGGGGGGAGGAGGAGAGAGAGAGAGCGATTGATTTATGGATTCATTGGTTGATTCTTGTATGTGTCCTGACTGGGGATTGAACTCACAACCTTGGTGTATCATGACAACATTCTAACCAACTGAGCTACCGGGCCAGGGCTAGAAGTATTTTTACAGACAATACTTTGGTCACTATTGCCATTTTCCCACCATGACCACCCTTAACTGTTCTCCCTTTCTCCTCAGTACCATTTTCATTTGTTGACTTTGATGCTGCCAGAATAATCATTTGTAAAAAGTAATATGACTGTCATTTTTGCCTATAATTATCCATATTGCCTATAAGACATTTATCAATTATTAACACTAAGATCACCTTTCATGGTTAATATTTCTCATAACTAAAGGAAAACATTAGCATTTTAGCCCAGAAATGCTGATATTTCAGAGAAAAAAAACACATAATTTATTTTCCCATATGATCCAAGCGTAAGAGAAGGAGTAGACTACAAAGCATGTTCATAGTCTACCAAGATTTGGACAACCTAAGGAAGTCTGTAGACTATTCCACATTCCTCTGTAGGGGAGGAAAATTTCCTTCTACCCTCTTAATTTCTGTGATTGTCATAAGAATTAAACAGATATAAGATTGACTATTAGGGGAAGGACATACACATTCAATTTAATTTTTATGTGTCCAAAGGAGCTTTCAGAGGGAAAATGAAGACCCAGAGACACCATTAGGCTTAAATGTCCGTATACGTTTTTACACAAAAAATAAATTGCAGGGATGTGGCAAGACAGAAGAGTTTCAGTGGCGGGGAGGGCAGTAAATTGTAGGACAGTGACTAAGGTATAAATTGAAGGAGGGAACTAATGGACAATAAGGATTATTTTAGTAAATTTGTACAGGTCCATTCCAGCACCAACTCCAGTTTCTGGGGATAAGAATGTTCTTTTCTTCCCGATTCAGGGAGGGCACCTTTCTCTTGGGAAATTTTATGACCTATTTTTAGTTAGAAGGAGGAAATCAGAGAGCCAGGCCTGCATCTGACGTTTCTCAAGTGTGTTCAGCTCAAAACAATCAACATGCCAAAGAGTTACATTTTGGGTAGCATAATCTGAATATTTTCTGGATACCTTTTAAGTATCCAGAAAGTCTCATACTTACATTTTGCTGCCAAACCTCCCTGTCAGTTCCTGTCAGATTGGGTTGAAATTTTTGTAAGACTTTGCAATGAGGCATGAAAATCCTTGATGGGCTATACAGCACATGCATTTACCATTCCAGTAGCCCTGGAGTGCTATTTCCTATGGCTCTTGGACTGAGCCTGGCTGTTAGTCATGTTCTAAAAGCATAAAATTACTTGATTGAATTTAATACTGGGAACCATTCAGAGGTCTGTCATTTATGACTGTTGCAGGTTTATCCAGTTTAGAGACATTGTAGCAATCTTGACTAAGATCCATATACTTCCTGCAATACCTCAGTGCAGAGAATAGTCGACCAGGCCTTTCACCCCAAGACTCCAACAAATTAGTTAGGCCCAAACATTTACTTCTATTCTCTTACCCCAAATCAAACCAATCTACCACAACTCATGTCTAATTACCTTTGTTACAAAACATTTCTCTTGGGCAGAGTTATTGGGCTCCTCTATTTTTTCCAACATTCTGTTATTATGACTATTATGGCAATTATAACTTTTTATTTTAATGAGCTGCTTACATATCTGCCTCCTAGCCTAGATAGAATTTGAGAGCATGAGAGATAAACTCTGTGTCCTGTACATCTTTTCATCTCCAGTGTATTGGATAATGCCTGGAACATAAGAAATGCTTAGTAATTATATAGTAGGAAAATATTAAATTATTGAGTGCATAAATGAATAAAAATGACCTTGTGCAGTATGTTTACTCTTATTCCATTTTGGAACTGAGCACATCTTCTGTGTATAGATGTTTACAGCATTTAAAGCTGTTTCAAAAGCACTTGATATTCATAACCTCACTTTAAGCAGACAGAGCTGATATCATTTGTCTCTTATTAGAGATGAGGGCATTGGTTTTTCAGAGCAAAGGAGACTAATCTGAGATGATATAAAACTAGACCAGAACTCAGATCTCCTGACTTCATGAATAACACAACATAAAATGACCTTATAGTTTGTATTATCTATCACATATGGACAAAAGTAAATTAAATGTATGCTATGAGATAGGGAGAACTATCCATCTTGAATTCACAGTAGAGAAAGGAGACATACAAAACAATATGGAATATATCCCTGCAGATAAGACTCAATTTATAAATATAATAGTGAGCTTTCAAAAGAATAAATTTTAAGCTTTTTGGAACATGCCATTATCTCTGGGCAACCTACCTTCAGGAAAATCTTTAAAGCTTCCATATTTGCTTCATCCTACACAAATTACCTGCTGTTTTTAAAAGAGTTATTTCTAAAATGGAATAGAAATACATTAAATCTATGAGATATGTTCATATCTAAGATTACAGTAAGCCTTATTTTGTTTGTCTCTCATAAGTTTAATAGAATGGAATTTCCTAGATAAGCAAATTGCACTGACAGTTGTATTCCAAAGACAAGGTAAAGGCTTTTTGGGATCAGCGTTCTTCTTCACCCACCCCTCCACCTGCGTCTTAAGACAGTGGGGAATAATAGCAAGTCAACTTCAATACCGCAAAGGTCAGATGGGGAGTTATAAAGTAATAAACTTATTTCTGGTGTTCTACAAATTCCCACTTAATTTACGGTCTAATCTGTTGTGCTGCTCATTCGGAGGCAATCCATCAAGTAAAGCGCCGCTGCGTGCTCTTCAGAAATGCCTCGCTCTCACTGTTTGCTCAGAGCGCCCTGTTACCGTGCCCGAGCAAAGTAATCTGTCCTATAAATAAGCCCGCTTTTCGCGTCTACCTTTTTGAAATTTACCTGTCCTGTATTCCATTTCAAAGAACATCTTTCCCTGGCGGCACCAATAAACATATCTCTGTCTCTGTCTTAATGGTAAACAGTGCTTACCACTAGAAAGGGACAAAATATGAAACTGGCCAAAAGTTAATTTTAATTCATATTTCTGCTAGAAAACAGCTCTTAATTAAAATAGATCTCACCTTAGTTATTTTTCAGCTTTATTTACTTACACATGAAATTCTCCCATGTAAATGTACAGTTTTATGAACTTCGATAATTGTGTCTGCAATTGTGTAGCCACCAACACAATTAACATATCCAACAGTCTTATCTCCCTGACAGCTCCTCATTCTCCTTTGCTACCTGTCCTCAGTCACTGGCCTTGGGCACCACTTAATATGTTTTCTACCATTTTAGTGTTATCTTTTCTAGTATTTCATATAAATGGAATCAGACAGTATATATTCTTTTGTATTTAACTTATTTACAATAATGCTTTTGGGGTTGATGCACGATGTTTAATGTATCAGTATGTTTTTCTTTTTCATTACTGTTATGCAAAGGAGTCAAAGTTGGACCCTGTATATTGGTCCCTAAATTGTTTGTTTCTGTATAGCACACCGAAATCCATTAGCTCAAAAGCAGGCTGGCACCAAGCTCAACATTTTACACATCCAATGGTTTTAAAAATAATCAGAGTCTCAGCCACTTAAGATGTGCCTGCTTTGCACTCCCTGCAAAACTACACCTGGCATCTGTTGGCCATCGACGAGATAGAAACACATGGTTGGCTATAAGAACCCAACCTCTATTGCCATTCAGAGGTCATGGGTCATTGATCCAGACCCCCCACTGTGTTGTTGAGAATCATCACTAGACAGGTAAGTACCCTCTCTGGCCCCCAGTGTCCGGGGTTCCTGGTCCTTCTCCCCCCCTGGGTGGTAGCCCCCTCTCTGTATACCTCAGGACAGTCTCATGCTGGAAAGGACTTTCCTTCTCATGCAACTCTAAGAGCCACCCACTAAAACCCAGTATGTGTTACTGTCTCCTGTGGTGGTGTTTTTCCCCTTGACAGATCTCAAAATCCCTCAGACGCCCTGCAGTTATGAAGTACTATTCTGTGGTATAGATCATAGCATATTTTATTTATTAATCAGTTGATAGACATTTCATTTGTTTCCAAGTGTTGGCTATTTTTCACTATCGTGCTATTACCATTTACCTACGAGTCTTAATGTGGGCATATGTTTTCATTTCAAGTGGGAAAATAGTGAGAGTGTGCCTAAGTCATATGGAAAGTACCATATTGTTTCCCAAGTGTCTGCATGCTTTGTGTTTCACCAGGAATGCAAGTGTTAAATACTCTACATTTTCTCCAGCACATGCCATTGCAAGCTGTTTTGTTTTAGTTTAAATAGTGATTCTTGTGGGTGAAAAGTAGGATCTCATCATGCTTTTGTTACCAGACAGGGACCAGGCCCAGAGCTGGCCTGCCTAGATCTGGCCTATCGTGGGTGGGTTCCTGACTTCATGTAGGAAAGATTTCACAATATGAGCCCAAGTGATTTTGAAAATATGTTTATTAAAGCTGGGGACAGTGAAACAAGGTAGGGCCTAGGATAGAAGAAGCAACAGGAGAGAGCCTGGGTGGGGCTGCTTTGGCTCCCTAGAAAAGTTATAGAAAGGAGTGAGCCAAGGTGGGGCTGCTGTCAGCTCACCGTAAAGTCAGAGAAAAAGGGGTCTTGGAAACAGGGTCGGGGATAAGCCCAGGATGAGCTGCCACTGCCCACTGCTCCCCTGGTTGCCAGTCTTGTGGGGACCCTTAGAGTTTAGAAGGTGCATGCCTGTGTGGGAAGTGACAGGGGAAGGGAAAGACCTGGGGTTGTTTCCAAGAGAAGAGGTTAAGCTGGGTCTTTTGTCTTGAGAGTTTAAAGGCTAGGAGTTTGGAGAAGGTCTTAGGGGAGTATCTCAATAGAATATTCATCAGCTTTATACTGATGAACCAAAAGGAGATTTATTCCCTTAACTTCATCCATCCTTGGGTATGGTTGACACAAATGACACTAACTGGATTTCTACTATCTATTCCCTGAATAAGGTGATTCAAGCTATTTACCCTCTGGTTGGGGAGGAGAAGTATAAACCATTTACTTTTAAGTGTCCTTGGTTACAAAAGATAGAATTTTGCCACTTACTAGCTGGCTATAACCGGCTTGGACCCTCTAATTATCTGTCTCAGTTTCCCTATTCCACATGCCCTGGCTTATTGGCCTGTCTCAGTTTCAGTTGTGTTTCTTTGATAATTAGTGGTGTAGAGTATGTTTTCAAAAGCTTATTGGTGATTCAGGTATATATTTTATAAAGTGCCTATTTAAATAATTTGATTTTTTAAATGTTTTTTTTAAATATATGAGAGTATCCTGGATGCAAACCATCTCTCAAATATATATTTTCCATTACTTATTTTTTCATAATATCTGGCACGCATTTTTGTTTTCTTAACTGTATCTTTTGAAGAGCATAAGTTTTTAATTTTAATGAAATCCATCCTATCAAATGTTTTACAGTTTTTACTTTTTTATATCCTGTTTAAGAAACCTGTGCTTTATTCAATAGCACAGATATTTTCTACATGTTCCCTTTTGGAAATTTAATAGTTGTGGGTTTTATATTAAGCATATTAGCTATTTGAAGTTAATTTTTATGTGGTATTAAGGGTCTAATTTGTTTTCCTGTATAGATATCCAATTGTTCTAACCCCATTTTGTGAAAAGACTATCTTTTCCCTAATGAATTATCTTAGAACATTTGTCAAAAATTAATTAACCACTTAATTATTAACCACTTAATGGTGTGGTTTATCACTGTAATTTGTAAATTTTTTGACTTGACCTTCATAGTCCATTCCCCATAGTACTCTCATATGGATCCAAATAAAATACAATCTAATCATGTGAAGAGGTCTCAGAATATACCATCCCAAAATGTAGCTTGTTGGCATGTTGATTATTTTGAACTGAAGGTACTTAATGAACAATAGCTGTAGGAAGGGCTCTCTGACCTCTCTCTTCTAACTAAAGGAAAGTCAGGTAAAACATACCTTTTTGCTGTACCTTCACAAGAAAGGAAGAACATTCTTATCATCAGAGACTGGGAGTCAGTGCCAGAACAGACCTATGTAAACAAGCTTATTAAAATAACTCATAATTTCTTATTACCTCCCCTCCTATAGTTTTGCCAGTCACTGTTCCACAATTTGCTTCTCCTTGCCCAATCTCTTTGTCTTATTACACATCCTCACAATTTATTGTTCTTTAAAAAAAAACATGGTTTGCAAGTTTTTGGACCTAACAGCTTCTTTGGGTCTTCATTTTTCTTTTGAAAACTCCCATGTACACAAAAAATATTAAATAAAATCTGTATGTTTTTCTTCTATTGATCTATCTTCTAACAGTTTAATTCTTAGGCCAGCCACAGAACCTAGGAAGGCAGAAGAAGACTTTTCTTCCCTACACACACAATTCTTCTACTTCTAGTCCCTCAGTGATTCCTTACTCCCTACAGCATAAGTTTAAGATACATTCACATTATCTATAATACTTTCCACAGTTTTGACAGGTAGGGGAGGCTCTATCCTACAGAAAAGTATATGATGTGCAAAGATGAAGAAAATTAAAATATATTTGATTATGTACTTTTTTCTCTTTATAAAAATACCCTAAAAAACCTTTTTCCGCCATTAGTTTGAATTGCTTCAATCTTTTTTTTAAACTGTTTTTCTTTGCAGCATAATAGATTATTTCTTTAACCAGATCCTCATTGCTGGATACTTAAATTGTTTTCAATCATTTATTATTTTGAAGAATGCTACATTAACAACTTTGTGTATATATGTATATATACATATATACATATATATACACACACATACATATTTTAAAAAATAATTATTGCTTAGATTACATATGTGGAATTTCTGGGTTAAGGGTAAATGAAAATATCATTTTCAGAGATATTGACAGATATTTCCCTCCCTCCTCTTGGTATATTTTATTGATTATGATATTACAGTTGTCCTATTTTTTTCTCTCCTTTATTCCCTGCCCCCTGCACCCCATCCCATCATCCCTACATCAACATTTTCCCACCACCACTTTCCCCAGCCCCACACACCCCCACCTCCCATTCTCAATCCTTTCCCCTTTTGGCTTTGTCAATGGATCCTTTATGCATGTTTCTTGATCACCCTTCTCCTTCTTTTGGGGAAGATTAATGGATAACCTCCATTATCTCCCTCCTCCTCCCCTCTGGTTACTGTCAGTTTGTTTTTTATTTTAATGTTGCTGCTTATATTTTGTTTGCTTGTTTCTTTTGTTGATTAGGTTCCACTTATAGGTGAGATCATAAAGTATCTGTCTTTCACTGCCTGGTTTATTTCACTTAGCATAACGCTCTCCAGTTCCATCCATGCTGTCACGAAGGGTAGTAGCTCCTTCTTTCTTTCTTCTGTGTAGTATTCCATAGCATAAACGTACCACAGTTTTTTGATCCATCATTTACTGTTGGGCACTTAGGTCGCTTCCAATTCTTGGCTATTACAAATTGTACTGCTATGAACATTGGGGTGCATAGGTTCTTTTGAATTGGTGTTTCAGGATTCTTAGGGTATAACCCCAGCAGTGGAATTACTGGGTCAAAAAGTACTTCCATTTTTAGTTTTCTGAGGAAATTCCATACTGTTTTCCACAGTGGCTGCACCTGTCTGCATTCCCACCAACAGTGCACTAGGGTTCCCTTTTCTCCACAGCCTCACAAGCACTCGTCGTTTGTTGATTTGTTTATGATGGCCATTCTGACTGGTGTGAAGTGGTATCTCAGTGTGGTTTTAATTTGCATCTCTCTGATGGCTAAGGATGCTGAGCATCCTTTTATATATCTCTGGGCCCTCTGTATGTCCTCCTTGGAAAAATGTTTGTTCAGGTCCATTGTCCATTTTTTAATTGGATTGTTTGTCTTCTTGGAGTGGAGTCATGTGAGTTCTTCATATCTTTTAGAACAAAGTCTTGTCTAAGGAATCATTGGTAAATATATTTTCCCATACTCTTGGTTCCCTTTTCGTTTTGCTGATGTTTTCTTTAGCTGTGCAGAAGCTTCTTATTTTGGTGAAGTCCTATTTGTTTATTCTTTCCTTTATGTCCCTTGTTCTAGGGGACATATCAGTGAAAATATTGCTGCATGGAATATCTGGGATTTTCAAGCCTATTTTCTCCTCTGGGACTTATGGTGTCACAACTTATATTTAAGTCCGTTATACATCTTGGGTTTATTTTTGTTTGTGGTCTAAGTTGGTGGTCGAATTTCATTTTTTTGCATGTAGCTGTCCAGATGTCCCAACATTATTTGTCAAAGAGGCTATTTTTACTCCATTTTACGCTTTTGCCTCCTTTGTCAAATATTAATTAACCATAGTGACATGGGTTTATTTCTGGGCTCTCTGTTCTGGTCCATTGATCTGTGTGTCTGTTCTTATGCCAGTACCAGACTGTTTTGATTACAGTGACCTTATAATATAGTTTGATATCAGGTATTGTGATTCCTCTGATTTTGTTCTTCTTTCTCAAAATTGCTATGGCTATTCGGTGTCATTTATGGTTCCATATAAATTTTTTAAATGTTTGTTCTATATCTGTGAAATGTTATTGGTGCTTTAATAGGGATGGCATTGAATCTATAAATTGATTTGGGTAGTATGGACACTTTGATGATGTTAATTCTTCCAGTCCATGAACATGCTATATGTGTCCATTTATTTCTGTCTTCCTTAATTTCTTTCTTCAGTGTTGTGTAATTTTCTGAGTACAGGCCTTTAACCTCCTTGGTTAAGTTTATTATTAGGTACTTTATTTTTCTTGTTGCTATAGTAAATGAGATTTTTCCCAATTTCTGATTCTGATATTTCATTGTTGGTGTACAAAAATGCCTTCAATTTCTGAATATTGATTTTGTATCCTGCTGTTTTGCCAAATTGACTTATTAGGTTGACTAGTTTTTTGCTGGAGTTCACAGGGTTTTGTATGTACACTATCATTACATCTGCAAACAATGACAGTTTTAATTCCTCCTTTCTAATCTGGATGTCTTTTATTTCTTCTTCTTGTCTGATTGCTATGGCTAGGACCTCCAATACTGTATCAAATAGAAGTAGTGAAAGTGTACACCCTTGTCTTATTCCTGATCTTAGCGGGAAAGCTTTTAGTTTTTGCCCATTGAGTATGATGTTGGCTGTAGGTTTCTCATATATGGCCTTTATTATGTTGAGGTATGCCCCCTTTATTCCCACTTCACTGAGTGTTTTTATCATAAATGGGTTCTGTACCTTATCAAATGGTTTTCCCCATCTATTGATATGATCATGTGATTTTTGTCTTTCCTTTGGTTTATGTGATGTATTTTGTTTATTGATTTGCAAATATTATACCACCTTTGTATCCCTGGGATGAATCCACCTTGATCATGGTGTATGATCTTTTTATTGTGTTGCTGGATGTGGTTTGCCAATACTTTGTTGAGGGTTTTAACGTCTATGTTTATCAGCAATATTCTTTTCATTCTTTGTAGTGTCTTTGTCTGGTTTTGGGGTTAGGATGATGCTGGCCTCATAAAAAGAATTTGGGAGTCTTCCCTCTTGGATTTTTTGGAATAGTCTGAGAAGGACAGGGGTCAGCTTCTCTTTAAATATTTTGTAAAATTCTCCTGTGATACTGTCTGGTCCAGGGCTTTTGTGTGCTGGGAGTTTTTGATTACTGCTGCAATTTCACCAGCTATTATTGGTCTGTTCAGACTTTCTGCTCTTTATTCAGTTTTGGAAGATTACATTTTTCTAGAAATCTGTTCATGTCACCCAGGTTTTCAAATTTCTTGGCATATAGTTGTTTGTAGTGATTTCTTATAATTCTTTGTATTTCTGTGGCATTAGTTGTAATTTCTTCTCTTTCATTTCTGACTTTATTTATTTGGGTTCTCTTTCACTCTCTCTCTCTCTTTTTTTTTTTTTTGATTATTTACTTAAAAGCTTATTGATTTTATTTCTCTTTTCGAAGAACAAGTTCCTGGATTTATTGATCCTTTTAATTGTTCTTAGTCTCTATGTCATTTAATTCTGCTCTGATCTTGATTATTTCCTTCATTCTATTTGCTCTGGGCTTTGTTTGTTGTCGTTTCTCCAGTTCTTGTAGATGTAGGGTTAGGTTGTTTATTTGAAATGTTTCTATCATTTTTAGGTAAGCCTGTATTGCTATGAACTTTCCTCTCAGGACTGCCTTCACTGTGTCCCATAGGTTTTGGACTGTTGTATGTTCATTTTCATTTATTTCCAGAAAGTTTTGGAATTTCTTCTTTGATCTCATTATCGACCCATTCATTGTTTAATAGTATGCTATTTAGTTTCCAAGACTTTAAATGTTTTTGGGTTTTTTCCTTGAGGTTGGTTTCTAGTCTTAAGACCTTGTGGTTTGAGAAAATGCTTGATATGGTTTCAATTTTCTTGAATTTGTTGAGGCTTTTTTTGTGTCCTGTCTTTGAAAATGTGTCATGTGCATTTGAAAAGAATGTGTATTTTGCTTCTTTGGAATGAAAGGTTCTATATATATATATATATATATATATATATATATATATATATATATAACCTTTTGGTATATATATATATATAATCAGTGAAGTCCACTTGATCTAATGTGTTCTTCAGTTCCACAATATCCTTTCAATATTTTGATGGGAAGATCTATCCATTGTTGACAGTGGGGTGTTAAAATCCCCTACTATATTTGTGCTTCTGTCTATATCTTTCTTGAAGTCCTCCAGAATTTTCCTTATATATTTGGGTGCTCCTGTTTTGGGTGTATACAGGTTTACAATGCTTATGTCTTCTTGATGTATTCTTCCCTTGAGTATTATGAAGTGTCCTTCTGGGTCTCTTTTTATGGCCTTTGTTTTAGAGTTTATTTTCTCTTATGTTAAGTGTGGGTACCCTAACTTTTTTTCCCTGTCCATTTGCTTGGAATATTTTTTTCCAACTCTTTACTTTCAGTCTGTGTAGGTCTTTTGTTCTGAGATGGGTCTCGTGTAGGCAGCATATATGAGGGTTCTGTTTTCTTATCCATTCAGCTACTTTAAGTCTTTTAATTGGAGCTTTTAATCCATTTACATTTAAAGTTACTATTGATAGGTTCTTATTCATTTTTTTCCCTTTGTATTCATGTTCCTCTCTCTCTCACTCTTTTTCTTCCTCTTCTTTAAGTAGTCCCTTTACCTTATCTTGCAATGTTCGTTTGGTAGAAGTATATTCTTTTAGCCTTCTTTTGTCTGGGACACTCTTATTTCACCTTCCATTTTAATTGAGAGGCTTGCTGGGTAGAGTAGTCTTGCTTGCAAGCCTTTGTTTTTCATTACGCAGAATATATCTTGCCATTCCCTTCTGGCTTGTAGTGCTTCTGTGGAGAAGTCAGCTGCTAGCCTTATTGGGGCTCCCTTGTAGTTACTTTCTGTTTGTCCCTTGCTGGCTTTAAGATTCTCTCTTTGTCTTTGATATCTGCCATTTTAATTATGATATGTTTTGGAGTGAGTCTCTTTTGGTTCCTCTTGATTGGGACCCTCTGTGCCTCCTGGACTTCGGTGACTTTTTGTCTCCTCAAATTAGGGAAGTTTTGCATCATTACTTTTTTAAGCAGGTTCTCTATCCATTGTTCCTCTTCTTCTTCTGGTATTCCAATTATACAGATATTATTATGTTTCATGTTGTCCTACATTTCCCTTAACCCCTCTTCATTCTTTTTGAGCCTTTTTTCTTTTTCTTGCTCTTTCAGGGAGTTTTTTTTTCTACCATGTCCTCCAGCTCACTGATTTGATCCTCCGCTTCATCTAGCCTGCTTTTAATTCCTTCTACTGTGTTCTTCAATTCAGAAATGGTATTCTTCATTTCCTCTTGGTTCTTGTTCTTATGTCCTCTTTCATGCTGATATAATTTGCAGTAAGTTCCTCATAGTTTCCCTGTAGTTTTTGGTAATTCTCACTGAGTTCACTGAGTTCATTGAACTTCCTTATAGCCATTGTTTTGAACTCAATATCTGCTAGTTTACTTGACTCTATTTCATTTAGTAGTCTTTCTAGGATTCCTCCTTTCCTTTCAATCGGGGGTTGTTTTCTTTGTCTTCCCATTATTTGGCTGCTGGAGCAAAACCACAAAGCCCAAGAAACAATCCCACGTCCACAAATATGACTACCCCTTGCAACCCCACTATCAATAGCAAATGAACCAGTATTAATAAGGCTGTAAAGAGATTAAAACTATTATAAGAAAGGAGAGAAATAAAATATAGTATAAAATCTAGCACTTAATATGCCCAAACTTGATGCACAAGAAATGAATGTTAAAAAGCTATGTAGTAAAGAAAATATTGCAAATCATGCAGAAGACCACAGTGGACTTCATCTTAGTAGCCTCTAGTATTTACAGCTGTTTTTTCTTTTTGGATCCGCCTCTGGTGATGTCAGATGTTGACCCTGTCTGAACTTAGGCAGCCTGTTAGAGACTTCCAGGGATCTACTGTCTGTGGCTGTCTTCTTCCATTAATCTAGTCTCTCTGCACTCAGCAGTGAGGCTTAAGCACCATAGGGCGGGGCAGAATCCCTCCTGGGGTTGGGGCTAATGTTTCCCCTCAGGCTGCTGCTGCTTGGAGGGGTGTGGTCTGTGTGAGCTCGATGGCTGCTGCCTTATGGGGGATGACTCAGTTCTGGGAGTGCTACTCTCTAAGTTCTCTCCCCAAAGTCTCCATCCTCAAATCTCTCCTCAAGCATCTCTAGTCCACTCTGTCTCCACTTTGCAGGGGTCTGCTGTCTTTGGCTGCCACTGTGCACTCAGCAGTCAGGCTTTAGCATTACAAGGCCAGGGCAGAGTCCCTCCTGGGGGCGGAGCTATTGTTTCCTCTCAGGCTGCCTGAGCAAGATGGCTGCTGCTGCATAGGGGATGACTCAGCACCAGGATACCCGTGGCTACTTTCTCAGTTCTCTCCCCAAAGCCTCCATCCCCAGTCTCTCCTCAGGCTTCTCTAGCCCACTCTTCCCCCACCTTTGCTGGAACCCAGGGTAAGTGGCTGAAAATGAAAATTTATGTGTCGGTCCTTTAAATAGCTCTTGCAGTCTCCAACTACCCATCTTTGGCAGAGAGCAGCTCTGTCTCTTTTAGCAGCTGGCTGTTATCTGTGTACTTTTTGGGCTCTGGAGCTGTAGGCGGGGGATCCCTGCTTAGGGTTTAGACCCCACTCTTCTCAGGGGGATCCTACTGGCCTCTTAAGTATCCCTCTGGCAGTGCCACTTGAGGGTGCTCAGCCACCTTCTTGCATCTCCACCGCACTTCTTACCAGTCAGGTTGTGCTGAACTGATTCTTCTGTCTGTCCGAGGTCATATGGCTTCTCTCTCGCTGTTCAGTTGTTTGCCCCAGGCAATTTCTCCACAATTCAGTTGAAATTCCAAATTGGTCCTTGGAGGAGGGCAGTGTGACTTCCATTCACTCCTCCACCATCTTGTCCTCTTATTTATTTTATTTACCTCTTTCTGAAGAGCTGTTTTATTTATGTGTGCTGATCTTACAGATGTAGTAATTTTCAAATTTGGGATAGTTTCTCCATTGGATATGTGAAAAATAATATTTTAGAATAAGTATGTTCCTCTTAATATAAGTAAATTTGATATATTTTCATACCTTTGTCCAGTGAACTATCTGTATATATTCTTTGCCTAATTTTCCAATGGGTTCCTTTTTTTCTTCAGGAATTTTAAAATTAGAATGAGAGTAGCCCAGGTCTTTGGCTTGAACAACTCATTAGAGAAAGTTTGAGAAAGATGAAGTTTTGGAGAAGAGGGAGGTACAAATTAAGAGTTTGATTTTTTGACATGTTAAATTTGAGTTATCTGTGAGACATTCAAAGTAGATGTAAATTAAGCAGTTGGGCGTTCCAATTTGGAACTCGAGGAAGAGAAGTGGGTTGCTAATATAAGTTTGATAGTGATTAGCATGTAGATAGATGGTAATAAGGGTTCTGGGAATGAATCAGATCATCTAGGAAGAAAAGGGAAAGGAGAAGGGAAAAAAGACTCGGACTGTTCTCTAGGAGCATAGCCAGAGCAAGGTTTCATTGATTCCATCAAACATTGGGTTAGCCAGACTGAGCCTAGACCAGCTAGATCCCTGGACCAGTGGCCTCTGAGAGAAGGACCACATTAGGGAGTTCGACCAGAGTGTGCTCTGAGACATTCTGTACTCCTGGAGAACATGGTGAAATCATGTGGAACTTGTTGAATCCACAAAGGCTGAATGCAGTTAAGGAGATATTTGACCACCAAGATATCTATCTTCGCAGTTTGCTACAGTTTGTAACATGGCTCATTTTGGGCAAGATGTTAGCAGAGCTGACACCAATTTTTCATGGTCCAAGTGCCCAAAGAACCAGTCTCATAAACCAAAAAAGGCTCATTCACTACAACTTAACTGGCAACCTGTCTCTCTCTCTATATATAAATATGTATATATGGATTATCTATTACCAGTATTACCAGTATATACTCAGGGGTGGGCAAAAGGTAGATTTATATTTGTGAGTACACAAAACAGAAAGTTTACTATTTTATTATTAATTATTGTATTATTATTATTATTAACCTACTTTATCCCACCACCGTATATTAGTGTATATACCTATACACTAGTGTATTATACAATCATTTTATATATATATATAGAGAGAGAGAGAGAGAGAGAGAATCCTACTTTTCATATAGTTATGCAAGCTCTTAACTGACACTACCACAGAGAACAGCTATATACTGAAAAAAAATCATTAAAAATAAATACTTGAAGGTAGTAAACAAAATCAGGCAAGTTCTAGAGGAGAATTGAAAGTTGGAAGAAAAAAGCACCTTGTATGAGTTTTCTGAGGTACTTTCCCCCTAATTTTAGCCTTAGGGAAGGAATGCACAGTGCCTCAGATGTGGTTTAGGGGAAAAATAAACTTTCCTCTACCTTCCAAGGTTCTTCTGGCTGGTCTCATAATCAAATAGACATAAGAGAGATCGGTCAGTGAAAATAACCAAACCTAACATACATGCGTATGGGAACCCCGCATACCTGAGAGGGTCAGTGACTCCACATGCGCAAGAAGTCCAGAGACAGAAAGGGAATATGAGTACGTGAGGCATCCTGGGGTAGGGATGATATAATGCACCTTGAAGGCTTCAAAGAGCTACTGCAGGATAAGAAGAATAGATGTTTAGTAAATAAAAATTTGCCCTGCTGTGTATGTTGGTCAAAAAGAGATTATTGCTGATAATCGCCTATTACGGCCAAGGTCCCTAATTCAAGTTCTTCTAGGCAGTTAAAGGGAGGGGCAGAGGTCTCAAGATCTTGAGTCTGAAGCTATACTTACCTTTACTTCGATATAATTTGTATGCCACTTAGGCACATCTTGGGATGGCGTTTTCTGAATCCCCCACATGCTTAAAACTCTGATGAGCCAGTCTTTGCAGTTTGAAGGAGAAACAGGTTTAGGACAATCACATCTATTGAAAGTGAGAGGGAAGCAAATAGCCAGAGAGGAGGTATGAATTCTTTCCAACACTTTGGCTAAATCCTAAACCACATAAACTTGAGGCATATTAAATAAAGTGTAACTATGGTCGGTGTAAGAGAGAGAGAATTGTACTGTGATTTGAGGTGCCACCCAGGAGTCAGAGATTGTAGTTTGAATCCAATCAAATCAAATTGCCTTCTTAAAAAGAAATCAGTGTTCTTCACAGTAATATAATAGGATCCAGAATCTCGACAATATGGCATTCAAAATGTTTAGTGTTCAGTGCAAAATTACTTGATATATGAATAATCAGGAAAATGTGTTCCATTCTTAAAATATAAGATAATCAATGGAAACAATCCCAAGTTGATACAGATGTTAATTATTAGACAAGGACCTTAAATCATCAATTGTAACTATGCTCAATTAGATTAAAAAATACAATCATAATGAATGAAAAGAAATAGACTCAGTTGAGAAATAGTATGAGTATCAAATGCAAATTCTGGAATTTTTTATTGAAATCAAATTTATAACAAAACATGTCACTGAATCTGCTTCACAGGAAATAAATTAACAAGCAAATGACAAAAAAAAAAAAAAATCGCAAAACCAAGAACTAATATGAGTTACATAACTACTTCAAGATTTTCCTCCAGCATATCAAAGAATGTAATTCATTAAATAGAGCAGTACGATAGAGTTAATATTGCAAAAATTAACTTGAATCAAGTTGAAGATACATGTCAAAGATTTTTTTAAATTATATTTTATTGTTTATGCTATTACAGTTGTCCCAATTTTTCCCCCTTTGCGCCCCCCCTCCACCCAGCACCCCCGACTCTCTCAGGTACTTCCCACACGATTGTTCGTGACCATAGGTCATGTATATTAAGTTCTTTGGCTGCTCCATCTCCTATGCAGCACTTTATATCCCCATGTCTGTTCTGTAACTACCTGTTTGTACTTCTTATTCCCCTCACCTCTACCAACCATTTTTTTTAATGTGTAAAAGAGATGTTCTTTTTATGTTAAAATTGAATGTGATTTTTATTTTCCTCTTTTTGGTTATTTGTATTTTTCTCTTTTTCTAGTTGAAAGAAAACAGAATATGTCATCCCAAAATATGCCTATTTGACATAAAAATCACTTTGAGCTGAAGGCAATTAAAAAGGAGCAAATCCCCCAAAAGTTCTCCCTTTTATGCCCCCAGGTAGGATATACATTCTTCCTTAACAGGAGTCAGAGGTTTATCTAGTGCCCAGAGAAGGCACTAGAGGAGTCTGCACACAAGCCTTACTCCATTAGTTCCGTCTTATATTTTTACCTTCTTATGGTTTGCTTCCCTTGGAAACTTAAAACTGCTTTTCTCTCTCCTATCATTTCTGTATAAATGTATTATCCTTTGTTGAAGGAACTATACAAACTGGGGTTCTAAGCTGCCATTTGAATTACTTTGAGCTTAGTTTTCTCCCATGTGATGTGCACTACACACATTAATAAATTATTTTACTTTTATTAATCTGTTTTTTTGTTTAAGGGTCCCAGCTGAAAACCTAAGATGGGTAGAGGTACAATTTTGTCTCCTCTATGTAGTAATAAACAAATGTTACACATACAAAGTTGTTATTTTTACTTATTTATGCTAGCTGAAAGAATTGGAAGTGGTGCTTACCCTCTATAAATTTGCTTATTTTTTGAAATTAAAATATATATAGCCAGTTTTAAAGTTGAGAAAGTAGGCTTATTGACATAATTTGTGTCTCATCACTGTAAGTTTTGTTATTAAAATCTTTTAAAGTAGTTTCTTAAAAAATAAAATTCTCATCTTAATTTGATTCAACAGAAGAAACTTGCTCTTTTCTTTTCTTTTCCATTATCGTCTATGACATTTGGATCCATTTGTCATTTAAATGCAAAAAATTCACACAGAATTACCTTAAAGTGAAGTTTTAATTAGTCCAATTGCGTCAGCCACCTCTTGACCAAATCACCTTACCCTACTGGGAGGTGCTATTACAGAAATATAAACAGTTTTCCAAATGAAGATCATAAAGTGATTTGCTGGGGGCCAAGCAAAGAGCACACGGGGCTGTAAGGGTAGGAAGAGCCTGACCTAGCGGTTACATAACATAGCAGGGATCAAATGCACCACCTTAGGGCTGGCTGCTGTTCTTTCTTAAAAGCTAACTTTTCTAGGTCTTAGGCATCTCATAAGAATGATTACATGTGGTCCTCCAATTGCCAATCTTTTGATACATTTCATGATCATGCTTTATTTACGTATCTAACCATATCCCCAGAAATTATGTACATCTTGTCATGTTCTCGTCAGGCTTGACCTTAGCACCTCTGCACCTTATTTGACTTATGATACGTAGTTCCTGTTAATACTTGTTTTCCACAGGTGTCAGTAATTAAAATAACTACAAAATGGATTTTCACTTTTAGGCTTGCCTTTTCAAATTTAAGAGTGAAGAGCCTGTTTGTTCTCCCCCGGGTGCCTTGTCTATAATTGTGTGAACAACCACCGTGTGGCGTTTCAGCAGAGAGTACACCAGTTAAGCTGAGCGAGTCATTTGATATGACTCTGGTGCATTCGATGAACATGTACGGATTGCCACATAGTAGAGTGGCTAGGAAAGATCCAGGCTGATGTTAGTCGATGAAATAATTAAGGCATTAAAATGTGTGCATAAACCACAAGGCGTCTCATGGTTGCTGAAGCACAGGCAATGCATAAACACTTAAACTGGTCATTACAGGACGATGGAGGCCATGCACCAATGGAGGCTTTGATATATTCTGTTATCCCATAAAAGCCAGCATATTATGCTTACACCCAGCTTCTCAAAATATTATATGTACTAGACTTTAATTGGAAATTTAATTAGAAGGGATGAATTATGAGACTTTAAAAGGAATATAAATGTATTATCCTTTTATTCTAATAATCTACCCTTAAAGTGTAAAATATATCAGTTGTATCGATAGGTAGTCACTTTATTTCTTATTAAAACTCAATTTTTAACATTGTATAAGCATTCTTTAAGTCTTCCTTTGAGAGATTTTGAATATCTTCTTCTAGGAAATCTTTCATATAAGTCAGATTTAGGAGTAGTTAATGATTGCATTCATATATAATCTCCTGACTGGAAGTTTCATTCGAATGTACTTAATAGATCTCTCATTAATCCCTGATCTGGTTGGGTGCTACTGCTACAGCCTCACCCCTAGCCCAGCTCAGGAAACATGCATTGGTGAGTACAGAAAGTCAGTAGGGGAGGGGCTTCTACTTAAGGCATTATTAACATGATATCAATGGTCCCATCTGGAAAGCCCATTTAGAAGTGAAGACCCCAAGAACCTTGGGTTTTCACATCTAAATAAACCACTGTACACCCACAGATCAATAGCCAGAGGGATGTTTCAGCTAATTATCCAAATACATGAATGACTAAGAACTCCCACAGCTTAGTGTTACAGACTGTACCTGGTATGATATTTGTCACGTGTACCTCTTTTTGTATGCCTTCCATAGTCAATACAATTTTTCCCTCTACTTGATCAAGGCTGAATTTGAATAAAAAGAAAAATCAAACAAACTGAAACCCTCCATCCAAATACTTTATTTCTCAATCGCTGTGATTATTCTTCATTATTTTTCCAAACCTTTCAGCCCTCAGTGAGTTCCTTCCTCAGTAGGAGCCAGAACAGGTGCTGTCAGTGGAAACTAACTGCACCTTCCATCCACACAGGCAGTGTTCGATCTCTAGGACCTTAACTGAGGAGATTGAGGACAGCCATGAAGTGCTTTGGGATTCATACTGACACTACAGTCCGTTCTAGTGCTTTCCTCACTGGGAAAGGACTAAGGCTGGAGGAGGTTCCCATTTTAAAACATTCTTATACCAAATGTCACAAGCATGTGTTCACAATACAGTCTTTCCTGTAAGTCAGCCTGGCAACGGCTCAGCCCACTGCCTGCTGTGCAACCCAGCACCAAGGGACAGACAAGGGTCACACATATTAACTATGCTATTTGCTCAGTTTTTATTGAATGTGGGTTCACTCAAAGTAGAACATCAACATACATTAATATCCTACTCACACTCTAACAATCTAACAGAAATGTAACACACTCACACAGCAATCAATGGGGAATAAGGCACCTGAGTCCCGGAGTCTCAGTCTGCCGGTCCGGGAGACAGCATGGTGGGCAAGGGAGTCATCAGTGTCTTGCAAGGAAGGATCTCTGAAGTCCTCAGTCCAGCAGGGCAGAGCCTCCAGCAGCCAATGCCAAGGGAGATCAACATGGCATGGGACAGCCCCCTACTGCATGTAGCTCTGCTGCCTCAGCAGTAGTCTGGAGCCTGCCTCAGTTATTCTGTTGAGAGTGGTGTACTCCACTGTTCTGGGTCTCTTGATAAGTGTCTTGGCACCCTTGATGGCAAGTAGGGAAGATGCCCAAGAGCCTGTCTATGGGTGGTCCCATCTGCAGACACAGCTATTCTAATCACACATGCAGAGAGCTTAGGTGTGTCTCCTTGCCAGATGTGTCTGCTCTGGCTTAGGTAGTTTCCCTCTTGAGCCAAAGCATCATGGAGAACTTGTAGCCATCTTGGTTGACATGAGTGACTCCACTTTGTTTCATACACTTTATGCTATGGCATTGGGCCAATGCCATTTTATTGGCTCTGCTCTCCACAAATACACATGAAAATCTCAGACCTGAGGAGGTTGAAGAACTTTGGTGTTATCCATATCTCTCCTAGCTCTTTATACATTATTGAGAAGTCCAAAAATCATGGTTCATGGAATTTTTAACAACAGTTGAAATTCTTAAATATTCTGAAGTTGTCCCCTTATTTGTCTGTTTGATTTAGTCAATATTGTGGCATTGCTTTCCAGGTCCTTATGTCTGTGTAAAGCACTTTATATTTTTTTACAATTTCACTGGGATTTTTTGTTGCTGTTCTTTATCAATATTATGCATCTATTCTCTGCCCAACTTGACTCTTAATATCATACACTCTCTCGATACCAATAACATCTGTACTTCTAGGTGGGACCTTACTCTCTACACTGTCTTCACTTGTGGGAACTTGGCTGGCCTCACTCGACTTATTTTACTTACTTCTAGGCCCTCACCAGGGTACCGAACATGAAATAATTACAGCGGAGTTTTTGAAGCCACTGGGGGGTCAGAAGGCTGTTTCAATTGCATGTTGATTTCTTTCTTTCATTATGTAGAAAACTAAAGATCATAGTCTGAACACATTTTTGTTTTGCTGGAGAGAGAAGTATCATCTTAAGAATCCTTCCTTTTCTCAGTGGCTATCTTCCACCCAATGTTTCTCCATTCCCTCTACTAACTGCCTTTCTCTCTGGATATTCTATGCAAACATACAGCATTTTCTCCATGAACTAAGTGACTCTCAGCCTTTTTCTTAGGTCTTACTGTTGAACCAGTTCCCAGGATGCCCATTGTCTTTCCTCCAGCATGTCAAACAAATTGTCAGTTTGCTGAGTCATGTCAGTTTATGGTAAAATAACAAGTTTATAAAAACAAATATGATCATGATTTATAAAATGCCTAGACTTTAAGCTCTAGGCCATATTAATAAAGTCTGTAAAATAATAGTAAGCACATACTTACAGAACAAACACTGTTTTTCAAATGTAAAATATATTTTTAGGAAAAAAAAATTGTGTAAGAATATTTTATTTTAAATATACTAAGAAAATGTTCAATATGCTAGACAAATTATCATATTATTGGACATTAAGCTAACAATAAAAAGTAAAATATTATTATATTCTACTAAATATAGTCTTATAAATACAGAAAACTATTTAAATTACCACAAAATACAGGTCTTTTTTTCAGGTGTATTAAATTTTCAGTGTTGCTAATATACAGTGTGCCCACAATTTGTATCATATTTCCCCTGATATACAATATCTTATAACTCATTAGTTACTATTCCCTTGAATTACTACCAAATGGCCTTTAAGAAGGAGGGATTTTATAACAACCAAAGCTCACTATAATAATTCCAAATGGAAGTTTTTTCCCAGTATTATCATGCTTCTAATTGATCATTTATTTTTCATATAATTTCTGTTCAGGCTTATGTTGAGAAAGAAGTTGCTATTATAAGTCAATACCTTACTGACAGTTTAACTAACTTTATTTCATATATAGCTTACATATTCTTTATTACTAATATTTATGCTAAAAGTTTAAGTAACATCTCCTTGGTTTATAAATTTTATTTAGCATATATATTACAACTTTATAAAATATTTATAAAGTGGCTTTATAAATATTTTTAAATGTTATAAAAGTTTTTCAATGTATCTCCATATTACCAGCAACCTTTAATATTAGAAAGGAAGGAAGCAGCGGGCTTTAAAAGAGCTTTTACCAAAGTCTAGACTAATTTAAAGCATGAGATACATTTTTATTTTTTATTTTTCACAAGTAAATTTTAGGAGGACAAAACAATTTTTCACAAGTAGGAAAACTGTTTATACACCTATAGATGAGAAAAATATCTACTGAGATATTTTGTTTAATCTTCAATATGTAAAGTGTCACTGTTATTATACCATGGACTAGAGCAAGTAATCTTTTTTAAAGACACATTTTAATACTTCCTAAACATAAAAATAAATTATTGGAAGGAAGCATTTATTTTACAAATAAAGGGCATACAATATATAAAATAGAGCAACTTACCGAAATGTTCCAATTTATCTTTTCTGGATAGAAATGGATAATTTACTAAATGCCTTTGATGAGGAATCATTAGTCCCAGCCATCAAATTGCATTTATTTGCATAATGAAAATGTAAGATAAAAGTTTGTCATCACTCTCCCCTAAAAGTATGTCTGGCCTGCTTAAAGCAATATTTCAAAACTCATTAGTCTTCTTTTGACAAGACACATATGCATTTATTCTGAATGCTTCAAAAGAGATTTTTGTATGAATTATTTAGAATTTTTCTTGTACTTTCTATATCCTGCCAACTTTGATCACATGCAAGAATTAATCTTCAACTATAGTTATAAGCAAGGAAATGTCCATGTTATATTTTTAATACTTTTAACATTAAATTTGACATTGTAATCTCAATGTATGACCCTGTATATTTTCATATTGTCTAAACTGAACTTCCATATATAGTAATTAAAATCAATCATTAAGTTTTTATTCATGCCAGTATACATATATCGATAATTTATATAAAATGTTATTTCAGGTCTTTCTCAGTTCCTGAAAAGACTCATCATTAAATACACATGGAGGCTAAATAATGTTACTGAACAATGAATGGGTTAACAGTGAGATCAAGGAAGAAATCGACAGTTGACTTAAGACAAATAAACATGAATACACAGCAACCCAAAACCTGTGGGACACAGTGAAAGCAGCCCTAAGAGAGAAATTCATAGCAAATCAATTAACATAATATACTACATAAACAAAATGAAGGCTAGGAATCACATGATCATATCAATAGATGCAGAATAAGCATTTGATAAAAATCTATTACTCATTTAAGATAAAAACTCTCAGCAAAGTGGGAATAGAGGGAACATATCTCAACGTAATAAAGGCCATATGTGACAAACCCACAGCCAACATCATACTCAATAGGGAAACACTAAAAGCACTTCCCATAAGATCAGGAACAAGACAGGGAGGTCCATTTTCATCACTCTTATTCGACATAGCACTGGAAGTTCTAGCCACAGAAATAAGCAAGAGGAAGAAATGGAAAGCATCGGAGCTAAAAAGGAAGAAGTAAAACCTTCATTATTTGCAGGTGACATAATACTGTACATAGAAAACCCTAAAGACTCCAGGGAAAAACAACTAGAACTGATACATACATTCAGTAAAGTAGCAGGATACAAAATTAATACTCAGACATTGATGGCTTTTTTATACACCGATAAAGAACTATCAGGGAGAGAAGATAAGAAAATAATACCATTTACAGCCCTGGCTGGTGTGGCTCAGTGGACTGAGTGCCGGCCTGGAAACTAAGGGGCCACTGGTTTGATTCCCAGTGAGAGCACATGTGTGGGCTGCTGACCAGGTCCCCAGTAGGAGCGTGTCAGAGGCAACCACACATTGATGCATCTCTCCCTCTCTTTCTCCCTCCCTTACCCTCTAAAATTAAACAAATAATCTAAAAATAATAATATCATTTACAATTGCAACAAAAAATATTAAGGCAGTTAAGAATAAATTTCATTAAGGATATAAAGACCTATACTTGGAAAATTATAGGATACATTAGAAAGAAATTGTGGAAGATACAAATAAGTGGAAGCATATGCTGTGTTCATGGGTAGGAGGAATTAACATCAATAAAATATCCAAACTACTGAAAGCGATCTTTAGATTCAATGCAATTCTTATTAAAATATCAATTGCATATCTCACAGAACTGTAATAAATATTCCATAAATTTATATGAAACCACAAAAGACCACAAATAGCCTCAGTAATCTTGAGAAAGAAGAACGAAGTTGGAGGAATCATGCTACGTGATATCAAACTATATGAAAAGGCCATATTAATTAAACAGCATGGCGCTTGTATTAAAACAGACATATAGATAACTGAAATAGAGTAGAGAGCCTAGAAATAAACCCATGCCTTTATGGTCAATTAATATTTGGCAAAGGAGGCAAGATCATACAACGGGGTAAAGACAGTCTATTCAATAAATGGTGTTGAGAAAACTGGACAGATACATGTAAAAAATAATGAAATTCAAATACATCTTATACCTTACACAAGAATAAACTCAAAATGGATTAAAGACAAATGTAAGTCATGAAACCATAAAAGTTCTAAAAGAAAACAGGCAGTAAAATCTCAAACATTTCTCATCAATATTTTTTTCTGATATATCTCCTTGGGCAAGGGAATCAAAAGAAAAAAAAAGGGACTACGTCAAACTAAAAAATTTTTGCACAGCAAAGGAAACCATCAACAAAATTAAATGATAACTCACCAAAAGAGAGAACATAGTCACCAATGATACATATAGTAAGGGGTTACTGTCCAAAATTTATAAAGAATTTATACAATTCAACACCAAGAAAACAAACAATCCAATTTAAAAATGAGCAAAGGACTTGAACAGATACTTCTCCAAAGAGGACATACAAATGGACAATAGACACATTGTTCAACATTGCCCCGGCCAAGTGACGCGGTTGGTTGGAGCATCATCCCACACACCCAAAGGTTGCAGGGTCCATCTCCAGTCAGAGCACACACCTAGGCTGCAGGTTCAATCCCTAGCCAGGTGCATATCAGAAGCAACATATTGATGTTTCTCTCTCACATCAATGTCTCTCTCTCTCCAAAATCAACTTAAAAATCCTCAGGTGAGTTTAAAAAAGAAAAGTGCTGCTCAACCTCTCTATTTATCAGGGAAATACAAATTAAAACTACAATGAGATATTACCTCAGGCCTGTCAGAATAGTTATGATCAATAAATCAACAAACAACAAGTGGTGGAGAGGATGTATAGAAACAGGGCCCTAATGCACTGTTAATGAAATTGTAGAATTGCGTATCCATTGTGGAAAACAGTATGGAGTTTTCTCAAAAAATTAAAAATGAAACTGTCTTATGACCCAGCAATTCCACTTCTGGGAATATATCCAAAGAAACCCAAAACACTAATTTGAAAAAATATATGCACCCCTGTGTTCATGGCACTGTTATTTCTAATAACCAAGGTTTGGAAGCAGCCCAAGTGGCCATCAGAAATGAGCGGATAAAAAAAGCCATAGTACACTTGCACAGTAGAATATTACTCAGTTGTAAAAAAAGAAGCAATCTTACATTTGGGACATAATGAGTATTATGCTAAGTGAAGTAAACCAGTCAGAGAAAGACATATGATTTCACTTATATGTGGACTCTAATGAACAATATAAACAAACAAGCAAAAACACACTCATAGCTGTCAGAAAACAGACTAACAGCTGTCAGAGGGGAGGTGTGTTGAGAGTTTGGATGAAAAAGGTGAAGGAATTAAGTGAAAAAACCAAACAAACAAAAAAACCATAGACCCCTGACAATAGTATGGTGATTATCAGAGGGAAAAGGGTGGTAGGGGAGGTAGAACAGGGTAATTCAGGGATAAATGGTGATGGAAAGAAACTTGACTTGGGGTGATGAACACACAATAGAATATGCAGATGACCTATTATGGAATCGTACACCTAAAACCTATGTAATTTTATTAGCTGTCACCCCAATAAATTTAATTTAAAAAATGTTTAAAAAGGCATTGATAGTTTGTTAAAAAAAAACAAAGCTTATAAACTTCTTAGATGGAATTAAAATGTGTATGGTTTATATAAAGCAAAAATTTGTCTTTTACTTCCAATATGAAATCTATAGTGTTCATATATTCATATTGTAAATTTATCGTTCAGACACCAGTGTTCTTCATTACTGCACGTGCTCCTCTTTTCCTGTTAGCTGTGTAAACCTATAGGGACAATCTTATTCTGACAACGTGACTTAGCAGTCAAGATAAAGTCAGGGTTGATGAGATTCCAACTACCCGAAAGCGGTTTTGCTGATGAGAAAAGGGATGCCTTGTGTACCTTCTCAGGATTTATAGGCTGTCTTACACATAGTAGGGATAGGTGGCTACAGCAGAAATGAAAAATCGCTACTGTCCTCTTGTTATTTCCCACAGGATACAAGTGGAAATTCTTACTTTTAATGGCTTTTAGGTTGATTCTGATCATTAACCAGGTTACACCCTCTCTGCAAAGCCCCCATTGCTCTTCCCATGTTGCCAATCTTGTCATACATTCACTTATTTATTTTTATTCAAAGTAAAGCAAAATTATATAAACAAACATATGTTAATGCGGCATTATGTGAAAATATAGTTCTTTGGATTCTAAATACAGACAATCCAGCATGAATATTCATGGTGCAGTTAACTGAGTTGCATAGTCTTATTTTCACTGAAAATTGATGAGGATAAAAGAAACAGCCTTGCATACAAATTCTTTTGACTATATGCCTTCAATATCTTATTGCTTTCCAGCCCTGTTTATCTCCATTTATATTCCCTTTTGGATATGACTGAAAATCCAGCACAATATATTATAAATTCATGTTAAAGGTATAATCCATTATTCCGTGCCTCAAGTGAGGAAGAGAAAAACAGATCACCAACTAAAAAACGCACCACTGGACATGAGCATGTCAGGGAAATGTAAAAGATCAACAGCATTTTCCCAAAACTAAGGCAGTCAAAATGTCTTAATTTTGATGCATAATAAAGATGAAGTCCAAGTTTATCAAAGACTAACAAAAACAAAAAAATCTTTGCCACTAAGCAGACTAAGAAATAAGTAAGACCTATTTGGTCTTTATCTTTTATATGTAATGTCAGAGTAGTTGAAATGCAAATGTTGTTTTAATAATCTGTTATAATTCAAGGACTTCAACCTTAGAATTATCTTTATGAGTCAGAGAAAAATATCTGATTAAACATAATCACCATTAAATAACTTCTTAAATTGTTTCCTTCCTATATTTGTTATATTAAATTTAAGATTATTCTAAATTACTTTATAAGAGGAGGTACCAAATTGATCACATTTACTTGATATTGCACACTTATGCTTTGAGATTCTTTGATGGCTTTGTAACTGAGTCAAGTCCTACCCCAACTGGCTTAATATGCACTATAGTAATAGAAAGGTAGCCCAGATTAACAAACGACAATCTACTGCTGCCACCTATGGCAAGTATCAAATGAGCAAATGTTTTTAAAAGTCTTTAAGAATCCTGTAATTAACATTTTATTAGACAGAGTTACATGGATGAAAATAGGCCAGATATCATCTTTGAAAGTTAGAATAGTGTTATACATTTCAATATCACATCCCACACGGTTACTGAATTTTAATATATCACACTTTCCTTTTAATTTGCCAAGTATTTTTCTAAAAGGAAGTAAGGGTGATTCCTGATTGAAATTATGTAAAATAAATTAAAGCTTTAAATACATGCATTGGCCTTTTGAACTTACAATAATGGCTTGGCTCAGGTTTAGGATTAAAATAATAATCTGTTCTTTCTGTTATGATTTCTTTTAAAATCTTTTTATTGTTGTTAAGTAGTTTTGTCCATTTTACACCCACCAACCCCCACCCCCCCTTGACACCAACCCCCTTGACCCCATCCATGAGTCCCCCATATATGTTCCTTGACCACTCTTCCCCTGTTTCCCCCCCTTCCCCTTCCCTTCTCCCCTATTCAATGTTGGTTTGTTTTTCACTTCAATGTTTCTGATTACATTTAACTTGCTTGTTTGTTCTGTTGATTAGTCTCCACTTATAGGTGAGATCATATGGTATTTGTCTTTCACCACCTGGTTTATTTCACTTAGCATAATGCTCTCCACATCCATCCATGCTGTTGCGAATGGCAGGAGCTCCTTCTTCCTTTTTGCTGCATAGTATTCCATTGTGTAAATGTACCACAGTTTTTTGATCCACTCATTTACTGATGGGTACCTAGGTTGCTTCCAACACTTGGCTATTTTACATTGTGCTTCTATGAACACTGAAGTGCATAGGTTCTTTCAAATTGGTGTTTCTGCATTTTGAGAGTGTAATACTAGTAGTGGAATTGCTGGGTCAAAAGGCAGTTCCATTTTTAGTTTTCTGAGGCAATTCCATACTGTTTTCCACAGTGGCTGCACCTGTCTGCATTCCCACCAGCAGTGGACTAGAGTTCCCTTTTCTCCACAACCTCGCCAGCACTTGTTTGTTGATTTGGTTATGATGGCCATTCTGTATGGTGTGAAGAGCTATCTCACTGTGGTTTCATTTTGCATCTCTCTGATGGCTAGTGATGGTGAGCATCCTTTCATATGTCTCTGGGCCCTTTGTATGTCTTCCTTGGAGAAGTATCTGTTCATGTCCTTTGCCCATTTCTTAATTGGGTTGTTTGTCTTCCTAGAGTAGAGTTGAGTGAGTTATTTACATATTTTGAAGATCAAACCCTTGTCAGTTGTATCATTGGCAAATATATTTTCCCATATGGTTGGTTCCCTTTTGATTTTGCTGATGTTTTCATTAGCTGTGCAGAAGCTTTTTAATTTGATGAAGTCCCATTTGTTTATTCTTTCCTTTATGTCCCTTGTTCTAGGGGACATATTGGGGAAAATATTGCTGCATGGAATATCTGAGATTATCATGCTTATGCTCTCCTCTAGGACTTTTATACTTTCATGACTTATATTTAAGTCTTTTATCCACCTTGAGTTTATTTTTGTGTATGGTGTAAGGTGGTGGTTGAGTTTCTTTTTTTTTTTTTTTTTGCATGTAGCTGTCCAGATGTCTCAAAACCATTTGTTGAAGAGGCTATTTTTACTCCATTTTATGCTTTTGCCTCCTTTGTCAAATATTAATTGACCATAGAGACATGGGCTTATTTCTGGGCTCTCTTTTATGTTCCATTGAGCTATGTCTGTCCTTATGCCAGTACCAGACTGTTTTGATCACAGTAACCTTGTAGCATAGTTTGATATTGGGTATTGTGATCCTTCTGACTTTGTTCTTTTTTCTCAATATTGCTGTGGCTATTTGGGGTTGTTTATGGTTCCATATGAATTTTTGAATTTTTTTTTTCTGTATCTGTGAAATATGTCATTGGTATTTTAATAGGCATTGCATTGAATCTGTAAATTGCTACGGGTAGTATGGACATTTTGATTATGTTAATTCTTCTGATCAATGAACACAGTATATGCTTCCATTTATTTGTATCCTCCTTCATTTCTTTCTTCAGTGTTATGTAGTTTTCTGAGTATAGGTCTTTTACCTCCTTGGTAAGGTCAGTTATGATTTTTTGAATTTCTGTTTTATTTAGATGTGTTCAATTTTTACTCAAAAGTAAAAATTTTTACTTTTTCTAATGTCTTCCAGTTTAAAGACTACTAGCATTTTCGGTTAGGGAAAACACATTGGATTTTTCCATTTTTCACCATCTGAATTACTTTTTAAATGAAAAATCTTAAAATGGAAAAACAAAATGAAATAAACAGCACCAAACTCTTACTGTTAGATGGGTAATATGTTAATTTAGACAAAGGTTAGACTCAGGTATAAAAATCTAAGAGGCAAAGGGTGATCACTAGACTATTTTTTCTTAGACATTTTATAATCTGCAAACATATTCAGACATAGCTGTTCTACCTAACTTTGACATGATTGATGCAAATATTTCAACCATCAATAAAACATTAGCTATAAAATTTTCAAAATAAGGAGGAAAAACAATGCTATTCCCTTTGCTGAAAATGTAGTTAAAAATTGAGGCCTTCTGGTCAAGATAGAGGTGTAGATAGATACACTTTGCCTCCTTGCATAACCAAAAGAAAGACAACAGGGACAACAACAAATTTAAAAACAAAACACAACCAGAACGGCCAGAAAATTGAACCATATGGAAGTCCAACAACCAAGGAGTTAAAGAAGAAACATTCATTCAAACTATGCCAGAACACAGAGGCCTGGGTTGCCCCACCTTGGTGAATACCTAAGGCCCCATCCCTTACAATGTAACAGGTGCACCAAGACAAAGAATTATGGGCCAAATGAAAGAACAGACCAAAACTCCATAAAAATACATCTAAGTGATGAAGAGACAGCCAACCTATCAGATGCAGAGTTCTAAACACTGGTAATCAGGATGCTCACAGAATGGTTGAGTATGGTTGCAAAACAGAGGAAAAAGTGAAGTCTATGCTAAGTGAAATAAAGAAGAACATACAAGGAACCAAAAATGAAGGGAAGGAAATTGGAACACAAATCAATGATTTGAAACAGAAGGAAGAAATAACATTCAACCAGAACAGAATGAAAAACAAGAATTCAAAAAAATGAGGAGAGGTTTAGGAAACTTTAGGACAAGTTTAAATGTTCCAACATCCAAATCATAGGAGTGCCAGAAGGAGAAGAGGAAGATCAAGACATTGAAAACTTATTTGAAAAAAGAATGAAGGAGAACTTCCCCAATCTGGCAAAGGAAATAGACTTCCAGGAAGTCCAACAAGCTCAAAGAGTACTGAAGAAATTGGACCCAAGGAAGCACACACCAAGGCACATTATCATTACATTACCCAAGATTAAAGATAAGGAGATACTCTTAAAAGCAGCAAGAGGAAAGGAGAGATTACCTACAAAGGAGTTACCATAAGACTCTCAGCTGATTTCTGAAAAGAAAGCTTATGGGCAAAAAGGGGATGGAAGGAAGTATTTAAAGTCATGAAAGGCAATGGTCTATATCCAAAATTGCTCTATCCAGCAAAGCTATCATTTAGATTAGAAGGGCAGGTAAAGTGTTTCCCAGATAAAGTTAAAGGAGTTCATCGTCACCAAGACTTTGTTACATGAAATGTTAAAGGGACTTATCTAAGAAAAAGAAGAAGATCAAAACCATGAACAGTAAAATGACAACAAACTCACAATTATCAATAACTGACCCTAAAAACAAAAATAAAAATAACTAAACGACTAGAACAGGAACAGAATCACAGAAATGGAGATCACATGGAGGGTTATCAGCCATGAGGGGGGAGGGAGGAGAATGAGGGGAAAGGTACAGGGAGTAAGAATGGTAGGTACAAAAGAGACAGGGGGAGGTTGAGAATAGTATAGGAAGTGGAGAAACCAAAGAACTTACATGTACAACCCATGGACATGAACTAAGGGGTAGGGGATGCTGGTGGGGAGGGGAATAAAGGGGAGGGAAAAAATGGGACAACTGTAAAAGCATAATCAATAAAAATGAACTTTTAAAAATAAATAAAGAAAATAATGAAAGCCCCTTGCCCTCCTCAAGAAAAAAGAAAATATAGTTGGAGACCCCCACATTTCCAGTTGAGTAAATTATTGTACAAACTTCAGCAATTCTGCAGGACCAGTATCAGTGGTGATACAGTAAATGACTTTCATTACTGGGTCTTGGATCCAGGCTTATAAGGTCCTGAATGAAACTTCCTTTTCACCTTCCCAACATTCTGGAACATTTTTATTTGTACCCAATGCTCTCTATCTGCTCTCTTGTCTTTCTCCCCAGGGCAAGCCATCACCTAATATGTCCCCATACTACATATTTCTTATTTCAAAATTATTCCTCCTTCTCTGTATTTCTTCTTAAAATTGAGCTGTTCATTTTAAGAAAAATAATCCATTCCTTCTAGGTCCAGGCATTTTCTAGCACCCAACCTCACTGATTCTAAAATGTGTTTTTTTCATTTAGTATTTTCTGAATTTATATCTTATATTTGATGTGTATAAGTGATGCGATAATGTTTTGTTTTGCCTCTCTAAATGATGTTACTGTATCAATTGTGTTTTTTTCCAACGGTGTTAGGAAATAGAGGAAACATGGCATTGTTCATAGATTTGTACCTCTAGGAGCATGTTTTCCTAAGAGTTATTTGCATAACACTGGTTGTATATGAGCAATTTCACATGAGGAGTCAATACATGTCCTGTCTGATGTTAATAGTCATGTGTGTATTTTAATGTATGATAGGAAAAATAAAATATGCACTTGAAATCCATGACTTAACTGACATTATTACTTAGGATTCAACTAAATTAAGTAAAATGAGGTAATTTAATTTTTTTTTCCTTTGTGCTCCCAAAACATTTTGTTAGTGCTGATCAGAGTTGCTGTTGCTCAAGTCAGCCAGTGTCTCCACCATGAGACTGGACTCCTGGGAGGTCAGAGACCATGGTGTGTCTAATCTTTTATATTGTTTTTCATATTTGTTTTTTAATTGAACTTTTATTACATGTTTCCATTACCATTTAGTGCCCTTTTACCCCCATCCCCCAGACATCACCACACTGTTGCCCAT